>JAYESA010000002.1:116258789-116858789 GCA_036927795.1 Iris macrosiphon
ACTCAATGAGTTTACGTTCCAACTCAATCCATCCAACTATTTCTGAAAATCAGTACTAGCAACATCTCCAAATATATTTCATGCACCAAACGATTATCACAACTGATACTACCCAAGCTATGCGACTTACCCAAATATCAACTTTGCTTAGATCAGCTCAGTCCAACACATTTTTCTGCCATCTCAATATCTCACAGGGTGAACATCTATATTGAGGTTTGTGTGATCCACGAAGATCTCGCCGCCACGCCAAAGGGATTGTGTCGCCACGATTTCAACGTGGACACACTCGCCACAATTCCTAGGTTGCGCATGGAATAGTTCTTCGTGCTGCTTCCACTGCCTCGAAGCATATAATATCACCATTGCCTCCCGAACGAGCACGCTTTCCAGACAAATTTCCGAGACATCTTGTAAATCTGAGGCATGTCTGTCCCTTCCAGTATTCGCAAGGATTTGATTCGAACGAGCCGTTGCTTTAACTTCACGAGCTAGTTTCACAGTCGTCAATTCATATGAATGCTATTCCCTTCCAGGGCACGATGAGTCAGAGGCGATGCCATCGATATAAATCTGCGACTCTGAATCTCATCAGTTGACTAGGCCAATCCCACCATCGCTTCGATCTTCTAACTGCATCTTCAGCTGAAGACTATCCCAAGGGTCTCTCGAATCCAACACTCAGTCGATAAGCCAAATCTCATTGATCACATCTGCCCTCGACGCATTCCCAAATACGTCGCCTCAAGGGTCGTTCTATGGGTCTACCATATTCATATCCGATTCAGCGGACAAGTCGCTAGGGTCAGCTGTCCCGAAGCTACGCTCGATAATTGTAATCATCACGATGGACAGTTGTTATAAACCATGCTATATCTCATCTGCAAATCCGAATCAAAATCCAACCATTCATCCGAGCGAAGTTTCCGAAACTGAGAACCGCGCTCGTTGAAACCGTCTTCCATCAACCCGTCGTCCTGTCCTGAATCCATCAAATTTTCGAATTGCATATTTCACATTGCATTTCCAACTTACTCCAGCAGTACAGTGATTTGTTCCGACGTTGCTCTCATATTTAGCTATCTTCAAAAGTTAATCCGCCACAAATCTTTTGCCTTCCGTTGTTGCCACAATCCGTCCACGTCTTCCGGAGAATTCGTTTACTATCGTTGCACCATCTTGCTCAAAATTTCATTTCAGCTAAACCTGAGTCGACTCCTCGAGCAGCAATATTCAAAATCTTACAAGTTTGTGTGAATCCATTGCATTGTCCCTCCAAGGCAGCTTGTGTTTCATTGCTCAACCAACAGCTCAAATGCGTTGCCCAAAATCGTATTCGTGCTCGCTATCATTCGATTCACCGATCGCTTTGCTCAAGCGTAACCCAACTGTTCATTCCGATCCTGTCCATCTCTCAAGCCGAATGATACTTCCATTTGCACCAGTCCGTTCACGATATGCTCAACTCAATATTCGCTTTCTATCATTTTCATTCTTTCCAACTCAACCGAGGTGCACCAACCAACTTGTATTCTCGTTTCACGAGTTCGTTCAGGCAATTCCCATAGATGTCCAACCAAAATATTTTCAATGCCTTGCTTAACACGTTTGATCCCATATACCACTTCGAATCAAGTCGCTACTCACATTACGTTTTCCTGCACGAATCCAAGATCCGTTCGAACCATCCTTCATGCGTGATCATGCCTTTCCCAATTCGAGTTTGACACAAAACTCAGGCAATGCTTGAATTATCCAATTATTTCCATCAATCTCGTTATACAACTCGTGCCATATCCCGTTCTCAATACTTCCAACATTTCTCAAACCGTCTGATACTTTCGCAACACGAGCAATCGTGCAACGATTGTCTTCCAAGTAGTCCAACCCAATACCCAACGGTTTCACACTTTTGTTGTACGAGCAACTCGTTCCAACTATTCAGATATTTCCAAGCCCAAACTCAAACATGCCCAACCGATGCGCCACAGCCAAAATTCCAACTTATACCCAACACAATCGCTAGACGAGCAACTTCGTGCAAGGATCCATTCTCATCGAATGCTTCTACTCAAAACATGCCGCATTACCAAATCTCGTTAGCCAACCACTGATCCATTGAGGCAATCAGAATCTCCCAGAACGATAAGCCAAGCCAACCCAACAAAAGCCCACACTTGTTGCACAAATACAACAACGCCAACCAACTTGCTGCACGAATGCAACAACGCCTAACGAGGCTAAGCGATCCTACGAAAACCAACCAAGGCAACGCAACCAAGAATAAAATGCAGCCACAACTAGCAATAAATAGACTTATTGCATGGAACATCCGATGCGGCACTGAGTAGAGTCAAGAGCTAAACGACACGCGGAAGTGATTTTAGAGTTTGTGATGAAGCGAAGGACCAAGTCCGAAGAAATGAACCAGGCGCTCTGATACCAATCTGTCACGCCCCAATCTTCCGCAAGCTCGATAGTCCCTGCTGAACGAGAATCACCACGTTGCAGCTCTCCTGCAGGACAATCGTTCCCATCAGGACGTGATGCCTTACGAGCCTGGAGTTGCGCTCGTACAAGGCGATGTTGTTAAACACCAAAGTTATCATCGAAACAACCAAGTTACAGCGGAAGCCGATTTGTGTACCAAGCACACATCAGAGTAATACGCAGCGAAGCTCACGATAGGGTCCAAATGAAATGCTCCGAAGGCAATGCCACAAAGGCGATGCCACGGAGATGACGAAATACTCTTACTCATTTCTCTAGCCCACAAAGGTACTTACAGTTCATACATCTTGTCCCGTATATCCAAGCAGCGCCACTACGCCTGCGTACCTGAAATATTGCCCACAAACGTGGGTCAGTACACAGCCGTACTGGTGAGCGGGGTAACCCACTCGTCTAAGCCGACACTAAGTAAAATAGTGAATGCAACCAGTTATATGGTGATCTTTCTAGTTGAATCCTAGATTCGTTTCATGGCATATGAATGACATGTTAAGGAAAGCAGTAAAGCAGTTTAAGCATGCAAACATTCAACTCAAACCAAACGACAAGCATTTATATATAACCGACCCGTCTTACTCAATGCCATCGCTTGCACGATAACATATCGAACCATCAGTCTCGCCTCAAAATCCATCCTCAACCAAAGTTTATATATTCCAATCTCAAGTGCACACTCTTGCCGAGACAAGGTGGCCGCGCCTACACGATGCAACAAACCAACCAAAGAAAAGCAAGCCATCACTTATACTATATGAAGTCACTGGCTAAAAGCCACGAAGGACATTGATCGGACCAAGATCAATAGGGCAATTCTACCCGATCCAGGGTTGGGCAGCTACTCCCGCCTGGTGGTATCGGACTACCAGCACTGCGCCCAATCGCGCGATGCCCATTGTTTCCTCCATGGTGGAACGGTCCCGGTGCCCCGGTGCCTCATCCCGTTCCAGGAAACCAAACCCTGTGCCATGCAGGTTGTCCGTGACTATGCAGACACAGTAGGTATGACGAGAGGATCGAACATTCTCGCCCCACCAAGCGATCCTAGACTCGTTCAACTGATATCCAACCAAAGATCCATAACCATTCTTCCAACATATCCAACCAAGGAATCCAAATCTCGACCTCAAGATATCGCCCAAGGCACCAAAATATCAAGTGTTTCATAGGCACAATGTCTCTTCTCAACACAGAGTCCAAATTTGTGCAACACCCATGCTCGAAGCAAATCCTATGGCACAATGTCGTTTCAGTGGCACAATACCCCATTCGTGGCACGATGGCCCATCAAGTGACACAACGCCCTCGCCGATGCAGTTGTTCGGTTTCGAACCACAACTGCTCGCTTTGCAAGACAAAGCGACCAAGTGATACCTGCGCACGGATGCACGTTCACTCGTCCAAATTTCCGATATTCCCATTGCCTCAAAGGTATCATTCCAACTGCCCAAGTATAATCCCAAGTATCCAACCGACTGCCTCAAATGTATAATCCAACTCTAGTTCCAACTAGCCAACGCGTAAATCATATTCAAGCCACAATCCTACCAAGCCAACGACGTACACTCTATGCACGCCTCAGCGTAGTGATTCTTAATGTTTCAGCCAAAGTGTTCAAGCCTTTTACGTGTTTTTCATATTATTAGGCATGGAGTAGAGGAGAAGGAAAAGAGCCCACTCACAATGATTGATCCCGTTAGGCATCCTGTCCTGCCGATACGACCAATCCCTTGAACCCGTGGTCCGATGCAAGCGCGATCTACTCAACTGGTATGACCGTGCGAGCAGGCCGTGCTCTCCAAATCATCCGACCGATCGGACTAAGGAAGACGGCATTATCGCTTCCATCCAGTTATTCAGTACTGTTCTGAACGAACACCTAATTTCCATCGAACCCGCTAGCCATCTGCACATTGAAACCAACTCGATTAATCCTTCTTCCCAAAATCCAACATTTCAAATGTAACCAGCATTTGATTCATTCAATCCGACTCAGCGTAACGCTCCGAGCGGTTGCGGGGTGTTACAAGAGAGTGGCAACTTACCATTTGCTCAAATGATATTTGAACAAGAAGATGGTGGCCCTGTAGCTTTTTCAAAAGCAGAATCGAGAGCTTCTATTCCTCCACTCCAGGTTTCACTTGATGTATCAGACAGTTCTGATGTGGATAATGATGCAACTGTGGAACTGGGTAATGTTGTCAGGGACAATGTGGTTGCTAAAAAGTGTGACAGACGTGCCAAGAAAAAGGGGAAGGAAGAGAGGTAAGGACATGTATGTCTAAATATTCACTTTTTCTCTGCAAAGGATGGAATTTACGGTTCCCTAACTCAAGTTTTTGTATAACCATTTAAACAGGGAGCTTGAAATAAGTGCGTGTGAAGAAAGGAGCTTAAAAAAGGACATACCACGCACAGAGGAAGAATTTGAAAAGCTGGTTAGAAGTTCCCCAAACAGTAGTTTCGTCTGGGTACAGTACATGACCTTTATGGAATCGTTGGCGGATGTTGAGAAAGCACGTTCCATTGCTGAAAGGTAGTTCAGTTCCCTAGCAACTTCTGGTTTCTCAAGTTTCCTGTTTAGTTTTTTGTCAAAGAAATTAAGATGGGAAAGGAAGGTAAGACTACATGATGTAGCTTTTGCCTTCTTTGGCCAAGGTTACTTGAAACTTTAAATCAGTTACTTTTCTTGGCATGATAATTGGTTATATTATAATTCTTTTTTTCCCCACTGATTATTGGCTTTCCTTTCCTGGGTGTCACTTTTATATATTTTGAAGGGCTTTAAGAACAATTAACTTCCGCGAAGAGGGGGAGAAGCTTAATGTTTGGACAGCTTGCTTTAATTTAGAAAATCAATATGGAAATCCACCAGAGGTAGATCTGTTGTTTATTACTTACTTAGTAGAATAACATCTTTACTAATATTCTTTGACAATAATCAGGATGCTGTTAAAAAAACCTTCCATAGATCATTGCAATACTGTGATCCAAAAAAGGTCCATCTTTCTCTCCTTGGAATGTATGAACGAACAGAGCAACATAAATTGGCTGAAGATCTTCTTGAAAGAATGACCAAAAGATTCAAAATCTCATGCAAGGTTAATGATTTTTTCACTACCTTTTCCTTTTTAACTTTAAGAGCATGCAAATTTTTTATAAGCCTTTTGTAACTATAGGTTTGGTTGCAACAAGTACAAATCCTCCTAAAGCAAGGCAAAGATGGAATTCAGTCTGTTGTTAACCGTGCTCTACTAAGTCTTCCTCGCCAAAAACATATTAAAGTTATCTCACAAGCAGCAATCCTTGAGTTCAAATGTGGTATACCTGACAGAGGGAGATCCATGTTTGAAGGTATATTGCGAGAGTATCCTAAGAGAACAGATCTGTGGAGTGTATACCTTGATCAAGTAATTTTTCTCAGTCATTTTTTGATATATATTTTAATATTGTGCTTTGAATGGAAAGATTAAAATTTCTAAAATCTCCCATACCTGTAGGAGATTCATCTCGGTAATCCTGAACTCACTCGGGCATTGTTCGAGAGAGTAACATGTTTAAGCCTTCCGCCAAAAAAGATGAAGGTGCGTACCCATGATTAGTCCCTTAAATGTATTTCTAAAATCTTCCCCACATTCTAAAAGTATAATATAATATATTGACTCTAATTTTAACAATTGATTTTATAGTCTATGGAGCCATCTATTAATTACAAAAGCACCTGCACAAATTATTAAATTGCTTATTTTCCATTTGGTTTACAATTTTGAACGTGTTATTCATTAATTTTCTTTTGGGTATCGATAAATTTAGTTACAACAACTCCTGGTTAGCAGCTAAAATCTGTGGTCCTTGGGGAAGTTAATGTTCCTATCTAGTAACCATGTGGCTAAACAATCTCCTGCCGCAATCATGGTCAGAAAATAAAACTAGCTTCCATCTCAGAAATGTTGAAAAATACATCAAGTTCTTTCCACAACACATCCCAAATTTTATGTCTTTCCAACCTATGGTCTATTCAATTTTCATATACGTGCATCTTCTCTTCTGCTTCTGCTGCCCTCATGCTCACTCTTAAGTCTTTATGATTTCAGCATGTGGCAGGGAGTACAAGTAGAAGATAAGTAATCACTATTGTACTTCCCATAATACAAGACACGTTTGTTTTATTGTACTTGCCAGCCGTACATTTTACCTGGTTTTGTCGAATTTCCTATTAAATGCAGATTTAGTACCCGGTCACCATGCCATATGCCTTGGCCAATTCCTGAATTGGAATCATGAAACTAGTATACTGTCAAACCCTATCCCGTAGAAATGTGATCCGTATCTCATTTCCTCCCAAACTTACCAACAGGTTTAAACTAAATGCTTTCTTACAAGGCTGTCTCGAGTCATATTAAGTAAGATTAGTTCAAAATATTGTAGGATTGGCACAATTTTGTACGTTGACTGGCACAATTTTGTATGTTCTCATTTTTATCGAATCAATATAGCTTTTGCATGCATACATTTTAAACCTCTTTTTGTTTATCTTCTACTTTTTTGTTATATTCCAGTTCTTATTTGCGAAGTATCTCAACTATGAAAAGACAACAACAAGATGACGAACGGATAGAATATGTAACAAGGAAGGCGATGGAATATGCCGAGAGCTTGAAATGACCTGATATTCATAGCTAGAGTTCATGGATGAAGGATAATTATATTTAACTTCTCAAGAAGGGAATTCGTGGAGAGACATGGTGTAGGATGTTTTAAAGAGCTCTAAAGGACCAGTGCACAATATCTAGGCCGCCTCTCTTCGCACTCTTGAGTACGAAAGGCAAATGACCAATTATTGTCGCAGGTTGAACATGTAGACTATAGAAGGTGAAGGTTTGATTTTTCAACTTAAGTACCAGGTCCGCCTTAGTGTGCCAGGAATCATTTGCTTGTGACGGAAATTTTGCCATTAAAGAAGCTGCTGCCACCCTTGAAGGGTCCGGTCCGCTTGTAATCATGTATTTTGTCTGAAAACATTTGATTCTTGAAGAAAATTTTGCCTTCTGAGGAGCACTACCCTTGATTTTTCATATAAAGGGTCCTCATGTGATAGTTTGCAACTTATTCTTACTGGTGAGATCATGTAATCTCACTTTTCATCTATGTGGCTGTAAACAAGACAAGCAAATACATGAACATTATGCCCATTCCCTTTTGTGTCAATATTGGACCTTATTTGAAGGACTTCATTGTCAGGTTTATAGTTCTGGTGATTTGGTTAATGTAATGATCCTCAAGTAGACAACAAATTTGTTGAAAGCTATCAGGGGTTTTATTGTTAAAATTTATATGCCTCAATACTGTACCAATGGAGCTCAGGAGTAAAGCTTATCTAGTTTATTTTTCATTAGAATTTATGAAAACAAGAAGTTAGTTTGTTTTGTAGAAGCAGCTGCCTTACGTTTTGGTAGAAGCTTGTGGGGTTCCCAACCTATGTGGAGGATACTCCGGAGTGCGACGAGGATCATCCGTGTGTCGGAAAAGATCGGAAAGTGCATCGAGCGTCGTGTTTTGGAACATTTATTGTAAGCAAATATTATATGAGATTTCTATCTTTGACTTTAATTATATATTTATGATTGGATCTTTCATTTATTAACTTTTCATATAATTGGATTTTCAATATATGGCAAGTCAATTTATGATTTGATTTCCATCAAATATATGATTAAATGTAATTGGATTTCTATAAATATTTTTGGCTTCCATATATAGATTTTTATATAGAAACCCTAATTCATGCAAGGGTTTATATAAAGGCTCATGCAATATAGAACATAAGAAAAAAAATAAGAGGAAAAAATGTTGCAAGTGTGCTATTGCAACTTTGGAGAGGAGAAAGAATGATTGGAGGCCGTTTCGGAGAAGGAGATCAATTTGCGGTATTTTTCATTATTTTTTTTCGTGGTTGTAATCTATTTTCTGTTCCAAAGAGTTGTGGTGATCCGTGTTGGATCGGTGAGGAGCTTGTAGAGGGTGATCTCTTTATTCCATTAGTGGGTTCTTCAGGGTTGGACTCCGATTGTCTCGTGACTTTTTTCATCTGGGTTTTTCACGTAAAAATTTCTGTCTACGATTTGTGTTTAGTATTTTTTGGTTTGTGCGTTTTACTCGGTTCTCTCGCAGGTACTCTCTAGTTTGTTGAACGGTTTTCGCGTTTCGTTCCCAACAGTGTGGTATCAGAGCCATGTTCTGGAATTTCAGAAGGGTGTCAGGAGTTGACAGGCAAACCAGAGAGGAGAGATGGACGTGAAGCCGGTGCGCATGATAAACCAAAACGGTTTCAATTACTACTATTGGCAGAGCAAGTTCAAGCATCGGTACGAGAACTTCGAGTGCTATCATTGTGGCAAGAAGAGCCACATCAAGCGAAACTGTTTTGCTTGGAAGAGAGAAAAATGACGACAAGGGGAAGCGTGGCGGGAATACTACAACGACTCCCTCAAAACATATAGGCGATATGATCATTATAGGTGATGAGGTTGTTATGAACCTCGCCTGCGATGACAACTCTTGGCTGGTGGACTTAGGTGCTTCAACGCACGTATCTCACAACAGGGCACTATTTACTACTTACACAACAGGCGACTGTGGAGTGTTGAAGATGGGCAATGGAGATGTATCGAAGGCCGTTGCCATTGGAGATGTGCATTTGAGGATAAAGACGACACCGTTCTTGTTCTCAAAGATGTCCGTCATGTCCTTGATATCCGTTTCAACCTGGTGTCGGTTGGAAGGTTGGATGACGATGTTTTCTTCAATCTCTTTGGGCAGTCAATGGAAGCTTTCCAAAGGTTCGATGGTGATGTGCACATGGGTTGCTAGAGGTAGCAAGAAGTTCGAACTCTACTATATGGAAGGGAGTGCACATGGGGCACATGAGGTGAACGCAACTACTGATGCGTCTACCGAGTTATGGCACAGACGGCTCAGCCATATCAGCGAGAAGGGGGCTCGGTCAGTGAGTATACAGAGGCAGCAGCAGCACCAACTGCAGCGTGCACACAGGAAGGAATCGGTAGCTCGAGTGACTGTGCAGTGAACAACTGCACAGTGCAGCACTGTGCTCATGCACAGCAACAAAGTATCAGCTCAGTAGTAGTCACAGCAAGGAGGAGCTCGACTCACTGTAGCAGCAAGGCTCGTGTCAGCACAATAGCAACGTCAGCAAATTATCACTGCAATAAGCTAAGCAACAACTCAGTATCAGCATATCATCCAGGTAGGTTCATCAGCAAGGTAATGGTTCAGTTAACTGGTTTAAGTGCAGTTAATTAGTATTAATGTTAGCAATGGGTAGTTAACTAGATAGTTATATATGCATTGTTAGTTTGATAGTTGGTAGATATGTAGTATTATATGGATAGGTAATATATGGATAGGTAATATATGTTAAGTTAATAGATATGTATGGGTATGATATATATGTTAGTAATTATATGGTTATATATATATATATATATATATATATATATATATATCTTGTAGAGATAGCTATTTAGTGATAGGTATATATATCTCTTGTGTATCACAAGTTAGTACTATATATGTAAATATGTGTACATGTATATAAGTATCAGTAGTTAGTGATTAGTTAGTAGTTGTATTAGATAAATATATGTTAGTCATTAGTTTTGGGTATTTATATATATTAGGAATTAACACTACCTTGAGATACCGAGGTAAATGTCAAGGTATTGGCCGATACTCAAGGTATTGGGTTTGAGTATCAAGATGGGTGGTTAGTGGTGCAATACCAAGTTGGTTCAAAGTTAAGGTATCCATTTAGCATTTATAATTAGGATTCGTGTATTTAATATTGATTGAATATGCATATATGCATATATGCTATTTCCATATCTCTTGTTTGCGTATTTTGCGATACTGTATCTTAGTATCTTAGATTAACTAAGTGTAGCATAGTTTCATAGTATATCAACCCAATATCCTAGAGATAGACTCTTGCAACCTAGAAATAGGTAGTTTAACCAAGTTTCACCGGTTTGACTTAGAGTTGACCTAGTTTGACTATTTTGACTTAGAAATGACTCTTTGACCTAGATATTGACTAGTTTAACTTAATTTTATTCCGAAACCTTGTATTGATGTTGTATTCCATATCTAGTTCTTCGAGACACCATACCGGACATCTGCGATACTATTTATATGACTTCAGGAGAGTATATTCTCTAATAGTTTCTCATTTATGATATCCTCTATGTTCATTATATCTAGTGTAGATATCCTTGATTTCTTGACACGATGGTTACACGGATTGGTATATTCGGATCTCGTCATAAAATGTTATTCCTTAGTATTTTGGTATATCTTGTGCAAGCCTTGTTTCCTTGTTCTTCTTGTATATGTACAAACATTGGTTCATGAGGAGAGTAGCGCCCTTTTTGTGGAAATCCGTGTTATGACTTACCATGGTTGGATCCACTATACCAGTCGGGGGCGAGGAGTATGTAGTGTAGATATGTGATCATATCCTCCTTGTGCATGTCTTGTTCCTTGTGAGTATTGATCATACACCGCACGTATGATTAAACATACCTTTTACTCTTGTGCAAGTTCCTAAGCTGATCACATGTTAAAGCTGGTACTCACTCACTTAGTTATTAGTATTCTTGTTCGTTGCCATATTGTTCATTCTTTTATTTATTTCCAGTATTTCTTTATTGTATAACTCTTGTATCTATTGTCGCATCTTGTATATTCGCATCTATTTACTGTTATATAGTTTATATCATTAGAGCTGCTGTTAGAGATGTACTATGCTCCTTTTCTGACTGGATATATTTTTTCAGATGACACTGAGGAGTGGTACCCTACTTATTTTGGGCCTCAGGATGTTGTGAGCTTAGAGCCAGAGACCCTGGCTCAGGAGGGTCTCATCCCGACTGAGACAGACGACCCGGGACTTATAGTATCTTAGTTATCCTCTTGTACTGGATTTGTCTCCATCTTGCTGTTTAGTATTTTTCTCAGACTCATTGATGTTATTATTTTGACTCATGAGTTGTATCGTGACTATTCTATTCTTTTATCATATTCGTGCTATTCTCCATATTAGATCTGTAATTGAGTATATTGATATTGTTGGTAGTCATTATATTGTTAGATAGATTATCCAAACAGCGTTTAACTGCCGATTCTGCGGCGTAGGCTGGACGTTGTTCCCGACTTGCATCCCTACACCGGGTGCGGATCGTGACAACTAAGGCTAGAAATGCAAATAAGCCAAAAAGGCAAAGAAAAATAATTTTATGCCAATGCTGAAAGCTGAAAGCGGGAATACAATAGCGATACTGCGGACCATGAATGAAAACATAATTAAAGTCAAAGCAACATCACAATTTCTACATAAATATATTTTACTAGGAAGGTAGATTCTAATGAACTTTGTATTAGCAGTCCAGTACAAAGCCTTGTATAAGTTTTTAAATCCTCTCCAGAATGGTGCAGAATGTACATCAAATAGATAATGTCCTATTAAATTCTTCTTCAGATTAACCATGCCAACTATATAGCACCTAAATCGCAACAACTCCCAGATTAAATAAAAAAAAAGAACGAACTTCCTTGCGTGTTCCTCCTTAAATTAACGCAAACCCGATCAAACATCACCAAGAAATCTCTTACAAGAAGGAACAACTGAAGATGATGTGTCCCTTTATATTTGGAAGAACCGGGTTGGTCCCAACCATCGAGTTTTCGAAGGAAGAAGTCGGCCGGCTCGGGGGATGGATCCGCAGGAGGGGGGTGGTCGGATTGGTTTGCGGACGAATAGTCAGCGACAGTGGTGGAGGAAGAGTTTGTGGCGGAGGAGAAGAGAAGTATTCGCTGGAGAGGCACTATCCAAAATTAGAAATATACCATACCGGATTAGATAGAGAAATGATAGCTAATTCTTTTCATTAAATATTCATAAATTATGAAACTTACTTAAATAAAATATTTTAATTTGCAACTGTTAGATTCAATTTGAGAAAGAATCGTAAGGATATATATATATATATATATAAGAGCATAGTTCAACGTATGTTTTTGCTCTAGGAAGTATTTGAGAGTGGAGTTGAGGATAAAATAGTTTTATGTTGTGTTGATAAAAGTATTTGATAATAAACTTATTTTTTCTCCATTTATAATGGTCATCTCATACATTTATAAAGCATTTTAAAGTGATAAAAAACAAAAAATATGACTTTAAAGTGCATTATATAGTCATGAAAAACAAACAACATTTGTACTATAAAATGGTAACACAAATCTCGATATAATCACTTTAAACTATATGATTATGAGTAAAACAAACACCCCCTAAGTCTTATACAATAACATTTCATTCTCTTCTACAAGTCTATTCCAAACTAAAAAAAAACCCAACTTTGGAAAACATATATATATATATATATATATATATATATATATATATATATATATATATATATATATATAAAATTTTAAGTGACTATATGGGGTTCAATACTCACATACATCGACAATAACCATATCTTTGTATCAATATTTTATTTTTTAAATAACATACTTTTTTATTTAACATAATAGGACAATAAACTTTTTGTTTAACAATAGTGCACTTAATTTAGTGTCACATCACTATAAAGCAAATCCCAAAAGGGTTTAATTAACTTATCTAAAAATAAGTTTCAAGTGAATTAAGTGCTGATTAAAATAGCCCAACAACAACCTTGAACGTCCGTATGAAACCAACGGTGCTGATTAAAATATGCACCACATTCAGTCCTACAATCGAATTCTGACTGATTTCGGTTAATTGAATGCCCATAAGTTTTGTTTGGAATTGGGTGATTTCGGACGGGATTCAGACCAAACTCGGTTCTGTCCTCCCAGAACTCACTAGACTGACTCCAACATAATATAGTGCTGAGCAATTTAAAGTGCTCAAACAAGTGTGAGACTTACCAACTTAATTAGATATTTGTTCACTTTAAAGTGTTCATCACTATATAATGATGTCCTTTATAAATAGTAAATAGTAAGATTAAGCTTATAATTTATCACTTATCTTATAAGTGCAAAAAACACAATTGTAAACTTTAATAAATTAAAATGTTACAAATATGTCCAAGCAACCCTAATGAAGTGGAAAATATAATGTCCAAATAATTTTTTATTCTTTATTTTTTGCTGCAAAGGACCACGGGTCAATGCAATCATAATCCTTCATTAAAGTTTTTTTTCTTCTAAAAATTGGATTAATTTCGGTCATAAAAGTTGGAAAATTTTAAGGTTATGGTTTAATTGATGTTTTGATCGGTAATCATATCATATTCATATTCATATCCAAGTCTTGTCTTTTTTGCAACATAGGAGAGACGATGGTTTTATATATATATATATATATATATATATATATATATATATATATATATAGAGAGAGAGAGAGAGAGAGAGAGCTCGCAAAGTTCAACATATGTTTTCGTCCTAAGAAGTATTTGAGGGTGAAGTTGAGGATAAAATAGTTTTATGTTGTGTTGATAAAAGTATTTGATAGTGAACTTATTTTTTTTTCCATTTATAATGGTTATCTCATACATTTATAATACGTTTTAAAGTGATGAAAAAACAAATAATATGACTTTAAAGTGCACTATATAGTTATGAAAAATAAACAATATTTGTCCTTTTTAATGCTAACACTATATAGTGCTTATTACTTTAAAGTTGTAACAGTATATAGTTTTGAGAAAAACAAACACCCCATAAGTCTTATACAATAACATTTCATTCTCTTTTACAAGCCTATTCCAAACTGAAAAGAAAAAGAAGATGATGAAAACCAAATTTGGAAAACATATATATATATATATATATATATATATATATATATATATATATATATATATATATATGGAAAAATGGGATACGAGCCATAGACTCATTTTTCTACATGAACCAATGCATATGTGGACCAATAGAATTAAGTTTACTAGTGCACATGGGTGCACATGGAATATAGGAATCCGTTTCTATTGGTCCACATGTGCATGGCTCATATAGGAATATGAGTCTATGGCTCATATCCCGTTTACTATATATATATATATATATATATATATATATATATATATATATATATATATATATACTAGTAAATGTACGTGTGTTGCACGTAAAATAAAATTTCTAATATTATTATAAAATAGTTTAAATATTTAAATATATTTAAATTATAATTTATTATGAATATAATTTTACTCATTATAAAAAGTCTTAAAACTGCTAGTCATTTAAGCTGTACTTATATCCTCATGTAACTAAAAAATTAAAAATTAAATAAATTTTAACTAATTATTTAACTATATAATATTATATAACTTTAATCAAACACCTCTTGTAGCTCTTGTAGTTAAGGTGGGAGACATTCTTTTTGGTTGGCCAAGTTTGATTTCCTATAACGTTATTAATAACAAATTATTTTTTTTCCAACAACTTTTTTTATGTAATATTAAAATTTTAAATAAATAATTAAGTATTTACAAACGGCTCACTTTTGAGCCATTTTGAAGCCCCAATATAAGAGTATATATATATATATATATATATATATATATATGGTAAACATGATATGAGCCATATTGCTCATATTCCTATATGAGCTATGCACAAGTAGACCAATAGAAATAGAGTGTGCTAATGCACATGGGTGCACATGGGATGTGAAAGTCTATTCCTATTGGTCCACATGTGCATGGATCATGTAGGAATATGAGCACTATGCCTCATATCCCGTTTACCCATATATATATGGTCCTGATTGGGAGACCCTTTTTCGGAGCCCCACGGGAGCCCCGCGATCCTTAGCCATTGGATCGGCACGGCCCCTGATCCGATGGTGCGGGGGTGGGATGCTTTGACGGAACTCCGCGAGCGAGGCTCCCAATCCAAATCCATATATATATATATATATATGGGTAAACGGGATATGAGTCATAGTGCTCATATTTCTATGTGAGCCATGCACATGTGGACCAATAGAGTGTACTAGTGCACATGGGTACACATGGGATGTAGGAGTCTATTCATATTGGTCAACATGTACATGACTCATGTAAGAATATGAGCAATATGGCTCATATCCCGTTAACCGTATATATATATATATATATATATATATATATATATATATATATATATATATATATATATTATATATATATGCCAAGGACCTCTAGCTCAAGTGGTTAGAGTGAGGCCCAAGAGGTTCGAGCAACAGGGGAAGCGCATTTAATTTCCTGTGGAAAAATTAATGTAAGTAGTAGTACGGTCCAGGTGCAATGTAGATGCAGTTCAATATATATATTAAATACAGAATTTTTAGTGACTATATCGAGGTTCAATACTCACATATATAGACTTCTACTACATCACAATAACCATATCTTTGTATCAATATTTTCTTTTTTAAATAACATACTTTTTTATTTAACATAATAGGGCAATAAACTTTGTTTAACATTAGTGCACTTAATTTAGTGTCACATCATTATAAAGCAAACACCAAAAGGGTTCAATTAACTTATAAAAGGGGTTCAATTAGCATCTAAACAATGAACCATAACCTAACCCTAATATTTTCTAGTCGAAAATTGAAAAAAATACTCGTTTTTCTTTGTTATCTCCAAAAAAAAAAAAAAATCTTAAGTTCCCCAAGTTCACATTAGACTTTTCTTTTCCTTTTCTTTTTTATTTTAAAATTTTTCCTTTAAGTCTTAAGAACTAAATTCAGAATAGCATAAGTTGAAGGCTACCTACAATAATGAATTTGTAGAAGTTCAATTCATGATGGAATATATTATAAATTATGTATTAATAGTCGAAACTTCCAAAGTATTTTTTGAGGATCTCTTTTAGAGGTTCGGCTCTTATTTTTTTCCCATGTCTAAATTATAACATCAATTCATATTACTATGGTCATTAGAAATATGAATACTATGATTTGTATTACCTAGTATTACTAGGAATTGACATTGTGTGACCTAAAAATCGTGTAATCAAGAATTTTTCTAAACAGTAACATAATACCATCCAGATACAATTACTATAATGACATTATGATTCAGACAAAGTTTTGATAAAAGCATATGCTATTTTCATCTTTAGTAGTCATAAAATTATTTTTGATTCCCTAATACGAGTCTTCCTTTATTCCCCTACGTCTTTGAACCAAAGAGAACAATCATTTTGTTTGAGAGGTGGTGTTTCGGGTTGTGTTAGATTTATATTGGTTCAATATCTGAGATAATTAACCAAGATGAAATATGTGCTCTATTTTGTTAATTACAATTTTAAATTCACTATTTTGTTAATTTAATATGTAAAAAAATTCTCTTAAATTAATTGTTATTTGTTATGACTAACAATGATGCATACAACATCAAAATTTGAAATTGTTAAAACTATAAGTAGCAGGTCAACAATATGTATTAAAGTGAACTAATCATTTAAGTCACTAAAAAAATATGCCTCTTGGGACGCTTAAAAATTGTTTTAATAAATGTTTAAACCATTCCAAATATTATTTGGGACAGTATTTGCAAGGGTTTAAACAGTTCTATTAGGGTGGCATGACAAAAATTTAAGACAGAAAAAATAATCGTCCTGATTAATTTTCATATTTATGTGGCGGTTCATTAAGTCGTCACGAAAAGCTTACAAATTCTCACATTTATGTGACGGTTCATTAAGTCGTCACAAAAAGTAAGTATTTATAACGAATTAAAATCGTCTAAATAATTTGACGCCAATTTATTAGGGACGAATTAAAAAGAGCCACAAAAGGACATACTTCACTTTTAGGACTTCCAAAAACCGTCGTATAAAAGCTACAAACAAATAACCACAATCCTATTATTATAATTTTATTGTTTTCTCTATTTCGTGTGTAAGACATACAATTAAAGTTAATATATAACAAATAATCTTAATACATAACAAGTTCAATTTCCAAGTTAGAAATCCAATATAGAATGTGAAATAAAGAACATACAAAGAGTCAATCTAGTGTTTTTCTACCATTGTTCTGTTACAAACGTACATTAGGAAATACTTTTACAGGCTTATCTAACAAAACTGCATCCTGAAATAATTATTATATCCAATAACAAATCTTTAAATTTGCTTTTTCGTCAGTCATGTCTTGGATCATCATGCCGTTCTATCATTTGACACCCAAAACTTCATCCTGAAATAAGGAACATAAACAAACCACCTGCTAAATCCAAGATACAAAAAAACTTTAGAGTGAGTTATTGGGAACACGTGCGCTCTCATACCACGTATTGGATGCGCAGCGGAAGAAACGCTTTGCCAATCCATTTGAGATGACCAAACCAATCTACAAACACCAAGCACAGATGAAGACAAGTATATGGAGGTGACTACGTCACCTAGACAAATCCCAACCTTTATAACTCAGATGAAATTACAAGATTGCAAAAATTAATGTTGAAACCCTTTGCCCTAATAGGTTCAACCCCCTCACCACACCCAAGAAGAAAGACAGAAAATTACAATTGAAATCGCTCACCAACCCGGAGCAATCTTCCTAACCGAAGTTGTCGACTCCTCGATTAGATCTCCTTCTTCCTTCTGTCTTGGATGACGAAGTCCTAAGAGCAAAGCACGGACTTTCTCTTAGATTTCATGTGGATGAGCACCCGAATCTCCAACTTGTGCTTCTTTCTTTGTGCCTCCACCCTCCTCCCTACTTATAGAATGAGAAACATATTTTAGGGTTAGGAAACCCTAAAAATAGCCAACCATAAGATCCAGTCGTCCACTAGCATCCACTCTGCCCCCTTCAGGAGACTTGATTCCTAACAATCTCCCCCTCCAGTCTGTTGAGAGGTGTTGGCTCCATGGATCCTCAACTGGACTCCATGCCTTTCGTCCTGCGACAGAAATCCTGCTCCCCCAAGCCACCGATCTTCGATCCTCCGAGTTGCTTTGCATGTTCCGTCATCTCCAGCTTATCGACCGTCACGTCGACGCTAGCTGTCATGCGTAGCACCTCATGCACTACTGGAATCCTGCAGATATTGATGACACGGCTGAGACCAAAGTCCCTGACTATCAGTCTTGGCTGCCTGTCCCCGACTTTCGTCTTCCACCGGAATGTGTTAACGTTCCGTCGAGCTTCTTCACCCTTGGCTAGCCCAACCAAGCGAACGGTGTGATTCTATCAAGATTTGAACTCCTAAATTAGCTCACCTTCGTGTCCAAACTTGAAGCCCCCCATAAATATGCGTCCTCGAGCAGAACATCATGCACTGTGCATGTCGTCGATGACCTACAACTTCTCCTGAATTGTGTGAATGATGATGCTCCCGCCTCAGATTGAGTTTACTTCAAACCTTGATCTCCTTCTTGGACTCGAACTACTGAAACCAATGTCGCTCCGTGAAGTTTTGGCAAACCACCAGTCGCCAAAACTGGATCAGTGGAACAACCCCCACCTGGAGACCGACCAGCTGTCATGGGACCGACAGACTGACCCTCAATCTTTGACTCATCACCATTCATTGCTTTGTCTCGATGAACCGAATCCTCTGTAGCCCTCAAAGTATCTTGAAGCCCCTCCAAGACAAGTTTTCGATGATCCACCTTATGTCGACTACCCCTCGAGCCTCCATCCGGTGTCTGTGGCATGTATGTACACCTCAGCGGCTTGAGCATATACATGCCACAACACAACAACACAAATCTTCTCGAGCCAGCTGCTAAAAATCCTTCGTAAGCATCTAATCTTTGTCCCTAAACAAACTGCGACAGCCATCATCCGTCAGCCTCCCTACAGAAATCAAGTTATAGCGCAAACTTGGTACATGTCGCACATCCTTGAGAATGAGCTTCTCACCAAGCTCTGTTGTCAAGTGCACATCACCGATGCCTAAAACTGTAGTCGTCCCCTTGTTGTCCATCTTCACACGTCCAAACATGCCATTGCGGTATGACGTGAAAATTCTCCTATATAGAGTGGCGTGATACGACGCCCCCGTGTCCATGACCCAGTCGTCATCGTGACACATGCCACAAGGATCCTCTGCGTTGGTTGTTGTGATGATGACATCTTCCATAGCAGTGAGATCCTCCTGATCATCCTTGCCTTTGGCCTTCTCAGCTTTGAGCTTTATGCAGTTCCTCTTGATATGAATCCTTTCACCACAGTGATAGCAGCCCTCCTTGCGGTCCACTGTCGCAAAATCCCAATAACTCTCTCCTGTCCTCGCCTGTGACTTGGGTCTTCCCTTCCCGTAGGAAGCCACCAGAGCGGACTCCTGCGACGATTCCACTTTCTTATGTCGGATCTCCTCGTTCAACAAGCTGCTTTGGCTGCCTCCATCGTGACAACTCCATCAGGAGCGGAGTTGCTCACCGACATCAACGTCTCCCAACTTTCTGGCAGAGAACTCAAAAGTAGAAGGTCTTGAAGCTCATCCTCAATCACCATCTTCATCGTAGACAGCTGATTGATGATGCCCTAAACCTCGTTCAAATGTTGTGCCGCCGGTGTACTTCGAGTTGACTTGTTGGCGAATCAGAAATGCCTTGTTGCCAGTCGTCTTCCTTTCGTACAACGAATAGAGCTTCTCCCATAATGCTTTTGCAGAATTCTCCATGGACACGTGGTGAAACATCGAGTCGTCTAGTCATTGGCGGATGAATCCAATAGCCTTCCGATCCAGTTGTTTCTAATCATCAACACCTTTGTCCGTCGGCTTTGCGCTGTCGCCCTCCAACGGACCATGCAAGTCCTTGCACCAGAGTACATCCTCCATCATTGGCTTCCAAATCGTCTTGTTTCTCCCTGTGAGGGTGATCATACGAGTGTTCATCTGCTCCGTAGACATAGTTGCACCTTCCCTCTCGAGAAGAACCTGGCTCTGATACCACGTGTTGGGCGTGTTGCGGAAGCGGCGCTTTGCCAATCCACCTGAGATGACCAAACCAATCTACGAATACCAAGCACAGATGAAGACAAGTATATGGTGGTGACTATGTCACCTGGACAAATCTCAACCTTTATAACTCAGATAAAATTACAAGATTGTAAAAACTAATGTTGAAACTCTTTGCCCTAATAGGTTCAACCCCCTCACCACACTCAAGAAGAAAGACAGAAGATTACAATTGAAATCGCTCACCAACCCATAGCAATCTCCCTAACCGAAGTTGACAGCGCATCGATTAGATCTCCTTCTTCCTTCTGTCTTGGATGACAAAATCCTAAGAGCAAAGCACGGGCTTTCTCTTAGATTTTCTGTGGACGAGCTCCCGAATCTCCAACTTGTGATTCTTTTTTTGTGCCTCCACCCTCCTCCCTATTTATAGAATGGAAAACCTATTTTAGGGTTAGGAAACCCTAAAAATAACCAACCATAAGATCCAGCCATCCACTAGCATCCAACGGTCCAAAATATAATATAAAAATTCTAAAACCGAAACAGGCACCGCGACACCGAACTCGGACCGAGTTCGGTTCAAAGGTTCTGGAACACCACACTCAGGAACCGAGTTCGGACCGAACTCTGTCCCCTTCAGCAGACTTGATTTCCATCATGACTTTGAGTAATCAATTTTCCACTCGGATCTGCACGCAACTCTCCAATAAGTTTATAGTTGAGGTAGTTGAGGTTTGGGGTTCGGTCATGATGCCAAAAGTGGAATTAACAATTAGAGAACGATTTAAACTGGTGTTAAGAAAAATAAGCAGGTTATATTCATAAGAAACATTGGAGAACCTGAAACCAATCCTTTGTGCACATTGAGATCCAAGACAATACTATCATTGAACATCACTGAATGTTAAAACTGTTTCATAACAACTAAATACTTGACATCAGAACCAAGAACCTAACTAATCTTCTCCAAAAAGTAACTTATATTAAATTCAGAAGTTACCAATTAAAGAATCTCTCGCAAAAATAACAAGAAGCAGAAGCCTCGTGGAGGTGGAATACCCTTTTTATATCAAAAATGTATTTGACTATACCCTTATGGATATAGTTATCTAATTCAATAAAATTGGACCATTAATAACTGAAGCCGGCCCTGGGATAAGTCGAACAAGACTTCAGGCTTGGACAACTCCCCTCTACTAGGACTAAAAATAATCTACTAAAAAACACCAATAAATCCTTGTTACCCGATTTTGCTATTACTCAGTACTGATATTGATATTTCAGCAACAAAATTTTAGAATGACAAAAAAAAAAAAAAAAAAAAGATCTAAGGGAGGAAAGGTTTCTAATTACTCGTTCAATCTCGGAAATTTTCTTTCCAACTTTTTTTTTTTATATATATAGATTATAGGAAAAGTACATCTGGACTGGAATCTAAATCGACCATGTTTTCTACTTAACAAGACCATACGGTCAAATTTGGACCCAAACCTGTCATGGACTAGCACTACATCATCCTTCTTTTGATGATTTTTTGGATATAACATCATTCATATTTTAAAAGATCCAGTAAGTACTAACCTCAAATTTAATTTTATTAATCTTATTACAAGAAATGAAGTGGAAGATTAAACTATAATTTTAAATAAAATAAAGGTCTAATTTATGATTTTCTTTCCTCCAGGTTATGGCTAGATTTTAGGGTCTGTGGCTCCACCTAAATCCTATTTGTAAAGGACTTCCAGTCTCTTGCTCTTTCTAAACTATTGGTTTCTTAAAATTTGTTCTCATCCCTAAATTTTTCACAAATTTATCTATTCCATATAATTTTGCCTTTTAATTACCACATTATCATTAGTGATAAATTCTAATATTAATTGTATTTTCAGATGTGTTTGATAACTACAGTTAACCAGAAAAAGTTCCGGGTTCAGATCAGTATGTATATTCTTGCCAAAAAAGTTTCCGATATGGTTCAGATCCGTATGTATATCATCGTATAAGTAAGAGACATCCAGCTTTATAAACATATCTATAAAAAAATCATAATTAAAATATATTTAATATTTTTTATCTAATTTTTTTAATAATATCAGAGAATTTGTTGTTGTTGCATGTGAATGTGACAAGAATATATAGTGTTTATTTTTATGTGTATCATAGCTCAGATGGAAAAGCATTCAGTGTTTTATATTGGAGGTGCACAATTTGATTCCCCTGGCTAATTTTTCTCTCTCTCTAGGTATAATGCAATATAAAACAATAAAGTAATTTGTATTGGGTTTCGGATACAGATTTGGAATTCGAATGGTTACCGGATTAAAATAGCATGTATCTGCAAAATTTATTCTTAAAAATAAATTTTTGGGGGTCTAAATTAACAAAAGTAATATCGGAGGTCGGGACAGGTGCGACCATGATTGTGGCTACATTTTCGGGTTTGTGGAATCCTCTCTCTCTCTCTCTCTCTCTCTCTCTCTCTCTCTCTTTGTAGACAAATAGGAGTTTCAGTTTTTCTTTCTAAACTACTTACCGCCTTCTTATTCTCATCCGTAAATTTTAAAAATTTAATCTATTCCTTCCGTATAACTTTGCTTTAATTTTTTTATAATTTTTCACATGATAAATCTGTAATATTATTGGGTTTCATGTGAAGGGATAATGATTACTATTTGAATAAGTAATTGTTTAAATTTAAATACATGTACCCAATAGCTATCTATTTCTATTCGAAAATTTTCATCCAGAGCATCCGAATTTATATAAATTTTATCTAAAGCCATCGAAGTTTAAAAACTTACGAAAAAAATATCAAAACGTCCATTGGAAAGACGTTTTATATTTTTTTAATATTATATTATCATCGTTCATTTTTTCTTCGTTAACAGACGTTAGGCAAAAAAAAATTAGAAAATAGAAAATTCCCTTTATTATTTTTTTTTTTGCCTCTCAAGTCTCTCTCTCTCGTCTCTCTCTCTCACTATCTGGTCCCTCTCTCACTCTCTCTCTCCTCTCTCTCTGGTCTCTCTCTCTCTCTCTCTTATCTCTCGTCTCTCTCTCTCACTCTCTCTCTCCTCTTTGTCTGCTCTTTCTCTCTCACTCTCTTTCTTTCTCTCCTCCCTCTTTATAAAAGGAATTTAATGAAATCAAAAAAAATTAGAATTGTTTTTTTTTACTTTTGTTTACTACAGAGTTTTGAGAAAAAAATATTTCGATCTTTTTATAGAGAATTAAAATTATATTTTTTATGTAATCCAAATACCACTAGTGTCATGGTACACGCGTCCCGTGTGCAATATTTTAGTGACATCACCGACACCAATCAGGGTCCTCAAACTGGGGTCCTGTATCACGAACAATTTTTTAGTGAATTGTACAACACAATTTGTATCATCAATAAGATGGGCCACAAAAATGAAATGGCAATGTAACTGAGGTACGAATAGAACATTTGTGAGAACAACACCCGGTACAAGAGAAACACGTCCACAGCACGAGTCAATCGCAGTCCGTCCGTTCGTCCGGGCGCCCAACCGGATATTCCTCCATTTTCGTCACCCCAGATAATAAATCCAAATTCCCAGTAACATGATTCGAAGCGTCGGTATCAATAATCCAAGGTGCAATTGACTTACCCACATACGGTCCTCCAGAGATTTGACCGAAGAGTTACCAAGCAGAGAAATAAGTTGTTGCCATTGGTCCGGAGTTATTCCCGGAACACCGCCTGCACCATCACCTGCCATATGTGTCTATGCCGCAGCCATTGTGCCACGTCCTGCCACCGCCGCACGCACCTTCGTACCCCATCCACGTCCACCACCAGCCGGGTGTATGCCACCACGTCCGCGGCCAGCCCCTCATCCGCCGCTACGCGGCCTATCCCCCTACCATTCCGGAAAGCCATGTTTCTCGAAGCAAGTGGCTTCTTCATGTCCGCTGCGTTTGCAAAAATTGCAAAGCAACACTGATTTATCCCGTGCATCCAAACGAGATGGCCCACGGTTAACAGAAGGAGTTTTAACCGCAAGTGCCATAACCTCGTCCCGTTCAGAGGAGACTTGTGTGGACTTGCGCAATCGTTCCTCCTGTAGCATGGATTGATAAGCACGTGCCAAAGTAGGAAACAAATCTTGTGCCAATAAAGTCGAGCGGACGTTGCCATAGAGTTCCTGATTGGTCCCATAAAGAAACTGATAAAAGCGCTCATCATCAATTCATTTCTGCAGCTTTTTCTGGATATCACGTATACATTTGCCGCAGCTCCACACCGGAATAGGTTCATAAGTTCCCAACTCATCTCAAAGAGTCTGCAATTGGTCGAAATAGTCTACCACTGATATGGATTTTGTTTGGCGACACTCTGCCAACGAATGTTTAATCTGTTGAATTCTATCCTCATTTTCCATACTAAATCGGTCCTTGAGCAAATCCCCCAGCGGTTTTGCCTCCTTAAAGTAGGGTATCGCCTTCTTCACCGAAGCGTCCATAGTGTGCAAGATCTATTGCACAAGCATTGATTGGACACAGTACCAATCCTCCAATTTGTTATTCTCTGTAGGTTTATCAATAGACCCGTCAATAAACCCAAATTTCCGTCGAGCCCGTAGAGAAAGTTGTATAGATCTCGATCATTCCTTATAATTTTCCCCACAAATATCACTTTCGTAATTGTAATACCCGGATTGTCATTAGAACCAAGGTAAGACGGAGAGGTGGGATCGATCCTTGTTTTCGCCACCACCGACGTAGAAAACTCGCCGCCGCTGCCGCCGCTCGTCATACCGCCGGTCGAAGGGAGACTCGCCGCCGCCGCTGTGGAGAAAAAATCACCACCGCTATGGAAAAAGAAATCGTGCCATTGCCGTCATACTCTGATACCATGAAGAAGTAGTAGGAGAGAATAATTTAGGTCTTTCATTCATCATGATATTACATATATATACATCCACATATCAACTTGGACCTAAGCCACATGGGCCAATCACCATATATACAATTTAATTATACAATTTAATTCCAATATTTATAGATCTAGTAAGTACTAACGTCAAATTTAATTTTATTAATCTTATTACAAGAAATGAATTGGAAGATTAAACTATAATTTTAAATAAAATGAAGGTCTAATTTATGATTTTCTTTCCTCCAGGTTATGGCTAGATTTTAGGATTTGTGGCTCCACCTAAATCCTATTTGTAAAGGACTTCCAGTCTCTTGCTCTTTCTTAACTATTGGTTTCTTAATATTTGTCCTCATCCCTAAATTTTCACAAATTTATCTATTCCATATAATTTTGCATTTTAATTTCCACATTATCATTAGTGATAAATCCTAATATTAATTGTATTTTCAGATGTTTTTGACAACTACAGTTAACCCAAAAAAGTTTCGGGTTCAGATAAATATGTATATCCTCGCCGAAAAAGTTTCCAATATGGTTCAGATCCGTATGTATATCCTCGCATAAGTAAGAGACATCCAGCTTATAAACACATCTATAAAAAAAATCCTAGTTAAAATATATTCAATATTTTTTATCTAATTTTTTTAATAATATCAGAGAATTTGATGTTGTTGTTGTTGTTGTTGTTGTTGTTGCATGTGAATGTGAATAGAATATATAGTTTTTATTTTTTTGTGTATCCTAGCTCAGTTGGAAAAGCATTCATTGTTTTATATTGGAGGTGCACTGGCTAATTTTTTCTCTCTCTCTTGATATAATGTAATATAAAATCAGAAAGTAATTTGTATCAGGTTTCGGATATAGATTTGGATCCCGAATGGTTATCGGTTTAAAATTGCATGTATCCGAAAAATTAATTCTTAAAAATAAATTTTTTGGGGTCTAAATTGCCAAAAGTAATATGGGAGGTCGGGACAAGTGCGGCCATGGTTGTGGCTACATTTTCGGGTCTGTGGAATCCTCTCTCTCTTCTCTCTCTCTCTCTCTCTGTAGACAAAGAGGAGTTTCAAATTTTCTTTCTAAACTACTTACCGTCTTCTTATCCTCATCCGTAAAATTTTAAAAATTTAATATATTTCTACCGTATAACTTTGCTTTAATTTTTTTAGTTTTTCACATCATAAATCTGTAATATTATTTGATTTCATGTGAAGGGATAATGATTACTATTTGAATTAGTAATTGTTTAAATTTAAATACATGTACCGATAGCTATCTATTTCTATTTGAAATAGGACTATCCATCAATCCCAACTAACTCTTAACCATGCATCTCCCACCACCATATATATACTTCTTCTTCTCTCCCGCCACCATATATATACTACTACTCTTCTTCTTCAACTCATCATCAATCCATCATCATCTATAAGACTTCTTCTTCTTCTTCAACTCATCATCATCTAAGAGAGAGAAGCAAAAAATGGCTGACGAGAACAACAACGACGGATGTGACAAGATAGTTTCTGAGATCGAACGAGTGAGAAACCTTCTCCTCCGCTTGTTAGAAGTTGTTTGGTGTTGATAGTAAAAAAAAAAAATTCTTCGAAATATATCTTTTTGTGGTTCTTGATTTTTTTATTTTTATTTTTATTTTATATAACTATGTTGTTGTTCTTGATTCTGATACGACTATTTTGGGTGAGCTTGGTATCGTAATAATTATCATATGATTAAAAATTTGTAAAAATTTGTAAGGTTGGAAATATGTTACGTTTTCCTTAAGCTTATAAATTTCTCATGTTTTGAGAAATGAATACTGGGATATGTTGTATGGCTGTTAGGTCGGAGTCATTTTTGTTTCTAATCGTTAGTGAAATCATTTATTCATCTTCATATAAATTATTTCTTGCAAATGTGATAAGGTCAGCATATACATTATTTCTTACTTCTCTTTACAGTTTTTAATTAGAGACCATCTTCTCTTTACATCATCATCATATAAATTAATTATTATTTCTTGCAAATTAATGAGATAAATTAAGTCCTACTTTAGTTTTCCACCTAAAGTTGTGGAAACTAGGATGAGCAGAAAATTTGTGGAAATTGAGATGGGACAATCAAATGCAAGGAAGTAGGCCAACGTTGAGACCCTTTAGAAGTTCCTGTGTCGTGTGTCGTTAACCGTGTCCTCACATTTGATTGCCCTATCTCAGTTTCCACAAACTTTCTGCTGATCACAGTTTGGAAAACTAACATAGGACTTAATTTATCACACTAATTTGCAAGAAATAATAACCAATTTATATCATGATGTAAAGAGTGTAAGATGAGAGGAGTATTTGATGCTTAGAATGAATAATTTGTATTATGTTCAACCTCAACTTGGCCTTTAAATAGCCATTTACAACTCTAACAGAATGCATAAAAGTAGCACCCTCTAACCATATTCTAACTAACAAATCAAAACAAATTAACGACATAGAACAAATAACAAAATTCCTAAAGACTAGGGATTTATTGAAATCCAAATAACAACCGCTTCAACCTCCTCAACAGGATTAACTTTAACAAATTACCCCCTAAGCCTGTTGCATGAGATTCACCTCTATGACGCCGAGCTTCTGTCTTATCTCAATGAACTTGACTCGCTCAAGCGCCTTGGTAAGAATGTTTGTGAGCTGCTCTTCAGTGTTGATGTACTCGACCTCAACCTTCCCTCTCTCGACACACTCCCGAATGAAATGATACCTTGTATCAATATGTTTGCTTCGGTCATGGAAGACGGAATTCTTGCTGAGGGAGATGGTGGACTTGTTGTCTACCTTGAGCATGACGTTGCTGGCCTCCTTGTTCTTTAAGTCATCAAGGAGTTTTGCAAGCCAAATGCCTTGGCATGCCGCCGTTGTCGCGGCAATGTACTCGTCCTCACAGGATGACAATGCCACGACCTTCTGCTTCTGAGATTGCCAGCTAATGAGTCTACGAACGAGAAAAAATAACACGCCAGTGGTGCTCTTGCGGGTGTCAATGTCACCTGCCATCTCATTGTCGCTGTAGCTGATCAGCCGTGGTTCCTCCACCTTATATGCGTAGAGACAACTAAAGTGACGTGTGCCAGCGACGTAGCAAGGTGTTCGGTGGTCGGGTTCTCCATGAACCGACTCACGTAGCCCACCGTGTACGAGATGTCTGGGCGCGTGTGCACCAAGTACTGGAGGCTCCTGACGATGCTCCTGTAGGATGTGGCGTCAATCAGAGGAGCTGAGCTCACCTTGCTTAGCTTGAACCTCGGTTCCATAGGGACATGGCAAGGGTTGCAATCCACCATGCCACTCTTCTCCAAGATTTTGAGCGCATATGCCTCCTGACTGAGGATGATGAAGCCATTAGACTGTTGCACCTTGATGCCGAGGTAGAAAGTGAGAAATCCCAAGTCACTCATTTTGAGCAAGGCCTTCATCTCCTCCTTGAACTTAGCAATATCATGTGGGTTCGTTCCGGTGATGATGAGATCGTCGACGTACACACCGACAAGTAGGCGAGCTGGACCTTTGCCGCGTGTATACACAGCGTGCTCTTGTGCACTCCGGTGGAAACCAAGTGACAGTAGGCAACTGTCAAGCTTGGTGTTCCAATCCCTTGGTGCTTGCCGCAGCCTGTACAGTGCCTTGTCAAATTTTAGCACTTTGTGCTCCTGTCCTTCGATAACAAAGCCGGGAGGTTGGGCGACGTACACCTCCTCCTTGAGGTCGCCATTGAGGAACGTCGTCTTCACGTCCATGTGGTGCACCGCCCAACACTCATGCGCGACGAGTGCGATCAACAAATGGACGAACTCGAGGCAAGCAACCGGCACGAACACTTCCTCGAAGTCTACTCCTTGCCTTTGCACATAGCCTTTTGCCACGAGCCGCGCCTTGTGCTTGACGATGGCGCCGTGCTCGTCCTTCTTAAGCTTGTAGACCCACCTCAAACCGATCGAACGGTGGCCAGATAGGAGGTCTATGAGGTGCCATGTACGTTTCTCCTCAATGGAGCTCATCTCCTCGAGCATCGTTTAGCACCAACATCGGTGTTTCTCTGCTTCAAAGAAAGTGGCAGGTTCCTCGTCAACCATGTGGAGCAGCTTGTCGTCGAGCTCGCGGACGGTGGTCGTGTTAAGTAAGCTCGCCAAGGTCCTGTACTTGCGCGACCCATCGTCATCGGCGTCGAGCATGCCCGAGGCGTTGGTGGGTGGAGAGACAAATTCTACTCCACGTTGTACCACCGAGTCGGATGTTTCTGTCCCGGATGCCGGAGTCAACATTCCTGGACTGGATGCCACTGGTGTTGATGGATCGTCACCCCCGTGCACCAGCGTGCCTGTGTGTTCAACATGTGGTATAGTATACTCAACAGTAAATTTCTTACCTACGTTGTCTTGCATGTCCCAGTCCCACTTGGCTTCCTCGTCGAAGACAACGTCGCATGTGACGTGCATGCGCTTATCGACGGGGTCGTATACCCGGTACGCCTTGGTGCGGGGCTCATAGCCGATGAAGACCATGTGCTTGTTGCGATCTTCTAGCTTATGTAAGTTCGGCTTGACCACCTTGACGTGTGCGACACAGCCGAAGGTGTGGAGGAAGTGCACGCTTGGCTTGTGTCCGTGCCATGTCTCGTATGGCGTCTTGCCGTCGACGCTCCATGTCGACGAGCAATTGAGGATGTAGACAGCCGTCGTGACCGCCTCGCCCCAGAACTTCCCGGGCATATCCTTTGCCTTTAGAAGGCTGTGCGCTATCGCGACGACCATCTGGTTCCGGTGCTCGACGACGCCGTTCTGCTGTGGTGAGTACGGTGGATTGCAACCCGTGCCATGTCCCTATGGAACCGAGGTTCAAGCTAAGCAAGGTGTGCTCAGCCTCTCCGAATGATGCCACATCCTACAGGAGCATCGTCGGGAGCCTCCGGTACTTGCTGCACAAGCGCCCAGACAGCTCGTACGTGGTGGGCTACGTGAGTCGGTTCATGGAGAACCCAACCACCGAACACCTTGTTGCCGTCAAGCGCATCCTTCGCTACGTTGCCGGCACACGTCACTTTGGTTGTCTCTACGCAAAGAAGGTGGAGGAACCACGGCTGATCGGCTACAGATGTGAACTCGCCCCCACGATCAATACGAAGCATGCGCAGTTTGAGCCCTGTCTCCACCTCGACATGGGCTTGAAAGTGTTTGATGGCTGTCGGCGCTTCATCCTCCGAACCAAGTAGCGTCAACCATATGTAGCGGCTGAAATCGTCGACGAGGAGCAAGAAGTAGCGCTTACCACCAGGTGTCACCGATGTGATCGGCCCGCAGATATCACCGTGAACGAGATCTAGTAGGTTGTCAGCATGGTACTTGGTCTCTTGCAGAAATGGCGTGCGGTGCTGCTTCCCGACAAGGCAACTATCATAAATTTGATTGACTTATTCGATCTGTGGTAGCCCGTGCACCATGTTGCGGCGAGCTTTCCTGATTGCTTCAAAGTTGAGGTGGCCAAACCGTGCATGCCACCGCCATGCATCGTCATTGAGTCGTGCTGCTAAACACACTAGTTGTACAATATCAAGAGATAGAATGTACAGTCGATTTCGGGCACGTTTTACCTTGGCGAGGAGGCATTGCTGACGATCTCGAATCGAGAGCACGCTGCCTTCGATCAAGACTTGGCAGTCATTCTCATCGAGCTGCCCAAGGCTGATGATATTGCTTTGTAGCTTCGGGATGAAGTAGATGCCGGTGAGGGCGCGGTGCTCGTCATTCTGGCACGTAAACATCACCGTGCCACGCCCTCGGATGTCGACGACGGATCCGTCCCAAACTTGACGGAGCCCGTGACTCCAGTGTCAAGCTCGGCGAAGACTTTCTTGCAGCCAGTCATGTGGTTAACCATGCTTCGCCGTAGTGGTCGTCCTCACGGCGCAGATGCACCTGAGCGTGCACATCATCCAGTACGACGTTGTTGGTCGTGCCCACGATGGTCTCGGCGAGTGTGTACTCCTGCGCCATCAGCAGTGCGGGCTCATCGTCGTCGACTTGCGTCAGATTGGCGCGCTCATCACGCTTTGGCTTGCAGCAGTCCTTCGCCCAGTGGCCGTAGATGCCATAATTATGACACTTACCCTTCTTGTCGTGCGTGCCACCGGACGCGTTGTCATTGCCGTAGTTCGTGTTGCCGCGGCCACGACCTCTTGGCTTGCCGCGCCTCGACCATAACCTTTGCCACCATTGGAGTAGGCCTCGCCTTCCTTCCTCTGCTTCGTACGAGCGAGCTACTCATCTTCGAAGAGGAGAAGGCGGCTACTTGTTTCGCCGGAGTTGCTGCCAAGATCTTACCGCTCCTCGACGGCTAAAAGATGACCGGTAAGCTCTTCAAATGACAGCGTCTTGAGATCTACTAAGTCTCAATGGCGATGGCGACTTGCGTGTACTTGGATGGAACGACTCGAAGGAATTATTTAACTACCTTCTCGTCGTCCATTTCGTCGCCGAGTAGTTGCAGGTCGCTGACGAGTCCCGTGAGCCGCATCGCGAAGTCCTCGACGGACTCGTTGTCCTTAAACTTCATTGATTCGAAGTCAGCGCACAATTTTTGTACCTTGGCCTCGTGCACGCGCTCGACCCCCATCCGTATCATCTTCACAGCGTCCCATGCTTCCTTGGCAGTGTCTTTTACTGTCAGTGTCCGCAGCATCTCTGGCGGCATGGCACAGAGTATGACGGACAGGGCCATCCTGTCGTCGCGGTAGTCGGCTTTCCCGGGTTCGATCGCCTCCCACAGGCCTTGCGCCTGCATGTTGACTCTCATTAAGAGAGCCCAATCCGCGTAGTTGGTCCGTGTCAGCATGGAGTACTTGAAGGTGAATGACGTCTCCTTCATAGATGTTGATGTCGTGGGGCTTTGCTCGTCGTTGGTTGCCATAGCTTTGACACCAAATGTAAGATGAGAGGAGTATTTGATGCTTGGAATGAATAATTTGTATTATGTTCAACCTCAACTTGGCCTTTAAATAGCCATTTACAACTCTAACAGAATGCATAAAAGTAGCACCCTCTAACCATATCCTAACTAACAAATCAAAACAAATTAACGGCATAGAACAAATAACAAAATTCCTAAAGACTAGAGATTTATTGAAATTCAAATAACAACCGCTTCAACCTCCTCAACAGGATTAACTCTAACAAAGAGAAGATCGATGGTCTCTAAAAATTGTTAAAAACTGTAAAAAGATAAGATGCAAGAAACAATTTATTATGTGACTTTTTATCACATTTGCAAGAAATAATTTATATGCTGACTTTATCACATTTGTCATTTTGATTTCATTAGAACATTCAATGCAATGCAATGTTGTTTGCACATGATTTACTCTAGTAATTATATAGTTTCTTGAGAAATTTACCTCCCATATATATTTCAGGTGGCAAGTTTGATTGGGTTATGCATCGAGGAGTATATGACCAAGGATGAAATTACGGCTCGCCTCTTTAAGGACCACAATGTAGAGGCTAGTTATACAGAAATCATTATGTTTAATATTCTAATGTTATTAATTTAGTTTTAACAAGTTGAGACATTATTTAACATTCATCAAGCTTTAATTAAGGATTTTTTATAAATTATTTTCCAGTTTGGAATAAGCTTATAGAAGAAAATCAAGATTTCTTCAAGGAATATAATGGCAGGTTGAAGTTCATTAAGCAGGTAGAAAAGATGGACTCTCTGATACGTCAGTACGCAATCCCAGCTGCTTCTCGTATTTATGAAGCACCCAATGGTACTTATTATGGAATATGTATGTATGACTAGTAATATCCATCCGTTGGTTAATGTATAATTCCCTTATTTGTAATTTGCATAAATTTAACTTATATGTTGATTTGAATGCAGCAGATCCAGCAGCTAGGAAGAAGTACAACACTACAAGTACTCCGCCCTCAACTTGTTGGAGGAATGGAGATCCTTCCTATTCCGGGAGTTGCAGTCATTCAGGAGGAGGAGGAGGCATACTTCATCACCATGATTCTCCTTCCTATTATGCAGGAAAAGGGAAAGGGATCAATCATGGCCCAACTATGAATGGTCCAACTACAAGTATGAATGGACAGCAGCAGCATCAAATAGGAAGCTGCACTTATGATCATGACGAAGAAGAAGAAGCAGAAATTACGATGATGGCTCCGGTTATAACCGATCATAGGAGCATGCCTTGTAAACCCCTGAATTTTTCAAATTTTTAAATCTTGGAATTTTTCCGATTTTCTGGAATTTTTCGGGAATTTTCTGTAATTAAAATCAAGGTTTTCAATTAATAAAGGATTTTTAATTGTTAATAAATAGTATTAAAATATCATGAAAATAATATTTTTGGGTGTAAAATAGAAAACCAGACTTAGGGTAATTTTCTGGGATTTTATTGGGCATCAGACCTATTTTTAAAAGCCTAAAAACTATTTTCTAAATTAATTAATTAATTAATTAAAATTTATTATATTTATTATTATTATTATTATTATTATTACTATTATTAATTGTTTTTTTTTTTATTTTTCCTCGGGCCCGGCCCGGCCCAGTGGGCCGAGCCCAGTGCAGCGAGCCCAGCCCATCCCCTGTGCTTAGCGGGTCGGGCGGGTCCGCTCACCCGGATCCGCGCCCGACCCGACCCGGACCGCTGTCACCCCTACCCAGTCGCCCACGACCATGGAAATCCGCCGGCCGCCGCAATTTTCGGCTAACCGCCCCCACGTCGACCGCGCCCCTCCGGATCCCGCGCCCACGACCGCCCGGCCGAGCCCCACCGAAGCCCTATATAAACCCCCTCTCTCGTTCACCTCCGCCCTCTCCAAAAACCCTAACCCTAGCTACTCCGGCAGCCCGATCCGCCGCCGTGACCTCCCTGCGCCGACCACCCCCGAGACCGCCGTCCAGGCCACCGTCCCCAGGCGAACCACCTCCTCCTCTCCCCTCTCCTCCTCCTCCCCAGGCGGCCAGACCCCCGAGCTCTCCTCCCGCGGCTGCTTTCCCCCTCCGCCGGCTATCCCGAGCCCTCGACGCCGCCGGTGACCTCGCCGCCCCTCGGCTGAGCCGCCGCAGCCCCGGCCCGACCTCGCCGGCCTCCGGCGTACCCTCCAGCAGCGCCGGACACGCCGCGGACGCGACCCAGACGCGGGACACAGCCCGAACGCACTGGACACGTGTCCAGGACACAGAATCGCGTGTCGGACTCGAAATACCCCGATCCCGAGTCCGAGGCCTCCCCTCGGTACTCCTCCATCAGTTTCCCGGTAGGTGCCCCTATCCGAGCGCCTGTCCCTTCCAAAACCGCTCCCCTGTCCGACCGGGACTGACAGAATAAAGCTCTGTCAATCCCGGGATAGCTTAGAATTTGATAGTTTATAGTTAATTAGTTAATGTAATGATTGTTAGTTTTGGTTAATTAATTAACGATTTAATGCAACGATCCTCAATACGTATATTAATTATATATATATAATAAAATGAAACCTTATTAAATATTACGTAAATTAGTAATTACTTAATAGATAATTTCTGAAATAATTTTTAGTATTTAAATACTAATTAGTAATTATTTAATCTATAATTCTGAAATAATTTTCAGTATTCAAAATATAATATGTTTTCCAAAATATCATTTCTCTTATAAATTAATTGCTAAAAACAAACGATATTATTTTTATTAAAATCGTTCTTTCCTATTATCCTATCAGAAACAAAAACGACATTTTACCATAAAATATTTTTCTACGATAAAATAAATAAAGTTTTATTATTATTAAAAAGGGTTTTGTTTTACTAAATCACTAATAATAATTATTATTATTATTTTAATCGATCGTTGGATTTAAATCATTAACTTAGTTAACTAATCAAGACAGATTAAAACCCTTTGTCTAATTCTAAAATCAGATTATTAATAATTGTAGGTCCCTGTAACTAAGGTTGAGACCGTCGCGACATCTCACTCGCGTCACCAACCAACTCCAGGCAAGTTTCATATAATTCAAAACCGGTATTTTAGTTGTAATTAAATATGTTGCATGTCATATAGATATATTGGGACGACACTGGATTTCACGGAACCGACTGATTGACTGATTGATTGACTCATTGACTCATTGACTCATTGACTATTGCCTTGGGAACTGGGGAGAAAAGTTAGCACCCGTGGTCAAAGCCCCCTTATTGCCTCATTGTGGATAGCTGAAGTCCAACCTCACTGGACTGACGCCGCACCGTGTTCACGCGAACACAGATTGCCTCCAACCCCAGCCGGCCACGGGATGCTACCTTTCTCAAAACACTTTTAGTGATTGTAGCTTGTCATCATTGCTTCATCGACATTTACTGTTCTTGTTTCATATTTGTTGCATACAAAAATATAAATATTGTTCAAAACTATCTCATTGCATCATTTTAATTATCGTTAAAGATGCTGGAATTGGATATATGTTCTTGCTCCCTCCTGACTGGAGATTAACAATTTTAGGTGATTGCGGTGACGATGAGGCGTATGATACCTTTTATGGTCCGGACCAGAGTACTGAAGCCCTAGCGGAACCTAGCCAGGAGGCCGATGTTTAGTTGTTCCCCTTTTATTTCCAAATTGTAATAATCAGGGTTGAAGTAATAACCCTGGACCATGTTTTGTTTGATCCTTGATTGTAAATGAATTTCTCTCTCAGACTTAGCAAAAAAAAAAAAATTGAATTTCCTTCATGTATTCTGGATGTCTGTGTGTTACTACGGATTGATACAGCTTACTGCCGCCGTCTCACAACGGTGCAGGCTGGGCATGATCCGATTGGACCCAGATAATTGGGACCGGGTCGTGACATGTTTTCAGTGGTGGCCCATGCAGGTCTAGTTTACAACCTTTGGTCTAGTCAACTTAGGCTAGCCAAACAAACCGACTTGCCTTTGACTTTAGGTTTAGTATGACTTTAGGAAAACAGACTCTAGAAACAATTAGAACACTTAGAATTCTTGAGAAAATTTTAAACTGTCACATCATAGGACCAAATTCTTCTATCTATACATATGTACAATTATTTTGCTTGCTTATAGAACATAGGTTACATTGCTTATGCTTGCTTCCTAAACCTTCCAGAAGATGGCACGAGGAAAGACAACCCGTTCCGGCCCAGCAGAAGATGAGGCTTCGTCTTCTGAGCACACCCCAAATCAAGCTCAGTCCGACCCCTCCCCGTTGCAGCTCACAGATCGCCCCCATGCTGCAAGAGCTCCCCGTGCTGCCTACACTTCAGTAGTGCATGCAGCTCCACCCATTCCTCCCAGGACCACATCAATTCCAGCCGATGTGACTCCTCCTGTTGCACCACCTGTGCCAGTGGACCCCGCTGAACTCGTAGGCTTGCTACGAGGAGTTCTTGAAGCCCAGAGGGCCCAAGCTGAAGCAAATCGCGAGCAGACCGCGATTATGAGAGAGGGCATGGAGAACGCCCATAATGTAGCCATGGCAGCGCTAGGAACATCCCGGTCAGAACAGGAGCCTGCCAAGGTAATCAAGGATTTAAAAGCTTGGATTCCACTAATGAATTTCTAGTCTAACCACAAACCTGTTATCCAGGTAAAGGTTGGAACTGTAGAAAACTTTAAGAAGTTGGACCCGCGTCCCTTCAAGGGGACCGAAGGCATCATCTACACAGACGAGTGGCTAGATGATATGGAGCGACTCCTCAGCGTCGCTCGACTCCCAGACGACCTCATGGTTGAGGCCGTAGCACTCCAGCTGAGAGACTTGGCCAACATTTGGTACCGCAACGAGCCAAGATTTCGAGCTGGAGGGATTTCCTGGCGGCTATTCAAGAAGCAGTTCAAGCGGAAGTTCTTTCCAGAGGCTGCCCTCGAAGCTATGGGAAGGCAGTTTCAAGATCTGAAGCAAGGAGACCGCACAATTGAAGAATATGCGGCTGAGTTCAACAGGCTTGGCAGGTTTGCAAGCCACCTGGTGGACAACCCTGTAGAACGTGCTAAGAAGTTCCGGCACGGACTACGTGAAGAGATCCGCACCTTAGTAGCTGCTAACGGTGCGAAGACTTATGACAAGATGTTGAAGGTGGCCCAAGATGTAGAGGCCAGTGCACCTGCTCGACCCAAGAGGGAGCATCCAGGGTCAAGCAACAGCTATCAGGGCAACAACAAGAGGCACAGCAACAACAACAATAGGCCCTCCTATCCCCAGCAGTCCCAGCAACAACAGCCAGCAGCGGCCAACAAAGCGCATCAGTACAACCAACCAAAGGCGGTCAACTGCGTCTACTGCAAAAGGCCAGGTCATACCGCCGAGATCTGCCGGAAGAAATTGGGACACTGCCTTGCTTGTGGATCTGCCACCCATCAAGTAAAGGACTGCCCCACAGCATACAACAAAACTGGAGCTGGACAGCAGAGAGGTCCACTGCCTACCCAGCAGCAGCGCTACAACCAGCACAGAGCCGGGCAAGCTTTTGCCTTGACTGTGGAAGAGCCAGAAGCTGAACCCGAGACGGAAGGAGATGTCATCGCAGGTTCCATTCTACTTCATTCGCACCCTGCCTTAGCATTATTTGATTCTGGAGCATCACACAGTTTTATATCTGCAAACTTCATTTCTGCACACCATCTAGTTACTGGCATAAGTAAGATAATCTGTAGGGTTATGACTGGTGGAGGACCAATACCCATTAGTGAGACTTGTAGCTGCCCAGTCACTATCTCAGGACATGAGTTTCAGACTCAGTTCCTAATAATGCCTCTGCCAAACTATGACGTAGTCTTGGGCATGGATTGGCTTAGTCAACATCATGCTCTGATAGACTGTCGAGAAGGCTGCGTAACTCTAGATCCACCTGGAGGACCTAAACTCAAAGTGATTCGAGCACCTGAAGGCGTGGAATGTGTGTCCTACACATCCATCACTGAAGAAACCGGACCCCCTCATCCTCTCATAGCAGAATTTATAGACGTCTTCCCAGACGATCTTCCAGGGCTACCCCCTGATCGAGATGTGGAATTCTCGATCGATCTTGTACCTGGCGTAGCACCAATCTCCCAACGCTGCTACCGAGTGAATCCCAAGGAGTCCAAGGAAATGAAAGACCAAATTGACGAGCTTCAGGCGCAAGGATTCATCAGGACCGGTGCCTCACCCTGGGGTGCACCAGTCTTGTTTGTACCCAAGAAGGATGGGACAGTCAGAATGTGCATAGACTACCGGGCATTGAACAACATCACTATCAAGAACAAGTACCCGCTGCCCCGGATCGACGATCTCTTCGACCAGCTGAGTGGAGCTAAGGTTTTCTCGAAGATAGACCTCAGATCGGGTTACCATCAAATCAAGGTGAGGAAGGAAGATATTCCAAAGACGGCATTCAACACCAAGTATGGACAATTTGAATTCTTGGTCATGCCCTTTGGTCTTACCAATGCCCCAGCAGTGTTCATGAATCTCATGAACAAGGTCTTCCACAAATACCTGGACCAGTTTGTCGTTGTCTTCATTGACGACATTCTGATCTATTCGAAGACCAAGGAAGAACACGAGCAGCATTTGAGGATAGTTTTGGAAACCCTCAGAAAGGAGAAGCTATATGGAAAATTGTCCAAGTGTGAATTCTTCTTAGACAAGGTGGACTTTCTCGGCCACGTTGTCACAGGAGAAGGCATATCAGTGGACCCCAAGAAGATAGCTGCCGTGGAAACATGGAATACTCCCAGGTCAGTTGCAGAGATCAGAAGCTTCTTGGGCTTAGCTGGATATTACAGAAAATTCGTGAAGGACTTTGCAAAGATTGCTGAGCCCATGACCAAGCTAACCAGGAAGAATGAAGAGTTCGTCTGGACCGAAGCGTGCCAGGCGTCATTTGAAGAGCTGAAGAGAAGGCTAACAACAGCACCAATTTTGTCGCTACCCTCAGGATCAGGAGGATTCTCAATTTATAGCGACGCGTCCGGCAAAGGATTAGGATGTGTGCTCCAGCAACATGGAAAGGTAATTGCTTATGCTTCCCGGCAATTACGGACTCATGAGAAGAACTACCCGACGCATGACCTGGAGCTAGCAGCAGTCATCTTCGCCTTGAAGCTGTGGAAGCACTACCTGTACGGCGAAAGAGTAGAGATATACACGGACCACAAAAGTCTCAAGTATGTCTTTACACAGAAGGAGCTCAACATGCGTCAGAGACGATGGTTGGAGCTCATGAAGGACTTTGATATCAGCCTACAGTACCATCCCGGAAAGGCTAATGTGGTCGCCGACGCACTTAGTCGATATCCGATGGCGATGTTCTTGACGACAGATCGGTACCTACTGGAGGACATGGAGAAGCTGGGTTTAGAACTCGTATTGCCTGCAGAGGAAATGAAGAAGCTTGGACGGGAAGCAATAGTACCCGGCGCTGACTTCCCCATGATGCATTTGCAAGTGCAGTCTAGCTTGATGGACAAAATCAAGGCGACTCAATTCGAGGACGGAGCATTGTGCAAGCTCAGGGACCAAGTGTTAGCTGGCACACTGGAGGGATTCTCTATTTCAGACGACGGAACACTGAGGAATGGCACCAGACTTTGTGTACCTGCTGGTGAATTGAGGGAACAGCTGATGCAGGAAGCGCATCACTCACTGTATTCCATCCACCCTGGAGCAAATAAGATGTACCGAGATATACGGGAGCACGTATGGTGGTATGGAATGAAGAAGGATGTCTCAAAATTCGTTGCCAAATGCTTGATCTGCCAGCAGGTGAAAGCAGATAGACAAAGACCAGCAGGACTTCTTCAGCCACTGCCCATTCCAGAATGGAAATGGGAGCACATCACTATGGATTTTGTGTCAGGATTGCCTCGATCCCAAGGAGGGAAGGACGCTATTTGGGTGATCGTAGACAGATTGACTAAGTCTGCCCACTTCATTCCCTTCAAGGTTGGTTTATCCACCGAGAAGTTAGCTGCCCTATACATGAGGCAAATCGTCCGGATACATGGAGTTCCTGTGAGCATTGTATCAGACCGAGACAGCCGCTTTACTTCTCACTTCTGGAAGAGTTTGCAAGAGAGTCTGGGGACCCAACTGAAGTTCAGCACTGCATATCACCCACAGACTGACGGACAGTCAGAGAGAACCATCCAGACGTTAGAGGATATGCTGAGATCTTGCGTCCTGGATTTTGGAGGATCATGGGAGGACCACCTACACTTGGTAGAGTTTGCTTACAACAACAGCTACCAGGCCAGCATCCGCATGACTCCTTTTGAGGCTCTGTATGGACGTCGCTGCCGCACTCCTTTGGCTTGGGACGACGTAGGAGAACGAGTCATGCTGGGACCTGAGATGATTACAGATGCGGCTGAAAAAGTCAAGGTGATCAGAGACAGACTTCGGGTGGCTCAAGATCGTCAGAAGCATTGGGCGGACAGCCGTCGCCGACTTGTGGAGTTCGAAGCAGGTGATAGTGTCTTCGTCAAGATCTCCCCCACCAGAGGAACTATCCGTTTTGGCAGAGCTGGGAAACTTAGTCCCAGGTATATCGGCCCATTCGAGATATTGAGCAGAGTTGGAGAGGTGGCATACAGAGTGGCATTACCACCTAATCTTGAAGGCGTGCACAACGTTTTCCATGTATCGCAGCTGAGGCGTTACATTCCGGACCCGAGCCACATCCTGGATCATTCAGAGTTGGAGATTGGGCCAAGTCTTACAGTACCAGAGCAGCCAGTGAGGATCATAGACCGTATGGAAAAGCAGTTGCGGAACACCGTGATTCCACTGGTCAAAGTTCAGTGGCTCCACCACTCCCCAGGCGAATCCACCTGGGAACGAGAGGCTGAGATGAGGCAGAAGTACCCTCATCTGTTTTGAGGCATGTTTACCCTTTGTTCTCCCTTCAATTGTAGTTAATTTCGAGGACGAAATTTCTATAAGTTGGGTAGGTTGTAAACCCCTGAATTTTTCAAATTTTTAAATCTTGGAATTTTTCCGATTTTCTGGAATTTTTCGGGAATTTTCTGTAATTAAAATCAAGGTTTTCAATTAATAAAGGATTTTTAATTGTTAATAAATAGTATTAAAATATCATGAAAATAACATTTTTGGGTGTAAAATAGAAAACCAGACTTAGGGTAATTTTCTGGGATTTTATTGGGCATCAGACCTATTTTTAAAAGCCTAAAAACTATTTTCTAAATTAATTAATTAATTAATTAAAATTTATTATATTTATTATTATTATTATTATTATTACTATTATTAATTGTTTTTTTTTTTTATTTTTCCTCGGGCCCGGCCCGGCCCAGTGGGCCGAGCCCAGTGCAGCGAGCCCAGCCCATCCCCTGTGCTTAGCGGGTCGGGCGGGTCCGCTCACCCGGATCCGCGCCCGACCCGACCCGGACCGCTGTCACCCCTACCCAGTCGCCCACGACCCCGGAAATCCGCCGGCCGCCGCGATTTTCGGCTAACCGCCCCCACGTCGACCGCGCCCCTCCGGATCCCGCGCCCACGACCGCCCGGCCGAGCCCCACCGAAGCCCTATATAAACCCCCTCTCTCGTTCACCTCCGCCCTCTCCAAAAACCCTAACCCTAGCTACTCCGGCAGCCCGATCCGCCGCCGTGACCTCCCTGCGCCGACCACCCCCGAGACCGCCGTCCAGGCCACCGTCCCCAGGCGAACCACCTCCTCCTCTCCCCTCTCCTCCTCCTCCCCAGGCGGCCAGACCCCCGAGCTCTCCTCCCGCGGCTGCTTTCCCCCTCCGCCGGCTATCCCGAGCCCTCGACGCCGCCGGTGACCTCGCCGCCCCTCGGCTGAGCCGCCGCAGCCCCGGTCCGACCTCGCCGGCCTCCGGCGTACCCTCCAGCAGCGCCGGACACGCCGCGGACGCGACCCAGACGCGGGACACAGCCCGAACGCACTGGACACGTGTCCAGGACACAGAATCGCGTGTCGGACTCGAAATACCCCGATCCCGAGTCCGAGGCCTCCCCTCGGTACTCCTCCATCAGTTTCCCGGTAGGTGCCCCTATCCGAGCGCCTGTCCCTTCCAAAACCGCTCCCCTGTCCGACCGGGACTGACAGAATAAAGCTCTGTCAATCCCGGGATAGCTTAGAATTTGATAGTTTATAGTTAATTAGTTAATGTAATGATTGTTAGTTTTGGTTAATTAATTAACGATTTAATGCAACGATCCTCAATACGTATATTAATTATATATATATAATAAAATGAAACCTTATTAAATATTACGTAAATTAGTAATTACTTAATAGATAATTTCTGAAATAATTTTTAGTATTTAAATACTAATTAGTAATTATTTAATCTATAATTCTGAAATGATTTTCAGTATTCAAAATATAATATGTTTTCCAAAATATCATTTCTCTTATAAATTAATTGCTAAAAACAAACGATATTATTTTTATTAAAATCGTTCTTTCCTATTATCCTATCAGAAACAAAAACGACATTTTACCATAAAATATTTTTCTACGATAAAATAAATAAAGTTTTATTATTATTAAAAAGGGTTTTGTTTTACTAAATCACTAATAATAATTATTATTATTATTTTAATCGATCGTTGGATTTAAATCATTAACTTAGTTAACTAATCAAGACAGATTAAAACCCTTTGTCTAATTCTAAAATCAGATTATTAATAATTGTAGGTCCCTGTAACTAAGGTTGAGACCGTCGCGACATCTCACTCGCGTCACCAACCAACTCCAGGCAAGTTTCATATAATTCAAAACCGGTATTTTAGTTGTAATTAAATATGTTGCATGTCATATAGATATATTGGGACGACACTGGATTTCACGGAACCGACTGATTGACTGATTGATTGACTCATTGACTCATTGACTCATTGACTATTGCCTTGGGAACTGGGGAGAAAAGTTAGCACCCGTGGTCAAAGCCCCCTTATTGCCTCATTGTGGATAGCTGAAGTCCAACCTCACTGGACTGACGCCGCACCGTGTTCACGCGAACACAGATTGCCTCCAACCCCAGCCGGCCACGGGATGCTACCTTTCTCAAAACACTTTTAGTGATTGTAGCTTGTCATCATTGCTTCATCGACATTTACTGTTCTTGTTTCATATTTGTTGCATACAAAAATATAAATATTGTTCAAAACTATCTCATTGCATCATTTTAATTATCGTTAAAGATGCTGGAATTGGATATATGTTCTTGCTCCCTCCTGACTGGAGATTAACAATTTTAGGTGATTGCGGTGACGATGAGGCGTATGATACCTTTTATGGTCCGGACCAGAGTACTGAAGCCCTAGCGGAACCTAGCCAGGAGGCCGATGTTTAGTTGTTCCCCTTTTATTTCCAAATTGTAATAATCAGGGTTGAAGTAATAACCCTGGACCATGTTTTGTTTGATCCTTGATTGTAAATGAATTTCTCTCTCAGACTTAGCAAAAAAAAAAAAATTGAATTTCCTTCATGTATTCTGGATGTCTGTGTGTTACTACGGATTGATACAGCTTACTGCCGCCGTCTCACAACGGTGCAGGCTGGGCATGATCCGACTGGACCCAGATAATTGGGACCGGGTCGTGACATGCCTCATCCTCCGCTTCCTGACCAATCTACCAACAATGGGAGCATGCAGCCATATCCGAAGCAACAATGAGATAGGGAGGTCACTCTCGCACTTCCTATGTCTTTGTCTGTCTTCAATATTTTGTACCTGGCATCAAAGTAAATATATGTACGAAAGCTTCAGAAAAGGTTTATATACAAATCAAATATGTAAGGATAAATATGTAAGGATGTCAAGATTTTAGTTGGTTATCAGCTGAAATGTATTGGTTTCTGCGGAACTTTTTGTGTGTGTAAGCTATATGTTAATTATACCATTATAAAATCAGTTTCAGCCCTAAGTGTTATATATATATTGTTGATATGGTATGTTGGGTGTCATATTTAAGTATAGTATAAGCACATGGGAATATCCTGAGGACATATTTGGGATGCCAGAATATGTCACAGGATATTCCATTATGAGATTATTGTCATAATGATTGAGATCATTGTATTAATGACTGTAAGGCTATATAATGCCAATGAGACAATCAATAAAATCATCAACTAATTTCAACATGGTATCAGAGCCAAGTTTCCACAAACCCTAGCCGTCACCAAGCTTCCACAAACCCACAGGAGGATTTTCTAGATCTCCTCCACCGAACTCTTCCACGCCCCCCTCCCTTCCCGCCTCGTCTACCCCCCTCCCTTCAAAAAAAAAAAAAAAAAAAAAAAAAAAAAAAAAAAAAAAAAAAAATCTTCACGGCTGCTGCGACTGCTGCTGCTGCTGCGACGGCGGCTGTGACATGCGTGCTGCCGCCTCCTCCACACCAGCACTAGACATCGCCTAATAGGGATGCCTAGATCTGGAAAAAGGGGGGACATGTTCGGATCTAGGAGCGGACGACGAGGACGAGCGTGAGTCGTGGAGCGGACGTGACGTGATTGGATAGACGAAGCATCGATGGAGGAGATCATCAAGAAGCTAGATTCTGCAGAGGTGGCGACGTTGATGAAGTTGTTGACGATGTCGGCTGGTGAGAACACGACACGAACGTCGCCGGAGTTGAAGCTTCCCTCCATCGATCTGAAATTAGATGGACCAGCCACCTATCTGAGTTGGTCACGGCGGGTGAGAAGAACCCTCGCAGGAAAAAACATGGAGGGGTTCCTGACGGGCGAGACGACAGAGCCGGACGAGGGCTCGACAGGACGCGATGAGTGGAAGTCCACTCATATGGTGATCTACATCTGGCTTCTCAACTCCTTAGTCCAGTCTATTGCCGCCACAGTAGACGGTATTGAGATGGTGAAAGATGTGTGGGAGAAGTTGAGAAGGACCTATGATGGTGTGGGGAACAACTTACGGGTCTTCCAGATAAAGGGGGAGATTGATGACACCGTACAGGGAGAGAAGACGGTGCAGGAGTATGCCACGGAGTTGGAGCGTCTGTGGTTGGATTATGATCACTCCTCAGATCGGGCGAGCTGCGGGGACCCTAAGTGTAAGGAGAGACAGGTGTGTCTGCAGGAGAGGACGATGAAGTTTCTCAAAGGGCTGACTGCAGCTTTCGCACAGAGGACGGCCCTACTTCTAGCCCAACCAAAGATCCCTAGCCTTGAGGAGGCTATCTCAGCCATGATCCAGGAGGAGACACGCATCAGGCTGCAAGCAGGGACATGTGGTCCCCCCGAAGCAAAGTCAGCACTAGCGATCACCAGCTCAGGTAACACACGATCTAAGGGAGAACCCTGGCAGGATAACCGGCAGTGCTACAACTGTGGGGAGATGGGTCATCATCGATATGCTTGTACCAAACCACCTAGGGAGGGAGACTCAGGTGGTGCACGAGGACCGTTCGGCGGACGAGGATATAATGGAGGACGTGGTCGTGGTCGAGGGGGTAGACGAGGCGGCCGAGGAGGTTATCGAGCAAACCTCCTGATATCAGAAGGGAACGGAGAAGCTGATGGCACCATTACTGTGGAGGACCAGGCACTGGGAGACATGAGGAGTAGAACAGATGAGACGTCCACCTCATTCTTTGTTAGGGGCAACGCTGCCATATATGCCCATCCATCAGAAGGTACTGACGAATCACTTGCCCTTGCGTCTACCTCTTCCCTTAAATCATCAGACTGGATTATTGACTCGGGAGCATCTCGACATGTGACTGGGAATGCTAGTGAGTTTTCTTCCTACACTCACCTAGCATCAGCAGACAGCATTCAGACAGCTGATGGCACTTTCCAGCCAGTGGTCGGTAAGGGTACTGTTAATTGTACAGGTTCAGTAAGATTATCCAATGTTTTACATGCTCCATCCTTTCCAGTCAGTCTCTTGTCCATTAGTTCTATAATCCTCCAACTTAAATGCATTGTTTCTTTTGATATTCCTAAGGTGACCTTCCAGGAGAAAGGGACAGGACGAAGACTTGGGACTGGCACTTGGCATGAGGGACTGTGGTACCTAGATCGAGAAGGACTGGACTCAGCATTGGTATCTATGGCAGAGAAGGCTGGCATGGAAGGACTGCAGCAGAGGACTGAGGATACCTTGATGCTCCATCATCGGAGGATGGGACATTCTTCCTTTGATACTCTAAGTAAGTTATATCCAGAGATTTATGCAAAAACAAAAAAAGAGAAATTAGTATGTGATGCGTGCGAGTTAGGAAAACTTACTAGGAGCTCATATGTTGGCACGGGTCATAGGAGCACTTTTGCTTTTGAGGTAGTACATTCTGATGTCTGGGGTCCATGTGCTACTAACACTATGAATGGTTATAAGTACTTTGTTTCTTTCATTGAGTGTGCCTCTCGTGTTACCTGGTTATATTTGATGAAAAATAAGAATGATGTACCTGCTTGTTTTCGGGATTTCCATAAGCATGTCCAGACTCAGTACAAAGCAGTTGTGAAGGTACTGAGGTCTGACAATGGAACGGAGTATACCAACAGGACGCTTGCAGAATACTTGTCAGCACACGGAATACAGCATCAGACCACCTGTGCATACACACCAGCACAAAATGGAGTTGCAGAAAGGAAAAACAGACACCTTCTGGAGGTCGCAAGAAGTATGATGATCGACATGAATGTCCCACAGAGTCTGTGGGGGCATGCAGTGTTGACAGCAGCTCAACTCATCAACAGGATGCCCTCGAAGGTCCTCGGATGGAAGTCCCCATGTGAGGTATTGCAAGGCAATAATAGTGGGATACTCCCACTGAAGGTGTTTGGGTGTGTGTGTTTTGTGAAGGACAACAGGCCATCAGTTGGGAAACTTGACCCTAGAGCGGTCAAATGCATCTTCGTAGGCTACTCGGCGACCCAGAAGGGGTATGTGTGCTGGAGTCCAGTAGAGAAGAAGAAGTTTGTCAGTATGGATGTCCACTTTCGGGAGCATGAGCCATACTACCACCAGGACGGAACTTCACACAACACGCCTAATACTGCCAGTATTAGGCGAGAGGGGGAGATGGAGAACTTTGTGGTAACCGATTTAGAAGTTTGGCATGGAGGCACGGAGAAGGGACAAGAAGGTGAAGGTGTTAGGCCTACGGCTCAGGGAGAGTTACTTACCTACAGCAGGAGAGAGAAGTAAACTGCAGGACCAGTACCGACAGTGCCAGTGCCAAGTCCTTTGCCTGCGTTGGTCCCAACTCCTGAGGCACCGACACCAACCCCCCTTCAGGTGATACCCCCTCCTTCACAAAATATCATTCCTCCTACTTCTACTCCTCCCACACCACTATCTGTACGGAGGACCACTCGCAGCAATGCAGGAAATCCTCCAAACAGATATGGTTGGGATATTGCTCAGTTTGTTTCTTATGACCATATCTCTTCTTCTCATGGAGCATTTATAGCATCTTTGGATAGTATTACTGTACCTAACAATTGGCAGGTTGCCAAGAACGATCCAAAGTGGAAAGCGGCAATGCACGAGGAGTTGGGAGCTCTGGAGAAGAACCACACTTGGGAGCTTGTGAGATTGCCAGAAGGGAAGAGAGCAGTTGGATGCAAGTGGGTCTTTACCGTGAAGCAGAACCCAGATGGACAGGTTGAGCGCTACAAAGCTCGACTAGTAGCCAAAGGATACAGTCAGACGTACGGCATCGACTATGACGAGACCTTTGCACCAGTTGCAAAGATGAGCACTGTCAGGACTCTGATTTCTCTGGCAGCGAATGGTGGATGGAAGCTACACCAACTGGATGTGAAGAATGCGTTTCTTCACGGAGATCTAGTGGAGGAGGTGTACATGGAGATACCACCAGGATTTGGCACCAATCAGACAGTAGGCAAGGTCTGCAGGTTGAAGAAGTCCATCTATGGACTGAAGCAGTCTCCTCGAGCGTGGTTTGACAGATTCAGAAGAGCGATGATAGGAATGGGATATCAGCAGATCAATGCGGATCATACTGTGTTCTTCTGTCGGAGTGGAGGCCACATCACCATGCTTGCGGTGTATGTGGACGATATGATTATCACAGGAGATGATGAGCAGGAGATCGCCCAACTCAAAGGAAAGCTTGGCAAGGAATTCGAGGTGAAGGATCTCGGCCTTCTTCGGTACTTCCTTGGGATTGAGATTGCTCGAGAAGCAGAGGGGATTGTTCTCTCTCAAAGGAAGTATGCACTGGACCTTCTCACAGAAACTGGGATGTTGGGGTGCAAACCTGCAGCGACACCAATAGATCAGAGGTTCAAGATTGATGCTGAGGCTGGAGAACCAGTTGATCGGGACAGATACCAGAGACTGGTTGGCAAGTTGATCTATTTGAGCCACACACGTCCTGATATCTGCTTTGCAGTAAGTGTGGTGAGCCGCTACATGCATGACCCACGGAAGGGTCATATGGATGCAGTGTACCAGATTCTGAGGTACCTGAAAGGTGCTCCCGGGAAGGGACTAATATTCAGGAAGAACAATCACGTGAGCATCGAGGGCTACTGTGATTCTGACTGGGCTAGTTGTGCTGATGACAGGAGGTCTACCTCAGGATATTGCATATTTGTAGGAGGTAACTTGGTCTCCTGGAGGAGTAAGAAGCAGTCTGTGGTGGCCAGATCGACAGCTGAAGCAGAGTACAGAGCTATGGCCTTGGGAGTTGCAGAGCTGCTATGGTTGAAGAATATGCTGGTGGAGCTGAAGCTGGATCAAGGAGCCAAGATGAAGCTGTGGTGTGACAATCAGTCAGCTATTAGTATCGCCAACAATCCAGTACAGCATGACAGGACCAAACACATCGAGATTGATAGATTCTTCATCAAAGAGAAGTTGGATAGTGGATTACTGGAGCTTGGCCATGTTCCAACCAGGGATCAAGTAGCAGATGGACTAACCAAGGGACTCGCCTCAGTGAGCATGATTAGAGGATGTGACAAGATGGGCTTAGTGAATATCTTTCACCCATCTTGAGGGGGAGTGTTGATATGGTATGTTGGGTGTCATATTTAAGTATAGTATAAGCACATGGGAATATCCTGAGGACATATTTGGGATGCCAGAATATGTCACAGGATATTCCATTATGAGATTATTGTCATAATGATTGAGATCATTGTATTAATGACTGTAAGGCTATATAATGCCAATGAGACAATCAATAAAATCATCAACTAATTTCAACATATATATATATATATATATATATATATATATATATATATATATATATATATATATATATATATATATATATATATATATATATATCTCGAAGAAGGTAAATTCATTACTATCTCCTGATAAATACAAAATCCTAGTCCGTATGCCTACGAAAACCTAGTCCTGGGGCCGACTGCACTAATGAACTTACAAACAGCTAACCAACCAATAGACCATAACCATCCTGGGAATCAGTGTAGCAACCTATGATTCACCCCCTTGTTCACACGAGTACTCTCTCGAATGGGGATCGAGGAATCCTCTTGGTTCAAGCATACCCTACGTGCTTTGCTTAGTTTACTTGTCCACTTAATAGTCCAGGCGGGGTTAATACACACCACCTCCCCTTTCATAGAGACAGTCAATTTACCGGGGGTAACTCCACTTGCCTCTCTGCGTACCTTCATATATACGCTTTCCTACATCAGAAGCATCTGGTTGAAAGGAGAAATTAAACCATCTAGGCCTGATTTTTAGTACTAAGCTTATGCATACTAGTCGGCTAGATGATAGTCAGAGCTTGTTGTGCCTCCGTAGAGGCCACAACCACATCCCCTAGCATGTCATCCATAGTCTGGGAAGCCCTATGTTTAGGTTCCGACCTTTTTTCTAGAACAGACCCCTCACTCGATACCCCCAATAACCTCCTTACAGTCCCTGCACAATAGCACTCTTCCTCTATGTCCATATTCTCCCATTGAGTATTTCATCTTGACTCTTCCTTAGCCCTAATGCCAGCTGACCTAGCCTTCTCATAGTTTACTTCCCGTGACTTGTTCTCGATTACTTGTTCTTCAGAGTACTAGCTTCTGATATGTCCAAAACCTTTGCAGCTAGAGCATCTCGAAGGCACCTACTCATATTTAGCTTTCTGAAATAAGAATTCTCCATTAGGTAATTCTATTTCAAGCCCCTCCACCAAAGCATTTGTGGCAGTTATTTCTATGAAAATTCTCATATAGGAGTGTCTCTCCTTCCTCGCAGTAAGGATGTCAGTGCGGAGAGGCTTGTTGATCCCATTGGCTATCTTCATAATGGTCGGATAGCTCTAGCGTTGCGGGGGAAGCAATGGAAGTCTGATCCAAATGAGGACCATGGAGAGCCAATCTTGAGCAAAGTTGGACGATGGATCCCATCGTCGCATAATAATCATTCTTTCATCAAAAGTCCAAGGACCAATCTCAAGGACCTTATTCAGATTATATCCTCCCGTGTTTACCTACACTAACAAATTCCAACATTTATAACTCAAGTAAAATTACAAGATTGATAAAAATCAATGTTGAACCCTTTACCCTAATAGATTCAACCCCCTCACCACTCTCAAGAAGAAAAGAAAGAGTTTATAATTGAAATCACTCACCAAATTCCGTAGCAATTTTTCTAACCGAAGTTGACGACTCCTCGATTAGATCTCTTCTTCCTTCTGTCTTGGATGACGAAGAACCCTAAAAGCAAAACACGGACTTTCTCTTAGATTTTCTGCGGACGAGCACCTCGAATCTCAACTTTGTGCTATATATTTTGTGCCTCTATCCTTAACCCATATATATATATATATATATATAGGATGAGAAAATCATATTCTAGGTCATAATAGGATTTCCTAAATATGAAACTCCTATTATACCTAAAATAGCTACTATATTCCAAATTGGACTCCAACAATAGGTTATAATAGAATTTCCTAAATAGGAATCATATTATACCTAAAATAACTACTCCTAATCCAGACTGGACTCCAATAATCTTCCTCTCCGGTCTGACGAGGGGGTGTTGACCCGATGGCTCCTCAACTAGTCTCCATGCCTGTCATCTCACGACAGAGTTCCTGCTCCCCCATGCCACTGATCTCCAATCCCCCAAGTTGCTTTGCATCTTTTTTCATCTCTAGCTCCTCGACCGTCACGTCAACGCTAGCTGCCATGCATAGCACCTCATGTACCACTATCGATATCAATAACATGGCTAAGACCGAAGTCCTTTACGATCAGCCTCATCGTGAGTCTTGACTACATGTTCCCGACTTCCGTCTTCAACCAGAATATACTACCGTTCTGAAGAGCTTCTTCATCCTTGGTTGTCCTAGCCAAGCGGACGGTACGGTTCTCTCGAGACTCGAACTCGTGAACCTTCCCACCTTCGTGTCTGACACTGAAGCTCTGCCGTACACGTGCATCCTCGAGCAAAATATCATGCACTGTGTACGCTGTCGATGACCCACGGCTCCCCCAAAACTGTGTGAATGGAGATGCACCCGTCGTAGATTGAGTTTGTTGCACACCTTAATCTCCTCCCTGTCTTTGAATTGATGAAACTGATGTTGCTCCGTGAAGCTTTGGCAAACCACCCGTCGCCAAAACAGGATTCGTGGAACAACTCCCACCTAGAGACTGACCAGCTATCATGGGATCGACAGACTGACCCTAAATCTTTGGCTCATCACCATTCGTCGCTTTGTCTCGACGAACCGAATCCACTGTAATCCTCATAGTATCGTGAAGACCCTCTTCAACAAGTTTTCGACGATCCACTAACTCCTGCCGAATACCCCTCGAGCCTCCATCCGGTGTCTATGGCCTGCATGTATGACTCAGCGGCTTGAGCCTGTACATTCCACAACATAAATCTCCTCGAGCCAACTGTTGGAACCCATCGTAAGCTTACAGTCTTTTTCTCTAAACGTGTTGCGACATCCATCATCTGCCAGCCTCCCTACCGAAACAAAGTTGTAGCACAAGCTCGGTACATGTCGCACACCCTTGAGAACGAGCTTCTCACCAAGCTCTGTTGTCAAGTGAACATCAATGATGCCTACAACTACAGTCGCCCCCTTGTTGTCCATCTTCACACATCCAAACATGTCATTGTGGTATGACGTAAAGATCCTCCAATATGGATGTCACGACCCGTACCCGGATGATCGGACACGAGTATGTCGGTACGTCTAGCCTATACCATAACATCGACGGTAGAATATTATCTAGGTCAACAATATTATCTATCTATCTCACACAATAATATATAACATGCCAGTGATAATCTTAACTCCATAAGAAGGACAAGATGATAATATAAAGTCAATATCTATACACAATCACAAAAAAATCTATAAGGAGGATAAATGGCACGATATGATAAAACAAAGAAGTCACAAGTCAAAACTGGATAGTCCTCAACATCAATATCAATCTAAAGAAGTCTAGGAGTAATAATAATACATCACAAAAGTCTAATATGCTGGAAATAAATCCAGTGTTATAATGCTGAGTAAAGGTAACTAGGATAACTAGTGATACCGACTAGGTCTCCCGGTAATCACTTCTTCTCTAAAGGGTCCAAAGTTGCAGCTACTACCTCATGTGGTCTGTAATGAGTCAGAAACAAATTCTTTCAATACTCTAAAAAATATATCCAGTCAGGATGGAACGAGCACACCTCTAACATCAGTTCCAGTTAATTGATAATGACTATAAACAGTAAATAGTGAATGTAATACAAGACAATAAAATAGTAAACAGATATCATAATGTAGCAATAAAGAGAGATAGGTAATAGTTAGCTAATGTCATACGATATTGTTTACTTGGCTATTGGCATATGATGTTGTTTACTCGGTTAATGTCATATGATGTTGTTTACTTTGTTAATGTCATACGACGTTGTTTACTTAGTTAATTTCATACGATGTTGTTTACTAATTGGCTAATATCATACGATAATGAAAGGAGCAATAATCTGAATATGTAGGTAATATCTCATGACTGAAGATCCATATGTGCACTAGCCCGTGTACCATCGTGTCAGGAATCAATTAAATATTTTTACATACTTGTATTATAGTAATTCTCAAGAAATAAAAACTATCATAGAATGTACTCGCCTATGGTTCTGAGCAAATGATGTGACTCAGTGTCCAAACTGGTATCACACAGACCTGTATATGAAACTCCATGTCATTTGGTATAATGAGGTGATAAACAAGTTTAAATAAGCTAAATATGTTTTTTTTTTAGGTCAAGACTAGGCCATATTGGTCAAACTAGGTCAATACCTTGATTTTAGGTTCATACCTAGTTTCTAAGCTGATTACAAGGCCATACTAGTTGATACTAGGTTGTGGTTAGATTTCTAGGTCCATACCTAGAAGGTATTAGCTAAACTAGCTAATGTCACTAAGTATTATATATAACTTATATATACTAGTTAATATTATCAAGTAACTTATATATATACTAGTATTATCTAGTTTCCAGTATTACCTTAGTATACTAATTGGTTCTACTCATTAACTTAGTATTTATAACATACCTTAGTTATCTTAATACCTTACTAGTATATTAGCCCTCAACCAAAACCATAACTCAATACCCCACATCCTTCAGTGATACTCTATTTATACTTAACTTCCCTTGACATAGATACTAGGATATCACCATCATATATTCTATAATATGTGGTATCATCTTATACAACACTACTTGATACTCACTGCACATACCTTAGTCCTCACCTCCACTGATATCTCAACATATACCCTTACACACTAGTCTACCCTTAAATACTTGCACTTAACCATTGTCACTACTCACTGACACATAATGAACACTAATACACCTCAACATACAGATGCTGGAATATGCACAGGTTAGACACATCCTGATACATACCAATGCATGCATCTGTAACACTTCATAACTGCAACACACTACATGTTGCCAATCTGTAGTTGCCTTACTGAAGGTAAACCCGACTTGCTCATAGCACTTCACCTCAACCTCCTTCCCCTTACTGATTGCTCCATCATCTTCCAGTGTTCACGCATTATTGTGTTACTAATGTTGTTGTGACTGCATTCTCGTTGCTAACTGCTACTGTTGTTATTTCTGTGTTCAATCTTGCCCGATCCCTATACACACACATATGCACAGGCATATGCGTGCGCGCACACACACAGTCACACTCTTTTTCCTTCACAGTCACTACACTTCTCTTGCCCGATCCTAACACAGTACACTTACACCATCACACCATCATAAAACATCTTACACTATCACTCTCCTTCATCTCATCATACAGTCACCTGATACTTTTTCTCTCTAAATACCACACTCCAACACAATACACACCCTACACTTGAGCTAATACCAACATTCCATTCACCCACTGTAATGTATAGATCCTACCACACCCCACTGGCTGCAAATCCCCAAAAATTCCCCTACATGCCTGGACACAGGCCATTGCTAACCATAAGCATATCCACATGTGTAGACACGAGTTCCTCTCCTATAGGCTAATGCTTCTGTCCCCACATCTCACTGCAAGATATGAACTCCTAAACATAAGCTCCCTTCTTTCTCTGATACTCGTTATACACAATTCCCGATACTCAACAACCTATACAAGATCCCCTCCTTCTATACTTGATGCTGCAATTGGCATACTTGCAGTCTCTCCTCTAGTTCCAACTTAAAATCGAGCAATATACTGCAACCTTCACATCTGCAACGGTTACTTTGCTAAACCCGACACCCCCTTACATCTTATACATAAACACACATACATATATATAATCATATCTATACACACACACACACACACACACACACACACACACACACACACACACACACATATATATATATATATATATATATATATATCAATCTAACACTCAAAGTAGATATATAGACACACACACACCTTATTGACAATTCACCAAACACTTGATGTGCACACTCTCGTATCATACCATAACTTATGATATGCTCGCGATGCACCCTCACGACAACACGATACACTCCACAAACCCCATGAACATGACCAATATACTAAATATGGTATATATAATATATATTAGCTATTTAGATACCATGAATGGAATTTGGCACGCTAGAGATCACTACCTATGCAATACCCCTCATACGATATTGTATCACAACGTATCGCAATACGCACTCATCGTATCTAACTTTTTGTGGATATGCACACCCTTGTAAAACATGAATCATATCCTAAAATCATTGTAGAAACATTCCTACAAACACCTAGTGGTCCAAATTCAGATTTTTCTTAATTTGGTCACAAAAGTTAATATAACTTTTATAGTAGACATCATATGAACCTAGCTCTTCCTCCTACAGGTAGTCCTAATTAAGAAGGTCCCTAGGGGTCTATTACACTATTTAGAATAAAAATGACAAGGAAAATAAAAATTTTACCTATTGGAAGATGGATTTCTAATGTATCACAACTAAATGGACACAAATGAAGGTTGGACACAATCCTCAAGCCAATGCTTCCTTTCTCAAGTGATCCTCTAGCAATGACGAGCTCCTTAGCCTCTTTGGAATAAAAATGAGAGAAATAATATTTAAGAATTGGTGGATTAGGGTTTGCTCCCAAATTTGTGGATGAGTTAATTAGGAAAGCAAATTGAGGCTATTAATGAATAAATAGGCTTATATAGCCTCCTAATAGGGTTAGGATTAGGTTAAAAATATTTGAATTGACTTAAAAGCCCCTCTCATTCTCTCATGAATATGATTAATTAATGCTATAGAAGAAATATTCTATTCTTGAGTCTAAATAGGTTTAATAGACTTAATCTAGTCATGACTAACTAATGACTCAAGTCAAATAGTCTAAACTCAATAACTAACTCATTCTCCTAAACTAATGAGTCAAACCATGACTAACTATTTAATTGAATCAATAGGTCAAGTCTAGTTGGGTCCTTTTGAGCTCATTAGTACTAAGTCAAACTAATGAGCTAACACACTAACCACTATCTATATTAATAATATAAAAAATATATATTATTATTAACAATATCAATAATATGAAATAACAAAAATATTCCTCTCCGAAAAAGTGATGGTTACAACGGAGTAGCGTGATACGACGCCCCCATGTCCATAACTCAATCTCCATCATGACACATGCCACAAGGTTCCTCTACGTCGGTTGCTGTGAAGATGAGATCTCCCATAGCCGTGAGATCCTCCTGATCTTCCTTAATTTTGGCCTTCTCAGCTTTAAGCCTCATGTAGTTCCTCTTGATATGACCCCTTTCGTCACAGTGATAGCAGTTCTCCTTGCAGTTCACAGTCACAAGATCTCAAGAACTCCCCATGTCCTTTTCGGTGACTTGAGTCTTTTCTTTCCCTAGGAAGCCACCAGGAGCGTACTCATGCGACAATTCCACTTGCTTATATTGGACTTCTCGTTCAATAAGCTACTTTTGACTGCCTCCATTGTGACAACTCCATCCGGAGCAGAGTTGCTCACCAATACCACCAACATCTCCCAGCTTTCCGGCGGAGAACTCAAAAGTAGCAGGGCCTGAAGCTCATCCTTAATCACCATTGTGACATCCTAGAACCAGAATACTGGAGAGCACGGGAAAACAAAGCCAGCTATGTATATCAGACTACTTCAGTACCCCGAGATACGGTCACGAATATGAAAGACATGGGGGATTAATACTACAAGCCAATGGTCTGTCCTAGGTCAAGTGATCCTAGGTGTCTCAATCACAGGCAAAAAATAACATACAAAAAATATGATCATCAGGAGAAAGTTAGTAAAGCATCACAAACCATATATACATTGATGATTACGAAGGTAGTAATACAAAATGAAGAACTAGCAGAGTATAAGTCATACATGATCAGCAGTAGATGTAGACTAGATATAAAAAAATTATGTTATGCCCCTAGGTAGGATGCCAAGTCCAAAACATGAGCAAAACACATGCTCAGAGACTAAATGCCCAAAAATAATAATATACAGAACTAGTGGGTGAATAAGTAGGAACCCACTCAGGTACTCTGGAGCTCCGGGTTGTCACCATCCAATAGGAGATAAGGACGATCCTCTGGTTCCGATACCAGATCTGGCCATGCAAAACCAGTGGGGTCAGACCCCCAATAGAAATTACCACAAAGAAAGCCAGAAATATGAACTAAAACAAGCAATAAAACAAAACAACAACTAGAGACAAAAATAAATAAATGCAGGTCGAGACTCGTGTACTACCAATGTACTTATCTCGAGAATAGAAAAGCCAATAAGCTAAATAACATGCGACATAAAGTTCAATACTGGTGACATAAGTAAACACGAAATAAGTTAAGTAAACGTGAAAATGTGATCATGCAATGTGCCAAAACAATAACTAAGAACATGTAAGGTATTTCGGGACACGTAAACACGTATCGTACAAGGGTCATATGAACATATAAGGTAGTCTGGAGCATGTAAACATGTACAGTACAAGGGTCAGATATAGCATGTGAGTACAAGATCTAGAACATGGCATAAGTAGTAGACATGTAAAGGAGCAATAGCTGAACATAATGACTATGGAAAATGATAAGCCGGTAAGAAACAAGAGAACTTAGAAACTTCTCAAAATCGGAACCATAACCCTTAAACCAAACAAGGACCGGGGTTATGGATCTTTTCTCGAGTAGAACTTAGCCTCTGGCCACCCACTGACACATATAACAATAGGAGAAAAGAAAAAACAATACGCGAGCATAAAGTAAATAGCGCGCAAACAAAGAAGCACGACCAAGCATTTCCTACGGCTTGCAATCATTAGCTAACTAGGGTTATCACAATCCTAATTACTAAGAAATATAGTTTTGAAAATTTGTGTACGGTTGCATGCCCTGCAGACTATCCAAGCTACCCAAACGTTAGACAATAAAAAAGTAAATTATAGTGGATACACCATATCGTAAGAGTGATGTGCACCTAATCCAAGTCACACAATGGTGAACCTGAGTAGTCATATATAATGCATCTCTCAATGGTGAGCTGGAAATGTGCCCTACACGACGGCATGCCCCAAATCCATATAGCACGTAAATATTGTAGTGGCACAAGACTTGCATGCAACATGGAGATCCTCCCCCAATGATCTAATTATTCAAGCTAGTCATTTTAATCCTTAACATTTTCGTTTAGGATTCTAGATGTGGCATTCCGTAGAATCCATCCTAGACATATACTCCTCTCGGAGGTATGCAAGATCGGATAATAATTTGACAATCAAAAGCACAAGTAAAGAAAAGCCATAATAGGGAAATATATATAAGCCAGAAGACAGGAGTGCACTACTACGAGCCCTTCTAAAGGACAGTTATCATACCCTAGTCCCAAAATACGTAGGACTAGGAACACGTAAGCATGTCAACCGTATGCATATGGCAACTCCAATATATGGATACCATAATACACACACACGCTATAATACGAATATAAACTCACATGTAGTATAAATATAGTGTCACAAGTCACAGATATACTAATCTCATCCACACAACAAGTCATAGAAAAGAAATAACTAAACTAGAATAATGAGTCTGAATAATCCAAAATAATAGTCGGGTGGAGACAAATCCACTACCAAGGACAATATCCAAACTAAAATGAGAGAGAAGAGTAAAATATCCAATATAAATAAGATAATGATATAAAGGTATCAGCGAAGCAATCCATCGCTAGAGATAATTATAGATGCTCAAAAGGTAGACCTCCTCGAAAGAGATAAGTAGTAAGTCCTGATCCGTGCTCCTGCGAATAGTCATGAACATCTACACCTAGAAAGGGACCAGGTCCTCAGAGGGACGTAACAAGATACATAGAAGCATGCCAATTTGAATACAATAAACATGCATAATAGGTAAAAAATATGTAAATACGCTGTACAAGACAATCTATATGAATGCATAATAAGGATAACCTTTCGACGTATGGGCATGGGTAGGCTACTCTATCAAATCTCACAACTCACACACACGTCAGGAACATCATCAGCCGACATACCGCGGGGGTAGCGATAATCGTGACACCATCAGCCGACATACCGCAGGGGTAGCGACCATCGGACATGACTACCATAGTGCGTGCTAGTTACTACGGTTTACCAGAGTGGTTATAGCCCATACGCCTACTGATCTGATTGTCCTTCCCTCCCATGATACTATGTGTCAAGTGTGTCACAACATATATATATATATATATATATATATATATATATATATATATAGAGAGAGAGAGAGAGAGGATATACTTATGACTGAAAGAAAACACACATGCAATGAATATACAGAAATATATGTAATAAGCATGCAAAGTACTGTAAGCAATTTGGCAAGATATCTTGCCTGGCAAGAGAGCTGCAAAGTGTAACGTCCAAGAGTCAAGCACACAGGATCAGAAGCTACGACCTCAGAATGAACATCTCCGGATACTGAAATAAACATCACCAATATTCCCAGAATAAGCAAGATAGCTATAAAATACTACCCTTTCGTCCTGGCAGCAACGAAACTTCTGTTTTCGATCGTATCTCACACGACGCAGATCCTATGCGACTCGCCGAGAATGAAAAAAGCCCAAACTTAAACTTTTTGTACTACGTGCTTGCAGGTGCTAAGTCAAAGAAGCCCGGAGTAGTACGAGCTCACCAGGTTCAAGCAACTGTCCAATTAGCTAACCATCAGCAGACACCGTTAACCATTACACGGGCCCTTGATGGGAAGCTATATAAGACCGCCTCGTGCGTCCATTCTACAGCAGCAAAAGGACAACGTCATCTCAAAAGTCTTCTGCTAACGATCCGAGGAATGTTTTTTTACGAACCCTGGATTAGGGAGTAAATACAATACCTACGTACCCGTACGCTCGGTCCTTTCGGGCCCATAAAAGGGGTACAAAGGTGGAACAATCCTTTTTTGACTTGTATAGTGTGATCAATCACAAGCGCAAGGCGAGGAAAATAATGGCGGCCGGTGAAATCACTACTAGAAAAAGCGGGATTAGCGACACATTTTAGCGACTCCATGCACTACTAGAAAAAGCGAGATTAGCGACGTATTTTAGCGACGTCAAAAAAAACGTCGCTAATAATATATAAATTAGCGACTCATTATAAACACGTCGCTAGACGTCGCTAAATGGCGACATTTAGCGACGTTTAGCGACTTTTAATACGATTTTAAAAGATAAGTCGCTATAAGTTCAATTAAGGTCGCTAAACGTCGCTAATATGTCTAATTTAGCGACGTTTAGCGACGTATATAGCGACATTTAAACTCAAAATATTTAGCAACGTGTTTAGCGACGTCCTTTACGTCGTAAATATTTAATTTAGCGACATTTTTTATTGGACGTCGCTAAACGTCGCTAAAATTTGGTTAATTAGGGGTCGGTTTCATTTTTCCCCGTCAGTTGAAATTTCGATTCGAAAACAAATTCCCCCCCCCCCAGCTCCGTCGACCGCGACTACTCCGGCAAGGTATACTCTCTCTCTCTCTCTCTCTCTCTCTCTCTCTCTCTCTCTCTCACAGGACACATGTGACATTGACACAAACACGACACACACACTGACACTGACACAGACACAGACACGGCACACACACACACTGACACAGACACTGATCTGGACCTAGGGTTAGGGTTAGGGTTAGGTTTTTTGATATGGGGTTAGGGTTAGGGTTAGGGTTAGGTTTTTTGACATGGGGTTAGGGTTAGGGTTAGGGTTAGGGTTAGGTTTTTTGACAATGTTCATGCATGTGCGATCATGTAGAGATCAGATTTTAATTTCTTCTTTCAAGTATAAAATAAATAAATAATATGGATCGATGAATAAGAAAGAAAGAACATAAGTGTATTTATTTGCACTTTTGTAATATATATATATATATATATATATATATATATATATATATATATATATATATATATACATACATACATACATACATACTAATTGTTTGATTTTGTGGTTACTATTCATTGGTCCAATGGAGGAGGGGAAGAAATGATGGCTATTATTGAATCCATGTTCATATGTCATGACTACGTACATTGGGTGAACAAATTAGAACTAATTCCTGAATATTCGTACAATAACTGATCATGTGATCAAATTAATTAGAACGCCAATTATTCGACCAGGAAGTGTATGATCTAAGCAACCGTCCTTAATTGTGCCCCAAGAATTTTGAGCTCTAGCTACTTCCTCGTTCCACTCCCAATATATATAGGGGTTAATTGCCGAAAGCAAAGTACTGTGGAGTTATGTATCTCAGTTCCTCACCCTACTGCCAGTTTCAAGAAGTGCCTAATGGTCTAAATAATATGACTATAACAGTTGAATTAGCTAAACGAAACTTACAAATCAGCTTAAATAAATAAAGGATTAATTTTAACACTTACTGAAATCACTAGCTAGCAGTATGAAGAGCCTCTAATGGAGCAAAGATATCATCGCAGCATGCATCATTAAGGACATGCATCTCAAGAAACTTATTGGCTTCGGCTAGAGCCTACTACACTAAAATCCGGATACTGACACAGAAGTGGGTTAAGGTATAGTAGTAAAGTGGTATTAAGATATTATTTGGGTAATGTTATATATATATATATATATATATATATATATATATATATATATATATATATACTGCTTTTCCCATAACGGACACTGACACAGACACAGAAGTTAATTTTGCATGTAATGATTTATATGATACATACTGTCAATTTTGCAGAAGTATCTAGAAATGGATATGAATTACTATCTGCGTCATCGTTCGTGGATGTACAACCGTCATCCTGATGACATGTACGGTGTGCGGGATGAATTCATTGAGGGTGTACAGCAGTTCCTGCAGTTCGCCAAGGCGTTCCCTCAGTACATGGACGGTACCAAAATTAAGTGTCCATGTGTGAGATGTCGCAACAGGAAATATCATCCAGAAGTGGAAGTTACATATCATTTATACTCGAAGGGCTTTACGCCGAATTACTATCAGTGGACCGCGCACGAAGAACTTGTATCTCTAGCATCGGAGTCGGAGCCCTATGTGGAGCCGTATATGGATGTCCAAGACCACGATGCTTACGACGACGGGTTGGTGAACATGGTTTATGATGCGGCGGGGCCTAGTTTCAATCCTGACAATTATGATGCGGCAGGACCTAGTTTCAATCCAGACAATTATGATGCAGCTGAGGAGGCACCGAATGCCGATGCTGCAAAGTTTATAGAGTTGCTTGAGAATGCAAGGACTCCACTATATCCTGGTTGTGAGGACCATTCACCGTTGGAGGTGGTTACAAGATTATTGAGCATCAAGTCCGATTTTAATATATCGCAAGAATGCTATAATCGACTGCTCGATTTGATTATAGAGATCTTGCCCGAGGGTGCAAAGTTGCCTAAAGACTTCTATCGATCTAAGAGGATGGTGAGATCGCTTTGGATGGGATACGAGAAAATCGATGCATGTCGCAACGGGTGCATGTTGTACTACAAAGACGACAAGGATGAAGATGCGTGTAGATTCTGTGGTGCTGATCGCTACAAGGCCACTGTTAGAGGAAAGTCTGTCGGTGCAAGGAAGCCTACCGATTCGATGCACTACTTGCCTTTGACGCCGCGGTTGCAGCGGTTGTTTATGGTTAAGGAGACTGCAGAAAACATGAGTTGGCACAGGCGAAAACAGATCGAAGGAGTATTGGATCATCCATCCGATGGAGAAGCATGGAAGCACTTTGATCGAGAGTATCCATATTTTGCCGAGGAAGCGCGTAATGTCAGATTGGGGCTCTGCTCTGACGGTTTTACCCCATTCGAACTTTCGGGCTCCCAGTATTCGTGTTGGCCTGTGATCGTCACTCCGTACAATCTACCGCCTTGGATGTGCATGAAGACTCCGTATATGTTCCTAACCGTTATTATCCCGGGTCCGAACAATCCGAAGAGGAACATCGATGTGTACTTACAGTCTTTGATAGATGAGTTGAATCAACTGTGGGAAGTAGGTGCCAACACGTACGATGTTTCTAGAAAACAGAATTTTCAGATGAGGGCAGCACTTATGTGGACCATCAACGACTTTCCGGCCTATGGAATGTTATCGGGATGGAGCACCCATGGTCGTCTCTCATGTCCGTATTGCATGGACCGTTCTCAGGCTTTCCGTTTGAAACACGGAGGCAAACCGTGCTTCTTCGATTGTCATCGACAATTTTTGCCGAAGGATCATCCGTACCGGAGGAATCGGAATGCTTTTCGTGCGGGAGTTGTGGAGAAGGCCAATCCACCTCCAAGGTGGCCCGGATGCACGATATTGGAAGAGGTAAAAGATTTACCAAGTGCTATCGAAGAGCCTGCTAAGGGGTACAAGTGTGACGGATTTGGTCGCACCCATAACTGGACGAAGAGGAGTATATTCTGGGATCTGCTATATTGGAGCACCAATCTGATCAGACATAACCTTGATGTCATGCATATCGAGAAGAATGTGTTTGATAACATAATTAATACTGTAATGGATGTAAAGGGGAAGACAAAAGATAATCCGAAGGCCAGGTTGGACTTAGAAGACATATGTAGACGTCCTGCATTGTATCTGATAGAGGAGGGGAATGGAAAGTTAAAGCAACCTAAGTCAGTTTTCTCACTGGATAAAGAGGATAAAGGTAGACTTTGTAGGTGGATTCAGGGTCTAAAGTTTCCAGACGGGTACGTGTCGAACTTGAGAAGATGCGTCGACCTCAAGGAGAACAAACTAGTAGGTATGAAGAGCCACGATTGTCATGTATTCATGGAGAGGTTAATTCCGATTGCATTTCGGGAATTCTTACCGTAGGTCGTTTGGGACCCATTGACAGAGCTGAGCATATTCTTTAGAGATCTTTGTTGTACTAAGTTGCTCGTCGATCGTCTAGAAAAGCAAGAGAGGGACATTGCGGTAACACTATGTAAGCTCGAGAAGGTGTTTCCTCCAGGATTCTTCGACTCTATGGAGCATTTGCCAATTCATCTTTCCTATGAGGCACGTGTTGGTGGTCCTGTCGGTTATCGGTGGATATACCCCTTCGAGCGTCATCTGAATCACCTAAAGAGAAAGGTGAAAAATAAGGCACGGGTTGAAGGATCTATTTGTGAAGCTTATGTTCTCGAGGAGATTATAAACTTTTGCTCGACGTATTTCAAACCGCATGTTGCTACTAATAGGACGAAAGCTCCCAGAAACGACGACGCATATAAGGAATCTAATGATGCAATACTCAAAGTATTCAATGCATCCGGAAAGCCTTCGGGAAAAATGAAGAAGAGATATTTGAATGACGATGAGCTAAGGGCTGCTCAATTGTATATATTACTCAATTGCGACGAGGATGAAGTGGAGAAGCTAGAGGGGTAAGTAATTAATACGTCCACCTTTACATCATCTCAATGTAATAGTATAAGATACTATTATGCTACTAATTAGTAGTTGCATCATTGTTTTTTAGCACATATAATGATGAGTTGAGGTCGGTTAGACCCTACATAACAGACGAAGAAGTAGAACAAGAAATGAGATGCCATTTTCCTTCTTGGTTGAGCGCATATGTAAGATACTTGGTAATTACTTTTTATTTCTGCACTTGTAAAACAAATAACTTACCATCGCTACTTTGGTATTTAGGTCGATCGTCTAATATCATCCGAGACTGAATCTATTAGGACTCTAGCCAAGGGACCAATTACTGTCGTAAAAATATGGCCAAGTTTCTGTGTGAATGGGTTCAGGTTCAAGTCAACAAATGCTCCTATCAGAGACAGCTTTCTGGATCTTGATTCCACGAAAAATAGTGGTTTGTGTATCAAATCTACAAACTATAAAGACGTCAATCCGGGCAATGATTTTTTTGGCATCTTACGAGAGATTGTGGAGTTGACATATAATTATGGCCCAGAACCTGCTAATATCGTGCTATTCAAGTGTGAATGGTTCGATCCGATTCAAGATCAAGGTTAGAAAATTGACAAGCATGGCCTTGTGGATATAAACTACAAGCGTAGATATCAAGGCTATGAACTATTTGTCCTATCAAGTCAGGCTCAGCTCGTGTACTTCACAACTTATCCTAGACGGGGGACAGCGAGGTCGGATTGGTGGGCAGTATGCAAGACTAAAGCTAGAAATACCTTTGACATTGACGAAATAGCTTATCAGGAGGACGATCTACCTCTTGTAACAAATATTGTAGATGTGGACTCAACGGAAGTTACTCATTATACGAGTAATAATGTAGAAGATGTAGAATTATCCGAAGAGGACGACGAAGTAGATGAAAGTGAAGACGAGGAAGAGGAAGAGGAAGAGCAGGACGAGGAAGGCGAACAAGATAAATTTTCTGAAGATGATTGAAAATATAAAATATTCCATATAGAATGTAACTATATTTGGACTGTAAAATGCTTTGAGATATGTATCACATTTTGACATTAACGAATATATGTATTATATTTTGACTGTATAATGCTTTGAGATATGTATCACATTTTGACTGTAGAATGTAGTATATATTTGTGTTTCTCTATATTCATCATATGTTGTTATCAGATATGACAGGACGACGCGGAGGATTCGGCAGGTCCCGAGGTAGACAGAGTGACACTCCGGTACTGCCTACTGTTGGTTCCGGATCATCGTCGCCCAGTACTCCAGTATATCGAGCAGCCACATCTCTGACTGCGACGACGTTGCGTGGCATCACTCCTGGGATGAGTAGTTCCAGGCGTGATAGTACTCCCTCGTCCAGCGTTCCTCCTGCTGACGGAACCATGGAGACTGATGAGCATGTAGAGGAGGTTGTGCCGACGTTGTCCCAGCATCAGCAAGATCCTCCATGCGCACCACCGGAGGAGACGAGGACAGAGATTTGGGCCGACGGTACAAAGTAAGTCAATTAGATGGTTTAGTATATATTTGTGTTTCTCTTTATTCATCGTATATTGACTTTTTCAGTAATCTAAATTATTATTTCTGTATAGATATCGTCCATCGTCGGTTCAGAGACGCCTGGGCCAATTTTTGAGGAACAACTACGGTGGCCCTTGGATCAACTACTCTGAGGCTCCGGAGGAGAGGAAGGCGTTCTGGTTTGCGTACTTCCAGGTAAAAGTATATTAAATAAATCCTCTAATTTATGCATATTCGTGATGCTAACTTAATGAATTATTTATTGTAGCAAACGTATTTTTATCCTCCGCACCGGGCCGAGTTGATCGAGCGGCTCTTTCCTACCGTTGCCGCCAAGCTTATCCGAGATGCTCTGGATGACCAGAAGGCTCGTGATCGTACTGGAAAACTGATCCAAGGTTGGATCACGCCTGAGCAGTGGACTGCGATGAGGGCTAGATTCGACGATCCGAGCTACAAGGAAAGGTCTAAGAAGGCCAAGGCGGCTAGGCAGAATGCTGCCAAGTGGTGTGGTGGCTCGATTCCGATGACGGAACATTTCCGTCGTTTGGTATGTTTTTTCTTTTAAAATATATTATTTTAATATAAGTACCATAAAATGGTACTTGGAAAAAATATTTAAGTTTAGTAATAAAAAATATATTTTTAACAGGTACAGAGGGGTGAGGATGCAAACATGGTGACCGTCTTCTTGGCCACCCATCGCAAGGACGGAAATCTCATTGATGAGAGTGCCTCACAGACCTATGTAAGTATTACTTTACTTTGTGTTTATTTTAATATAACTTAGGCAATTATTGAGTTTCCAAACCTTTTCTAGGCCGAGTATCTTAGGCTTCGTGAGCGGGCGACTGCTAGTGCACCTACACCAGGAGAGGCTGGTGCTTCGTCGCGGCCCGGTCCATCTCCATCGGCGGACGACCTGTGGGTGACCGTAGCTGGTGGTCTCCAGAGGGGTACTACTACGGTACGGGCTCCTATGGCGCCCTGGTTGCGACGCAGTCATCTAGGGCCTCCCCGACAGCTGTGCATTCCACACACCCTCGCAGTCGCAGCCCTCGCAGTCGTCGGCCAGAGTCCAGGAGGCCGTCCAGGAGGCCATTGACCGTCAGATTGCGTCTCTCCGTGACGACTTGCTGCGAAGTATGGAGGACCAGTCCCGGTCCCAGCCGCAGGCGGACGATCCGATGCTTATCGCACGATTGGATATGCTCGACCGCAGCATGACGGAGCTACGAGAATTGACAAATGATATTAGAGCCTCCAATGATCGCAACATCATGGAGCTGCAGGCGTCACAGCTATCGATGGGCGAGAAGCTGACGAGGATGCATGCGTCACAGCTATCGATGGGCGAGAACCTGACGAGGATGCAGGATTCAATGGGTGATAGCAGTACGAGGCTGTTATCTACCCTGGATTCTTACAACCAGCGACTCGCAGACTTGGAGCGAGCACGGCCGCCACCGACGTCACTGCCTTCTCCATCGACATCAGTGTCGATTCCACGGGACGAGTATGAGGAGTTGTTATCCTTGAAGCGCGCCGCTGGTCAGCCTCCTACAGATCCGTAGTAGTCTAGTTATTTTTATTATTATTTATGAATTATTGGTACTTCAACAATAGACATGATGTATGATGCTTCTTGTGGTCTTTAATTTTTTAGTTAATTTAATTGGATTATATAGTTATCCACATTTAATTGGATTGATACTTCTTGTAGTTTTTAATTTAATTGGATTATATAGTTAACTAGATTGAATCATGTTGGTGTGTATGATGAAGATGATGTAAAACTGCAGGGAATCACCAATGTTTGATTCTGGAAATTTTTTTTTATTTTTTTTAAAATTAGCGACGTTATTAGCGACGTGTAGCGACGCTTAGCGACGTTAATTTACGTCGCTAATTACGTCGCTACTCAGCAACGTTGAAAAACGTTGCTAAGTTCGTCGCTAATGACGTCGCTAAAATCGTCGCTAAACGTCGCCAATTGCTGACATGGCAGTATAGCCAGGTCATTAAAGACGTCGGTGTAACGTCGCAAAAAATGTCGCTAATCAGCGACGTTTAGCAATTTTTATAAACGTCGCTCTTTAGTGACTTGGCGTCGCAACACGTCGCTAAATTTAGCGACACATTAAAGTCGCTAAAAAACGTCGGCATAGCGACGTTTAGCGACATTTTTGGTTTTAGCGACTTGGAGTTTTCCGACTGATTTAAAACGTCGCTAACTACGTCGCTAAACCTAATTAGCGACGATTTATTGTTATTTAGTGACGTTTTTAGACGTCGCTAATTTGACTTTTTCTGGTAGTGATGTAAAAATGTCGCTAATGAAAGATAAATTAGCGACTCCATGAAAAACGTCGCTAGACGTCGCTAAATGGCGACATTTAGTAACGTTTAGCGACTTTTATTAAGATTTTAAAAGATTAGTCGCTATAAGTTCAATTAAGGTCGCTAAACGTCGCTAATATGTCTAATTTAGTGACGTATTTAGTAACGTATATATTAAAAATATTTAGCAACGTGTTTAGCGACTTCTATGACGTTGCTAAAGCTTATTTTAGCGATGTTTTTATTTGACGTTGCTAAACGTCGCTAAATTTTGGTTAATTAGGGCTTAGTTTTCTTTTCCCCTATCTTTCAAAATTTTCGAACGTTTTAAAAAACTTTCCCCCACCCCCTCTCCGGCGACCGGCTCTCCACGGCTGCGGCTACTCCGGCATCCCCCTCCTCCTCCTCGAGCTCTAGGTAAAACCTAACTCTCTTTCTCTCTCTCTCTATCTCTTTCTCTCACAGGACACACATGTGACACTGACACAACACACACTTGACGGACACGACACACACACACAGACACTGACAGACACACACGACACACACGACACACACACACACACACACACTCACACACACACACACACTCACAGACACTGATACTGACACTGACACGACACACACACACACATACTGACACAAATACTGATCAGGACCTAGGGTTAGGGTTAGGTTTTTTGACCTGGGATTAGGGTTAGGGTTAGGGTTAGGGTTTTTGATCAGGATTGATTCCTATATATCTATTTTATTCAATATTGTCAACTATTACTTTATTCATATAATATTTGATCTATTGGATGTGTCCATGTGAATTGAGGGTTGGTATCATGGTGGTGTGGTATATGGAGGATGTATCCTAGAGTATCTTGGTATTGCACACCAAATATTTGTGAATTGGACTAGTGGTTGTGTGTGTGTGTCAATTTATGCCTTAGAGTATCATATGATATGTATATGTAAATTGGTGTATTATCTATTTGCATATGAGAGAGTATATACATATATAGGTATATCTCGATATATATATATATATATATATATATATATATATATATATATATATATATAGGTATATAGCTACTGTTATCTGTGTTGGTGTTAATAGTGTCTTTTAGATGTGCTTGATGTGGGAGAGGGTAGAAGAGTCGAGTTGTGTGTGGGTGTCACTACTGAACTATGAGACTTCAGGAACTGAACTCAATTCAGTTTGGCCTAGTGCATTAGGCAAGCTGGCAATGTGTTGCAGTGGTGTCGGGTTGGCACTGTGAGGAGGGGATTGGTTCCTGTCATCTTCTATAGTGGGAGAGTATTGGTGCACACTTGAGCAGCATCAAACACATACACGCTTGAGCAATGACAAGGCAGCAGCAAGCACTGTTGTGAGCCATGGCAGTAGCTAAGGGCAGTTGGAAACAACTAAGTGAAGGGAAGATTTAGCCACTGCAGCAGCAGTGCAAAGTATCAGAGGTTGCAGACTTAGTTAGGGTCTGCAGGCATGTGTTTGGGTTAAGGTATAGCCAAGTATCGGGTAGGTGTTCATAGGTCACTTGTTGCATACCAATACAGCCCTTAACTGATACTGTGGTATCAGGGTGCAAAGTTGCCTAAAGACTTCTATCGATCTAAGAGGATGGTGAGATCGCTTTGGATGGGATACGAGAAATTGATGCATGTCACAACGGGTGCATGTTGTACTACAAAGACGACAAGGATGAAGATACGTGCAGATTCTGTGGTGCTGATCGCTACAAGGCCACTGTTAGAGAAAAGTCTGTCGGTGCAAGGAAGCCTACCGATTCGATGCACTACTTGCCTTTGACGTCGCGGTTGCAGCGGTTGTTTATGGTTAAGGAAACTGCAGAAAACATGAGTTGGCACAGGCGAAAACAGATCGAAGGAGTATTGGATCATCCATCCGATGGAGAAGCATGGAAGCACTTTGATCGAGAGTATCCATATTTTGTCGAGGAAGCGCGTAATATTATATTGGGGCTCTCCTCTGACGGTTTTACCCTATTCGGACTTTTGGGCTCCCAGTATTCGTATTGGCCTATGATCATCACTCCATATAATCTACCGCATTGGATGTGCATGAAGACTCCGTATATGTTCCTAACCGTTATTATCCCGGGTCCGAACAATCCGAAGAGGAACATCAATGTGTATTTACAGCCTTTGATAGATGAGTTGAATCAACTGTGAGAAGTAGGTGCCAACACGTACGATATTTCTAGAAAGCAGAATTTTCAGATGAGGGCAGCACTTATGTGGACCATCAATGACTTTCCGGCCTATGAAATATTATCGGGATGGAGTGTAAACTCCCTCACCCAAAATAGGTATTTTGTGTATATTTTATATTATTATATTTATTATAGATATTGAATTTATTTAGAGTATTCTCTTAGTTAATTAAAAAATAAATTTTTAGTATATTTACTTATATAAATATTTATTTAGAATTATTTTTAGGCTATTTTAGATTATTGGGATTTTTCCATAATTTATAGTTAATTAAAAACTAGTAACACTAATTTTTTAGGACTTTAAAGAATTCATTTTATGTTTAAACTTAATTAAAAATATTCCAAACTTTTATTTTAGGTTCTAAATAATAAAATATATTTTCTAGAATTTTTTGGGAATTTTTTGATTATTTTTAGCATTTATTTTGAGTTAATTATGAAAAACTAATTTCTGAAAAAGAAAACCCAAAAAGTAATTGTTTCTGCCCAGTCAGCAAACAGGGGGCCCACCTGTTAGCCTCCCGCAGCGAAAAGTGCGGGGCCCGCCTGTCAGTGACCGCGGGTTGGGTGTGGGTGAAGCCGAGCCGACCTCGAGTCGAGCCGAGTCAGAGTTCGACTCGGACTCAGCTGAGCCGAGCCGCGTGGATCCACGACCGTTCGATCTTAGCGGGGAGCCACAGATGGCTGCCACGTGGCACTTTCCGAGCCGCGGCTGCACTCTCTCTCCTCTATATATATATAATAGTTTAAGTTATTTTCTAGGGTTTTTCTTGAGCCGATTTTTGGAGAATTGCCATATAGGGTTCCTTCATCTTCCAGAAGCCATTGTGCATAGCTCCGGACTCCAAACGAGGCCTAGTTCTTGCGTTAGAAAGATATTGAGGTTAGATTTCTGATTGTATAAATTTTTTTTCGAAATTATTAGTATTAAATTCTGGAAAATTCGTAGAGCACAGCATGTCCGAAAATAGACGTGTTTCGATGTTTTCACAATTTCGGGAGAACTCGGAATCTGAATCATGAACCGTTTAAGTTTCGGAAAGCTAATGTCGAGATCATCGACATATATTTTTCCCAGAATTTAATTTGAAGTATTTACATACTGTTAATTCTGTAGAACTTCTAGGTTAGAATTTAACCATCGGTGCACAATACAAAATTTGTATGTGCCATAATTCTCAAACAAATTTGAATTCGGACGAGCCATAAATTCCAGTATGTTTTTTATGCTGAAATCTATAGGAAATCATGCATGAAAGTCGAGTTTGTGTCGGTTGACTTTTTGGTCAACAGATCGCCTCGATTTGCGTGCCATGAGTCTCGAGTTGATAAAATTTAGTTTCTTTGGACAAAATTTAGGAATTAACATAAAAATCAGAATAATAAGATTAAAATAGGATTTTAGAGTAATTATTCTAGAATTAAATAAATTAAAATAAATTATCTTTTGACGTGATAAATTTGTAATACATAGGCTATTTGGACTGTGACTTGGACTCTGATTCATACCAGCAACAGGACCCCAGGCAAGTGTACCTTGCCAAACTCTGCAGTATTGTTATATATTTTCCTTGCTTTATTTATATTGCATGCTTAACCTAGGACCGTGTGACTTACTTTGCATCCGATTAATAGTCGGGTGCCAACACCGTACGCGGCATTGTGTATTGTCATCTAGAGATGGACATTCGTGACACTATATATTCTCGTACTTGTCTTACCAAGTACACTATGACCCAGGACACTTGACACCATTCATGAGACAGGATCTTCCTGAGATATTCATGGTGATTCTGTATAGGATACAGGACTTGACAGAGATACTATATTCTTAGATACTTTATGACTGGTTGCATTAGCTATGATCCCGCTTGACATGGACATGAGACGTTATGGTCATGATATGCGTGGTTACATTGGGTGGGGAGAGACACACAGACTACAGGCTGTTTCATATATATATCTACTACTATTGTGAGGCCGTAGACTCTCGTAGCAGAGCTAGGCACATTACCGGTTATTACCGCTACCGGCTCCCCGACACAGAGCTTGTAGTGGCTCAGCCTGAGTACTCGTGATGCTCTCAACTTGCATTTTACATAGATGGTTATATAGCTTACCCTATTTCTTTCATTATTTGCTGCACTACATTTATTTTGGCTTATATTTTCTGTACCTTGCTATGTCCCCTGAGGACCTGGAATGGATTATGTCCCCAGGATTTGTAGACGAGATCTATCCCGGGGTATACGAGACCGGAGCAGAAGCAGATACAGGAGCTGTACCGACACCCGAGGACGAGGTGTTAGCTGAAGACTATTCCTGAGCATCTATGTTCCATGCTCAATATTTACTTTATTCTGTCATTTATATTTTGGTATGTTGAACCATTGTATCAGATATTTATCGGGTTGTTCCTCAGAGCACTTTGTTGAGACTGGTTGAGGATTTACATTCCTTATACTCTGTGGATCATATTTTATATCTTGTGTGGATGAGATTAGTTGTGCCATGTTGTCGTAGACTTAATTTTACAGCTTAAGTATGCCCTGATGGATCCATTAAATTGGGTTGTCCATCGGTGCGTACTGCTGGCCATTGCCACGCGTCCAGTCCCTCGGTATTTTGGGATTGAGGCGTGACATGGAGCACCCATGGTCGTCTCTCATGTCCTTATTGCATGGACCGTACTCAGGCCTTCCGTTTGAAACACGGAGGCAAACCGTGCTTCTTCGATTGTCATCGACAATTTTTGCCGAAGGATCATCCGTACCGGAGAAACTAGAATACTTTTCGTACGGGAGTTGTGGAGAAGGCCAATCCACCGCCATGGCCTGGATACACGATATGGGAAGAGGTAAAAGATTTACCAAGTGCTATCGAAGAGCTTGCTAAGGGGTACAAGTGTGACGGATTTGGTAGCACCCATAACTGGATGAAAAGGAGTATATTCTGGGATATGCCATATTGGAGCACCAATTTGATTAGACATAACCTTGATGTCATGCATATCGAGAAGAATGTGTTTGATAACATAATTAATACTGTAATAGAGGTAAAGGGGAACACAAAAGATAATCCGAAGGCCAGGTTGGACTTAAAGAAATATGTAGATGTCCTGCATTGCATTTGATAGAGGAGGGGAATGGAAAGTTAAAGCAACCTAAGTCAGTTTTTTTACTGGAGAAAGAGGATAAAGGTAGACTTTGTAGGTGGATTCAGGGTCTAAAGTTTCCAGACGGGTACGTGTCGAACTTGAGAAGATGCGTCGACCTCAAGGAGAACAAACTGGTGGGTATGAAGAGCCACGATTGTCACGTATTCATGGAGAGGTTAATTCCGATAGCATTTCGGGAATTCTTATCGCAGGTCGTTTGGGACCCATTGACAAAGCTGAGCATATTCTTCAGAGATCTTTGTTGTATTAAGTTACTCGTCGATCATCTAGAAAAACAAGAGAAGGACATTGCGGTAACACTATATAAGCTCGAGAAGGTGTTTCCTCCTGGATTCTTTGACTCTATGGAGCATTTGCCAATTCAACTTTCCTATGAGGCACGTGTTGGTGGTCCTGTCGGTTATCGGTGGATGTACCCCTTCGAGCGGCATCTGAATCACCTAAAGAGAAAGGTAAAAAACAAGCCACGGGTTAAGGGCTCTATTTGTGAAGCTTATATTCTCGAGGAGATTACAAACTTTTGCTCGACGTATTTCAAACCGCATGTTGCTACTAATAGGACGAAAGCTCCGAGAAATGACGATGCATATCAGGAATCTAATGATGCAATACTCAAAGTATTCAATGCATCCGGAAAGCCTTCGGGAAAAATAAAGAAGATATATTTGAATAACGACGAGCTAAGGGCTGCTCAATTGTATATATTACTCAATTGCGACGAGGATGAAGTGGAGAAGCTAGAGGGGTAAGTAATTAATACGTCCACGTTTACATCATCTCAATGTAATAGTATAAGATACTATTATGCTACTAATCAGCAGTTGCTTCATTGTTTTTCAGCACATATAATGATGAGTTGAGGTCGGTTAGACCCTACATAACAGACGAAGAAGTAGAACAAGATATGAGATGCCATTTTCCTTCTTGGTTGAGCGCATATGTAAGATGCTTGGTAATTACTTTTTATTTCTGCACTTGCAAAACAAATAACTTACTATCGCTACTTTGGTATTTAGGTCGATCGTCTAATAACACCCGAGACTGAATCTATTAGAACTCTAGCCAAGGGACAATTACTGCCATAAAAATATGGCCAAGTTTTTGTGTGAATGGGTTCAGGTTCAAGTCAACAAATGCTCCTATCAGAGACAGCTTTCTGGATCTTGATTCCACAAAAAACAGTTGTTTGTATATCAAATCTTCGAACTACAAAGACATCAATCCGAGCAATAATTTTTTTGGCATCTTACGAGAGATTATGGAGTTGACATATAATTATGGCACATAACCTGCTAATATCGTGCTATTCAGGTGTGAATGGTTCGATCCGATTCAAGATCAAGGTTGGAAAATTAACAAGCATGGCCTTGTGAATATGAACTACAAGCGTAGATATCAAGGCTACGAACCATTTATTCTATCAAGTCAGGATCAGCTCGTGTACTTCACAACATATCCTAGACGGGGGACAGCGATGTCGGATTGGTGGGCAGTATGCAAGACTAAAGCTAGAAATACCTTTGACATTGACGAAATAGCTTATCAGGAGGACGATCTACCTCTTGTAAGTGGACTCAACAGAAGTTACTCATTACACGAGTAATAATGTAGAAGATGTAGAACTATCTGAAGAGAAAGACGAAGTAGATGAAGTGAAGACGAGGAGGAGGAAGAGGAAGAGGAGGACGAGGAAGGCGAACAAGATGAATTTTCTGAAGATGATTGAAAATAAAATATATTTCCTATAGAATGTAACTATATTTTGACTGTAGAATGTAGATCAAGGTTGAAAAATTGACGAAGTAGATGTACTATTTTAACGAATATATGTATTATATTTTGACTGTAGAATGCTTTGAGATATGTATCACATTTTGACTGTAGAATGTACTATATATTTGTGTTTCTCTATATTCATCATATGTTGTTATCAGATATGATAGGACGACGCGGAGGATTCGGCAGGTCCCGAGGTAGACAAAGTGCTCCTCCAGTACTGCCTATTGTTGGTTTCGGATCATTGTCGCCCAGTACTCCAGTATATCAATCACTTACATCTCCGACTGTTGGGACGAGTAGTTCCAGGCGTGATAGTACACCCTCGTCCAGCGTTCCTCCTGCTGACGGAACCATGGGGACAGATGAGCATGTCGAGGAGGCCGTGCCCATGTTGTCCCAGCATCAACAAGATCCTCCATGCCCACCTCCGGAGGAGACGAGGACAGAGATTTGGGCCGACGGTACAAAGTAAATCAATTAGATGGTTTAGTATAATATATATCGTGTATTTCTTTATTCATCGTATATTGACTTTTTTAGTATTCTAAATAATTATCTTTGTATAGATATCGTCCATCGTCGGTTCAGAGACGCCTGGGCCAATTTCTGAGGAACAACTACGGTGGCTCTTGGATCAACTACTCTGAGGCTCCGGAGGAAAGAAAGGCATTCTGGTTTGCGCACTTCCAGGTAAAAGTATATTAAATAAATCCTCTAATTTATGCATATTATATAACTTATCCGTGATGCTCACTTACTAAATTATTTATTATAGCAAACGTATTTCTATCATCCATACCGGGCCGAGTTGATCGAGCGGCTCTTTCCTACCGTTGCCGCCAAGCTTATCCGAGATGCTCTGGGTGACCAGAAGGCTCGTGATCGTGCTGGAAAACTGATCCAAGGTTGGATCACGCCTGAGCAGTGGACTGCAATGAGGGCTAGATTCGACGATCCGAGCTACAAGGAAAGGTCTGAGAAGGCCAAGGCGGCTAGGCAAAATGCTGCCAAGTGGTGTGGTGGCTCGATTCTGATGACGAAACATTTCCGTCGTTTGGTATATTTTTTCTTTTAAAATATATTATTTTAATGTAAGTACCATAAAATGGTACTTGGAAAAAATGTTTAAGTTTAGTACTAAATAATATATTTTTAACAGGTACAGAGGGGTGAGAATGCAAACATGATGACCGTCTTCTTGGCCACCCATCGCAAGGACGAAAATCTCATTAATGAGAGGGCCTCACAGACCTATGTAAGTATTATTTTACTTTGTGTTAATTTTAATATAACTTAGGCAATTATCGAGTTTCCTAATCTTTCTAGGCCGAGTATCTTAGGATGCGTGAGCAGGCGACTGCTAGTGCACCTACACCTGGAAAGGCTGGTACTTCGTCGCAGCCCGCTCCAGCTCCGTCGGTGGACGACCTGTGGGTGACCGCAGCTGGTGGTCTCCAAAGGGGTACGTACTACGGTACGGGCTCCTATGGCATCCTGGTTGTGACGCAGTCATCTAGGGCCTCCCCGACAGCTGCGCATTCCACACAGCCCTTGCAGTCGCAGCCCTCGCAGTCGTCGGCCAGAGTCCAGGAGGCCGTCCAGGAGGCCGTTGACCGTCAGATTGCGTCTCTCCGTGACGAGTTGCTGCGAAGGATGGAGGAGCAGCCCCGGTCCCAGCCGCAGGCGGACGATCCGACGCTCATCGCACGATTCGATATGCTCGACCGCGGCATGACGGAGCTCCGAGATTTGACAAATGATATTAGAGCCTCGACAGACCGCAACATCATGGAGCTGCATGCATCATAGCTAACGATGGGCGAGAGGCTGACGATGACGCAGGATTCAATGGTTCATAGCAGTACGAGGCTGTTATCTATCATGGATTCTTACAACCAGCGACTCGCAGACTTGGAGCGGGCATGGCCTCCTGGTGAACCTACATCGACACAGACTCCACCGACGTCACTGCCTTCTCCATCGATATCAGTGTCGATTCCACAGGACGAGTATGAGCAGTTCTTATCCTTCAGGCGCGCCGGTGGTCAGCCTCCTGCAGATCCGTAGTAGTATAGCTACTTGCTGGATATTTATATTTTTTTTATTATTTAGGATGCGATTGTATGGATATAAATTTGCCATATTCTTTACGATAAGATTTGCTGGATGCTTTCTTTTCTTCAAATTTTATTATATTATTCATATTAAATATGTTATTTTACCGGTGTTAAGTGTTCAGTGCCTATTTTTCCCTATTTTTTTCCAATTCAATGATACAAGTTGCAATATAATACACAGTCCCTGTACAAACTCAAACACACTGAATTATAATACACACACTCTCCCTATCTTTGAGCACATTAAGACCAACACACAACACAGATAGTACTGTCTTAATTCACTGATATTCACACAGTTCCTAATATATTTTGGTTTATAACTGATGACTGATATTTGGCATGTATTTACCAAGTGCACTAGAATTTTCCCCCTTGTTGCTGCTACTGTGTCCCTTATTCAATTATTTCTACTACCATCATATACCTGATAATGAACCCAAGGGGGTTGTCAAACACAGAAATGCAATTCAGTAATTTTTTTCTGTAAAATTAGCGATATTTTTAGCGACGTTTAGCTATGTTCATATACGTCGCTAAATACGTCGCTAATTAGCGATGCTCTTACACGTCGCTAATGACGTCGCTAAAGAAGTCGCTAAAATTGTCGCTGTACGTCACAAAATACTGACATGACAGTATTGTCAGGTCATTAAAGACGTCGGTGTAACGTCGCTATATAAGTCGCTAATTAGCGACGTTAGCGACTTTAATAAATGTCGCTAATTAGTGACGCTGTGTCGCTAAACGTCGCTAAATTTAATGACATATTAAAGTCGCTAAAAAATGTCGGCATAGCGACATTTTTTATTTTAGCGACTTGCTTTTTTTTTGACTTCTTTAAAATGTCGCTAATTACGTCACTAAACTTACTTAGCGACGTTTTTGGGTTATTTAGCGACATTTTTAGACGTCGCTAATTTGACTTTTTCTGGTAGTGAATGGCCTCTCCAGTATCACTGTGCCAAGATCATTATCAATTGCTGCTGCAACAAAATGGCATCAGCTACAAACAGGCAGTCGGCCTTTTAGCGACTACACCATAAAGCACATATCCGACAATAACTCAGAGATCAGGTGCAAGTACCAGAAGAGGAGGTGTTGCCCTTCTGTAAAACCCCTAATTCTAAAATTCGTATTATTATTTTATTTTATGGTAATTATGAGCTAAATAGAAGAAATAGATTTTATTTAATATTTATTTAAGGTGTTTCTGCATTTAGGGGATTTATGGAGCCATTATAAAATTTTCCTAATTTATTCCATGTAGAAGACCATTTGGACAGTTACTAGTTTAACCGTATGCACCAATATATGTTTTTTAGAATTGTTCTATGTATAAATATATATATATATATATATATATATATATATATATATATATATATATATATATATATATATATATTATTAATAAGAAAAAGGAATAAGAAAAAAAAAAAGAATAGAAAATAGAATTTTCTATTGGATCAAACCCAAACCCGCAACCCGTTAACCACCCCCGCGTAAACCAGAACAAAGCAAAAGAAGAAAGAAGACATCAGTAGCTCATCACCCCGCGTATACTTCTCCGCGCGTAAATAGCAGCAGCAACAGTAACAAAACCACCGCTTATCTTTTCTTCCCCGCGTATACTCTTCATTTCACCGCGCGTAAAACCCAAACCACAACCCATTAGGAGAAGAAAAATATCAGCAGCAGAAGCAAAATCCAATTTTGCTTTGCTTTGCTTTCCCACGCGTGTAAGCTTCTCATTCCACCACTCCTTAACACTAATATTACTAAACACCCCTCAACCGAAACCAAAATCAATGAAAAGAAAGAAATAGCAGCGGCAATAGTTTTCTTAAACACTAAGTTTCCACACCACCTCTTTTTTTCTATATATATCCATACAATATACCCCAAATCCTAAACCTCACTTCTTTAACTTAACACTGTTGTGGAGGCTTGCACTATACGGAAACTTTGCTCGGCAAGTATACCTTGCCATAGTACTATTATTTATATTTCATATGATGCCTCATTCTGTTTTATTTATGTATTTGTATTGGACCCTGTTTATGAGACCACCCTAGTATTATGGAGCATCATGAGGTTCATTGGCCGTGACACAGTTGTTACACGAGTTGTGAGTCTCATATAGATTCCGGACTACGTATTGGGTTGATCGCCTATATGTATGAGTCGTGCGTTAGGGATGACTGCTGATAGAAACTTTGTATGCTAGTAGACCTGGCAGTTATTTATAGGATTTTATCGTGGCATAGATGTGGCATGCTTAGAGCATTGGATGGGAAGAACAACAAGTAAGACATTTTGGCTCCTTTGCACTTTTTTTTATGTAACCCGTACGCTCCACCGGAGATACGCGGTCGTGATGACCCCTATACTACTTAGCGGCCTCTTTCGTTCAAAAGATGACATGCTTGGTAGGCCCCTGATTCTCCGAGAGAATCATGCCAATCCCACTATATGGCCAGATAGCCCACTTGGTAGAAAGTTGTTCCTCAAATTACATTTACTTAGACGATTAGGCGACCCAGTGGATGTTTATATTTCAATACTTTATTGGCATATTTATATGTATCTTGTTACGTCCCTCTGAGGACCTGGTCCCTTCCAGATATGAACCAGCAGGAGTACCCACAGGAGTACGGACCTGGACCGGATACTACGTACCTGACTGAGGAGGTCTTACCCTCAGAGTATTTGTGATTTATTGCCACTGCTTAGAGATTTTGCTACTTCAGTATAGTCGTTTTGTAGTGGATTTGTTTCCACCCGACTATCAGACTTGATACTCATTTTGGATATTCAGTTATTATTCAGCTCTTTATTCCTACTGATTATTTGTGCTATGGATGAGATATAGATTCTGTGTGACTTGTTGTGACAGTATATTACCACTGGTGGATTGAATATTCATGTACAGCGTACGTGTGTATATGGTTTCCATATATTGGAGTTCGTATACATATGGCTGGGCGTGTTACGTATTCCTAGTCCTAGGTATTTTGGGATTGGGGTACGATATATTTTTGGTGGTGGCCCATGTAGGTCAAGAATTTATTGTCTTGGTCACGTAACTGTACCAAACAAGACTGTGTATGGGAATAGAGTATAAGGATCTCATCCATGCTTGACTGAAACCTCATTCTTCCTTCCAACCATCCTATATTTAGTTTATGCTAAGGACCCTTTACCCTTGTTGGCGTAAAAGTCAAATGACTGTCTTGTTGGCGTAAAAAGCCAAGCTATGATTGCCTACTTACGCTGCAGGAGATTGCCTATTTTACGCTGTAGTTATGGCTACTTTACGCTACGGTTATGACATTGGCTACCCACGTTCAATCTACGTTTGACACGTATTCCTTTATAAGATCTTGACATGCAAACCACGTAGGAAACCGCCCAGCGTAACTTGAGGATTCATGAATAATAGATAACCAGCGTAGAATAGCCGATTAGGCGTAAAGTATAAGGATGATGATATAAGCGTATTTGGCACGGTCTTAGCTTTCCCAGTCATAACCACTTAGAACTGAATCTCTTGCATTAAATGCAGAGATATGCTTCGAGCCCTGTGCAGAAACAGCTTTTTTACGTAGCGTCTGATTTTGTCTCATCTTGAGCGTAAAAACTCATTCATGAAGATAGCGTATTCAGAAGCCTCAACTTTTCTTCCTCTTGGAAGCGTAAAAAATTGACTTATATTAAATATGTCACTAAACGACAACCTGGGTCTCTGTGCAAAATCATCATCACAGCCGTCCTCTCGATCACCGTGCAGTACTTTTGTCAGATGTCAGGTTCACTGATTTGACTAACAAATTTGTCCAAGGAATACGAAGAGTTCCTCGAACAACTTTACGCTGCAACGTATGCTAGACCTTATGCGCAGGCAGATTTTACGCGCAGACCTTTCACACGAGCTTTACTTTACGCGCATATTTTACACAGGCAGATTTTACGCGCAGCATATCTTTACACAGCCGATCTTTACGTGCAGACTTTACGTACGGAAACTTTTACGTAGACTTTTTCCCAGACAGTTCTGAAGCCCTGTTTTACGCGAACAGTATTGAAGCTCTATTTTACGCTAACTTCTTTGAATCTCTATTTTTACGCAGACAACTCTAAAACCTTACTTTACGCTTCTCTGCTTTACGCGGATATTTCTGAAACCATATTTTACGCCGACAATTTTACATCTCTGTTTGATTCCTATACTTCTTCTAAATTATTGTGTACATCACCTGCAGAGAGATGGATATGCAGAAGGGATGTATTATCGCCGATGGTGACACAACTCTTGGAGTCAATGGTCAGACTCAAGGAGAGACCTCAACAATTCCTATACTTCCGGGACCAGATGGACAGATTCACAATCCAGTTCCATCTGATCTTCCCGTTTTACCTAATGAGAACCTTCCAGTATCATCGACACCACAGGATGGCTAGGCACAACTGTTCTAATTCTTCCAGATGATAATGAAGGAACAACAACCACTACCAAAAAAAGTCAAATTAGCGACGCCCAAAAACGTCGCTAAATGACAAAAAATGTCACTATTCACGTTTAGCGACGTAATTAGCGACATTTTACAGAAGTCGGTAATCATCACGTCGTTGAAAGAAAAAACATCGCTAAACGTCGCTATACCAAAGTTTTATAGCGACTTAAATGTGTCGCTAATTTAGCGATATTTAGCGACGCAGAGTCACTAATTAGCGACGTAATCAAACATCGCTAAACGTCGCTAATTAGCGACTTATATAGCGACGTAACAGCGACGTCTTTAATGACCTGGCAGTACTGCTATGTCCGTAATTTACGACATACAGCGACATATTTAGCGACGGTTATTAACGTCGCTAATTAGCGACATATTTAGCGACGTGTATAAACGTCGCTAAACGTCGCTAAATACGTCGCTAATTTTACAGAAAAATAAAAAAAAATACTGAATTGTTCCAAACTATTATTCCTGTAATTTATAAATTTTTAATTAAAAATAGACCCGGAGCAACCCTCCGTTGAATTCTCTGAGTTCGCCGACCCCTTCGGTGGAACACTCAACACCGGTAAATTAACATCATTTAATATGAATAAAAAGTATCACAGTCATACAATTAATACACACAAATATTATAGACAGACCTGGTGCAACCATCCATTGAATTTTTTGCGTACGAAATAACACAAAAATATATAAAATATCACAGTCACACAATACACACAAAATAAAAGTATTACAGTCACACAAAATACATAATATATAAGTATCACAGTCAAAAAATGGGCATAATATATAAGTATCACAATCACATAATAACCACAATAAAAGTATATGAAACATCACAGTATCAATCTCGAGGATATCCAATACGCTGGGGCAGATACCAGTCCCTCAGATACTGCGCATAAACAACGTCTATGTGATCAATCTTTGCTATGAGTGCTGGGTGAATGGAACTTTCCGTCTGAGATACAGCCGCTATAGGTGTTGGGTGACTGGAACTCCCCGTCTGAGATACAGCAGGTGGTATCTCTTCCTCCTTAACAGTAGGAGGCATCACTTCCTCCTTAAAAGTAGGAGGTCTCTCTCTCTCTCTTGGGTGCCATCGGGTAAGATAGATGAAAACAAAGAATATAATTGATAATAGATATTACTTAAGACATACCCTTAATAATGCGGAATGGAAGAATTAGATGACTCACAAAGAATATAATTGATAACAGATATTACTTAAGACATACCCTCAGCAGCCCTGCCTATAAATTATTTGTTGCAGTATAATAATGATAGTAATAATAAAACTACTTGTTTGTTGCAGTATAATAATGATACGAATCATAAAACATGAGAGTAACTTTAACTAAAGGAAATACCCGAGTATCAATACTCTAACTCTCATACCCTGTCTTATCTTAACTCACCTCGTAGCTTGATACTCATATGTACTTACTCCACATCACTACCCACACTAACTAAAGAAAATAAAACTTGTCCTATGCCATTTTTTTATGTATATAGTAGCGTTTAGAGTCGAACCAAAATGTCTCTAAACATATCAAAACAAGCCTACACGTTGTTAAATATCAAAAGTTAGCAATGTTGTAAACCCCCTCCCTATAATTAATATTTTATATATTTGCATACGACGTTTTAGACTTTTAGTACTATAAGTTACCTAAATACCATCTAGGATATTAGTTATATTTTTAGTTAATGTGAAAAAAACCTAACCCTAATCCCAGGTCAAAAACCCTAACCCTAACCCTAGGTCAAAAACCCTAACCCTAACCCCAGGCCAAAAACCTTAACCCTAACCCCAGGTCAAAACCCTAACCCTAACCTTAACCCTAGGTCACGTGTGTGTGTCATGTCAGTGTGTGTGTCAGTGTCTATAACGTAGTCTCCTCGTCGATCTATTGGTTAACTCGGTAACTCTCCATCATCCTCCATTTGGCATCAACGGTTAGGTTATCCCAGGGCACATGTGCTTCGTCAAATAATACTCATCACCTTCTCAGGGACGTCCCAGAGGGTGGACGAGTTGGGCAACCGCCCCATGCTTTCAATATGATTTATTTCTTTTTAGTGAACTTATGGTCATCCACAGTCCAACATACTCATACAATAAGTAGTTCATTATAGGTCATATTGTTATTGCCGTAAAATTACTACTTCAGAAATTAAATAACCTTTACATAAAGTTACTTCTATTGAGGTATGAAGACAAAACTCCTTATATTAAGTATCTAATAAAATATTCCTATATCGTATCTTAGCTTCTACAAAAGGGGCAACTGCTTCTGACACTGTGACACCATCTTCCACATCATAAGTAACACTGGTGGTTTTCCTTCTTAAGTGTCTAGAGGTGCACCTAACAAGCTAACAGCTAACACATTCTCAAATACACAAATTCACAGGGTAACAAACGAGCGCATGTACATACGTGCGAGTTTCACATCCAGGCTGAAATATGGGACTGTTAATCACATTTTTTAGCACTGATGATCCATATATCTCAATAGAGATAAATAGATATGAATATGTACTCTTCTACTTAGCAAGTTTAAAAGTTAAGAACATTCCAACAAAATTTTAGGCACTAATATCAAAACCATGAGTGAGGACATGACACTATGTACTCTTTCTACTTGGCAAGTGTAAGTTAAGAAATAATATTCCAATAAAATTTTAGGCGTTAATATCAAAAGCATATCATCTCCCATGCTGGCTGGCGTGAACCTTAGCACAAGACATGAATACAACACTATGTACCAAGGCAAGGATATTAGATTGTGTCATATTAACTAATTCAAGAAATGATTGGAATCTTGATACGAGCAAAGATACCAACCATCATCAATGTCAAGTTTATACATTACATTGCTTTCTTATACATGAACCTACTGTGACAACTAACATTCAACAGTATGCACTGTGTTTAATGCGTAGGATTTTCATCTATGCTTTATCCCTCCATAAATATCCCTCACACATTTATGTAATAGGCAAAATTATTTGTTTTATATCAAAATGATATGGTTGATATTATTACCTGCCTTGGTCTTGGTTTGACTAACATAACCAGTATAGCATCAGATGCTATCAATTTATATTTACTAAATTCATATATCATTATGATTCTTCCGGTTAACATTTGTAAACTAATATACTGTTCCGAGTCAAATAAAATTGTACACAAACATCACATGCTTATATCTGCATTCTCTACTGTCCAAGAACCTCCTTATGCAATCAATGTTTCAAAAGGCGATGATGGTCATGGTTGATTTGTATAATTAGTTATATTATTAGGATTTTGTTATATTTGGTATCCATGATTAGTTTTATTTTGGTAACTTATTTTTTATTACAGTTAGGACCAATAATTTTTATAGCCAAGGTTCGATTGAATTTACAAACTCATATACTCACCAAATTTTATTCATTCGACTTCTTATTCACCACGACCCTATCACTCGATACTCCACGTCCAACCCTAACCTTAACCCCAGGTCAAAAACCCTAACCCTAACCTTAACCCTAGGTCACGTGTGTGTGTCGTATCAGTGTGTGTGTGTGTCAGTGTCTGTAACGTGTGTGTGTTGTGTCAGTGCCATGTATGTCCTGTGAGAGAGAGAGAGAGAGTTAGGGTTTACCTATAGGAGGAGGAGGAGGAGGAGGAGGGGGGAGGACGCTGCCGGACGGGGGAGGACGCGGCTGGAGGGGGTCGCCGGGAGGGGGGAGGGGGCGTCGGAGGGAGGAGAGGAGCCGGAGGGGGAGGGCGCGACCGAGGGGGGTCGTCGGAGGGAGGAAGGAGAAGCCAGAGCGGGTTTGAATTTTGGGAGAGGGAGAGGGAGAGATCGAAGGAAATGGGGGGGGGGAATCAGCCCTAAGTAAAAAATTTAGCGACGATTTAGCGACGCCAATAATGACGTCGCTAATTTAGAATTTAGCGACATATTAGCGACGCCAATAATGACGTCGCTAATTTAGCGACTCCTTGAACGTCGCTAATGACGTCGCTAAATGTCCAAAATATATACGTCGCTAAAAATCGTCGCTGAACGTCGCTAAATAAAACATATTAGCGACGTTTAGCAACCTAAATTGAACTTATAGCGACTAATCTTTTAAAAACTCAATAAAAGTCGCTAAATGTCGCCAATTAGTGACGTCTAGCGACGTTTTTACGTGGAGTCGCTAAATTAGCGACATTTTTACCAGGAGTCACTAAAAAACGTCGCTAATCCCGCTTATTCTAGTAGTGAACAACAGGCCGCCACACTAGCTGCAGAGCAGAGACAGCAAGCAGCAGAACAGAGACAAGAGTTTTTAGCAGCACTTAAAAGGATGGCTGCAAAGACTACTGTACCAGCTCAAGCACTAGCTCCAGTACCTCGAGCTAGAGTTGGTTCAGTAAAGGACTTTGTACATATGGGTCCAAGGCTATACAAAGGCATTGAGAGCCCCGAGGAAACTACCAACTGGATCACTCACACTCGGAAGTTATTAGAGGCATCACAGCTACCTGCAGACTTATGGATGACAAGCGTAAGGACGCTTCTTGATGGTAATGCTCATCACTGGTGGGAATCCATGGAGCACCAGTTGGGCACATACCAGACTTGGAAACAGTTTCTGGAGTGCTTTGAAAGGAAGTACTTCCCGGACACCGTTAGAAATGCATTATACGATCAGTTTCTCCACCTGGAGCAGGGGAACCGAACAGTGGACGAGTATGATGCTGAGTTTAGTTGTCTTAGTAAATATGGCGCTGCTCTGATACCAGATGACTTGGCTAAGGCTAAGAGGTTTTATCGCGGACTGACTCAAGAGCTACAATACTACACTAGCTCCCAGTTGTAGAAGCATAAAAAATATGCTGGATAGCTCTACGCAGCATATTGATGCAGGACAGCATAAAACAAATGACTTCAGAGCCATCAACATGCAACAGAGCTTCTCCGCTGAGCATAGCGTAAAATATAGGCTCAGGGACCATCCGCGTAATGCAGTATATCCAGGCTGCTTCAGCGTAAAAATGGTGCTATATCGCCTTTATGGCGTAAAACTCATCCGCTTTTAATGCAACATTGAAGTGTACGAGGGACGCTTCGTATTCCCCGAAATGAACCTGACAAGTCGTGCAGTGAATATGACAAATCGTGTAGTGAACCTGACGTCTGACTCCTGACAAAGAGTACTCCACGACTACCCAGGCGACGACTATAATGATGACGCGGCACTGCAACCCAGGCTGTCATTTACTGCCCTTTCATTGGCGTAAACCGCTTTTACGCATACAAAGGAATACGTTGCCAAGTTTTACACAGGCAGATGTGAGCTTTTTACGCTCCGCAGAAGACAAACAGCCTGCCACGTCAAAAGCTGCTCTTCGTACAGGGATCGAGGCACGTCTCAGCATTTAATGCACAGAGCGGTGACAGGTTCTCGAGGCACGTCTCTACATTTAAGGCACCGAATACTGACAGATGCCCAAGGCACGTATCTGCATTTTATACGCAGAAGAGTGGCAGGCCTTCAAAATATGCCTCTGCATTTAATGCGCAGGATAATAGCGGATCTCTGCATTTAATGCAGGAGATTTGATTAAATATCACCGAACCGTCGTCTAGTGACATTCCTTTTGCGTAAACTGCTCTCACGCATATAAGGTGGTACGCTGCCCAGTTTTACACAGGCAGATGTGAGCTTCTTACGCTCCGCAGAAGACGAACAGCTTGCCCCGTCAGCAGTTACTCTTCATACAAGATTCGAGGTACGTATCTGCATTTAATGCGCAGAATGATGGCAAATCTTCAAGACACGCCTTTGCAGTTAATGCGCAGGATGGGGGCAGATCTCTGCATTTAATGCAAGAGATTTGATTATATCTCCAAAAGCTGTAATCTCGGCTAAAACGTCCACATCACTCCGCTTCTACGCCCACTCGGCTTCTACGCCCACTCCTCCTCTATGACCACTCGGCTTCTACGCCCACTCGGCCTCTATGACCACTCAGTTTCTACTCCCACTCGGCTTCTATGCCTACTTGGCTTCTACGCCTACTCGGCTTCTATGCCTACTTGGCTTCTACGCCATGGTGACAGTTATTGGCTTCTACGCCAACCTCTTCTACACAAAGGATAACTACCTACGTGATCTTCGCAGCAGTTATACGCGTTTGTCCCTTAGTTGGACACGCGTCACATGCTCACTCAAAAGATCATCTATACGCAGGCAATGGTTATTGTAACCGTCGTGTAAAAGGGTACTGTACTTTCCACTACTTGGTTTCTACACTGACTGAGTGGTCACTGTCACTAAAACTCTATAAATAGAGACCTCTATCAACTGAGGAGTGGGGAGGAAAAAAGTTGAAAAATTGAAGGTCAAACGATCGAAAATTGGTCAAGGAATCCAGTATCAGATCCAAGGTCGACAATTGGGAGGAAAGAAGAAGGAGAGAGAAGAATCCAGAGCTCAGGCAAAGAGAAGGGATTGACGACTTTGGCATCGGGCATCCACCCTCTTTAGCAACCTTCAAAGCTGCTTACTGTCTTCCACGGCACTTGTTTATCATCGTGTGGTCCAAGGGCCAAAGTGATTGACTGCAGATCAGACTCCTATAGCAATATTTACCCAGATTAAATAAATTATACTCGACATCCTCGTATAGGATTAAATTATACAATCTTGTTTGTAAACAGAGGAGGGTTTCGTATAAACCTCGTTTTCCATTTCTTTCGTTTATTATCAAATACAATATTTCTCTTATGGGGAAATCTTTCTCTTCTGACGAGAAAGCAATTGCTCAACACGATGCGGTATCCATGGGATCCGTGAAGAAGACACTGGTCGTCCAATTCGACCAGTCTTCCTACGAAGACATGCTTCGAACAGGGGGTAGCTCTCACTCTCTCTTTGTCCAAGACAACAGGAAGCTGTGTAAGGTCTGGATGCCCAAGACATCCCCTACCATTCCTGTCGACTCTCCGATTTATCCGACCAACGAGGTTGTAGCATTGCTCCCTCCGTGCCTTGCGCATAAAATTCAGTCGCCTGTCTCTAACAGGGCAGACAAAACTTTTGGCAAGGCCTCAACGCCAATCCAGAAGTATACTTCGCGCCCTGCGTGTAAAATTTAATCTCCCGTCCCTGGCGGAACAGACGAAACTTCGGACAATGCCTCAACGCTAGTCCAGAAGCCTACACCGCGCTCTGCACGTAGAAACCAGTCTTCCGTCCCTGGCGGAACAGATAAATTTTCTGACAATGCCTTAGCGCCAAATCAGAAGTTCCAAACGCGCCCCGTGCGTAAAAATGCATCTGCCTTCCGCGAAAAAGCAGATGATCCCTGCAATCTACGCAAGGAAAAGCAAGCGGCGGACTACTCAACTTCTCGACCTTTACGCCAGCAAGAGAACAATTTGCCCGCCCTCCGGATTACGCAAGGAGCTGATGGACGGCTGAGGACATCCTCAGCTTTACGCCAACCAGAGCAGAGCTCCGAATTACGCCAGCAGAAGCCCCTCAGCGTAAAGAATGCTCAATTGGCAGAAAGACACCCTCCTCGGAGATTATCCGCCACCCAGATGGCCGACCTGTTGTATACAGGAGGCACAGGGAAAACTAGGGTTCCCAATATCTGCATGCCCACTGATGTGAACAGAAGGAACAAGTCAACTTCTTCTTCTGTAAATCCTCCTGACCTACGCAAGTATCTGATCCATAAACGAAAGGAGAGGGGATCTTCCAGCATGTCTATTACGCCTCCTAACGAGCACTATTGTAATAATCATAGGATTGTAATTAATTGTGCTGTTCTGAAGCAAAATGGTCGGTTTTCGACCGGTTGAGCTACTCTCCGTCTTTCCAGAAAGAAGAGCCCACATATGCATCGGTGAACATGGCTTCACACATACCTAGAGGAAGATCGGGCTCAAGACGTCATCCCTCTAGAGCTCCGAGCCGAAGGAGATTCAACCAGCTCCTTAGGAACACTGAAGCTGGGGTGTTCCGAAATATCCGTTCGAGGTCGCGACAACCGACTTCGTACTCTTCTGATTCCGAAGCTGGGGGTCGCCAGTCTCCCGAATCAGATACTGAAAGTATAGAGTCAACTTCTACAGAGACCTATACTAATCTTTCAATGACACCCAGGGAGATGGGAGTTTATGCCATTGGAGATGAACACGAGAAAGCTTCCCCATCAGGGAGCGCTGAGCAGCGCATTACTGTACTGGAGACATCTCTGAAAGAAATACAATCCATGATGGAGAACATGCACCAAATGATGCTGACTCAACACACAGCTGCTACGGCTCAAGCGTCGGTCCCTCCAACTCAGATACGTGTGGGGGTGGACTTACCACCATCCAACGCAATCCAAGAGCCTACTCTAGATCAGGAGTCAGCAGTTCCACCGCTTCCTCACTCGGAGAATGTATTACCTCCCGTCGGAGTCACGATGCAATCGATTCCTCATCACTCCGTGGTCCCGCTACCAGCTGAAGATCTGATGTAGGCAGTACGAGAGTTGAAAGCCCAATTTGATGCCCTGAAGCATAAAGATCAGCTCAAGAAATTGGGAATCAACCAACCTTACCCAGCTATCTAGGAAGAGGTCCCTTTTCCTCCTAGATACAAACCACAGACTATGGCTTTGTTCGAGGGAAAACATCACCAAGTCAGTACATGAACTACTTCAGTATGATGACGGTGTTATTACAAGGGAACGACGCCCTCCTCACTCGGGTGTTCAAAGGCTGTCTCTCGGGGGTAGCTTATCAGTGGTACCGAAGTCTGGCGGACAACTGCATTACTTCTTTTGAAGACTTCAAGGCTTTATTCTTCACACAATTCTACGAGGGAGGGATGGACATGTCTATGTCCTCTCTCATCGAATTCAAGTAGAAGGAAAAAGAGAATGTTCGTGCTTTCATCGAACATTTTCGTCAAGCCACTTTGCAAATGCCTCCAGGAGTTCCAGACTCGGCATTAGTGGACATCTGCAGAAAGAACCTTCTTCCCGTGATCTCGGTGTTCACAGGACCATATCAGTTCTATGATTGGCCCTCGTTCATTATCTCAGCGGTAGCCACGGAGGACAACAGTCAGAAGGCGCACGATAATGGCATTATGATCTCGGCCTCTGATAAAGGCAAGAGGTCATCCTCCAACATCGACCATCCTCGTGGTACCAAGGGTAAAGAAGCTCTGGCGATCAACACGTCCAAGCAAAAGACTGCGGCTACCACGCAGACGAAACCCGGGACTTCCAGGCCCGTTGAAGTGTACTCTTTCGACGACGACGTTATTCCGAGCATATTCGAATGTCTCGTCAAATGCGGCAAGATTACCCTTCCTGAGGTGAGACGGCCCAATGAGGCCGGCAGTACCAACAACCCCAAGTATTGTATCTTTCATAGGTACATACACCACCCCACAAAGGCATGTTATATACTGAAAAGGAAGATCCAGGAGCTGATCGATGCTAAGGCCATCACTCTGCACAACAGCGAGAAGACGGTCACAACCAACATGATCTCTCTGTAATTTGGCAATCTGCCTCCCCAAGAAGTCCCGGATAGTGTTACACCTATTTTTCGGACGATGATGAACATCGTTAATCTTCCTCCAGCTAGAGGTCAAAATTATGACCTGGTACCACTAACTACCCAACGAGGCGAGATTATGTGGGTTCATCCAGATTTGGTGCCCGGGATCGAGAAAGAGACTCAAGCTGCTAAGGCTAAGAAGAACTTGAAGCGCAAACCATGTAACATGGTTGCCGCAGACTCGGCGTCAGAAGACGAGGTCTTGGCCACCGGAACTCGTTCAGGGAAGGCTTACCTCAAGGACCATAGAGTAAGTCAGGAAGATACACCGGCAGACGCTTCAGCTACCAAGCCGTCAGAACCAGAGCCCGCCGTACCAGGGGCCGATCCTTCGAGACCAACTTCGGCTGACAAAGGGAAGCAAAAAGAAGTGCGTTTCGACAAACCTGTGAAAAACATTCAAAACAAAGGTTTAGAGAAGCCGTACAACTTCGACATCCTGGCCCAATTGGCTAATACACCAGCCAGGTTGTCCATCTTCGAACTACTCAGGCTCTCTCAAGACACTCGTCAAGCCCTGAGTGAAGCGTTGATGCAGGCGGATGCATACTTGACCCAGCTCAAGTTCCCTGACGAAGAACCCGTGGCATGTCCACAATGCCACAGTATGATGGAGATGGTCCTGAATATCACTTTCACTCAAGATGATATGCTGTTAAAACATAACAGGCATGACAGACCCCTCTATTACACCGGGTACGTCAGTTCCATGGAGGTCGATCGAATTCACATAGATCCGGGATCATCAATCAGCATCATTCCTCATAGTCTGCTCAGACCGCTGAGGATTCCTACCAGCGAATTGGCTTACACCACCACTACAATCGTGGGTTTCAATGCCAGAAAAAGTAAGCCATTAGGAAAGATTCGTCTGAGGATCCAGATTGGCGACCTTAGATCAGTGGCCACATGTTATATTATTGATTCAGAGGTATCCTACAATATTCTGCTGGGCAGACCTTGGATCCCCGACCACAACATCGTTCCTTCAACTCTACATCAATGCTTTAAATATATAGACACCCAAGGAACAGTACAGACGGAGTTTGCTGACCTGAACCCATTTAGAGGAGTAGAATCCTACTACTCTGATGACGTGTTGTACTCTCAAGACTACATGGAAGAGGTGTCAGCCAAAGCAGAGAAGGAATCCCACCAGGAGCCAGAAGAACCCTCTGCCGAACAACCGCTGTCAATCAAGGTGAAAGGATGGACTACTCGTCCAAAAGCCATAGAGCCTATGGTGATCTACCTGAACAAAACTGGGTCAGGAAAAGGGGGTGATCATCTAGTGATCACTCTGAACCAGAAGCCTCCATCCTTGGTCATCAACCTTCGGCACAGCAAACAGCCGATTGATGTAAACACAACCGGGAACGAGATTTCAGATGATAATAAAGAGCCTCTTTTCCAGTATATTGACGCTCAAATTCCGAACCAGGAATCCTTTCCCCATGACGATATAGAACCTATAGCACAAAAGTTCTTGGGAGCTATAGATTCCTATCATCCGTATATGTCGGAAGTAGCGTCATCATCCAATGTCACTATGATATATGGACCACATGAGGATTCTATCTTCATAGTCCCGCCTACTTGCAGCAGTCAGCGTTCAATAGTCTTCGGCCGCATGCACAATGGACCGACTGTACAAGAGGATTCTTCCGACGACGACATTGGTAAAATGCAGGTTCACCGATACAGCACGCAAGCTCTGAAGATCATGCAAAGTATGCGTTATGACTTGAAGCTGAAACCAGGTCTCAACTACAAAAAAGGCAGACGAATGCCACTGCACGGAGATCCCTACTATCAACGAAACAGCTTCGGGTTAGGGTATACCACCTCCTTTACAACTCCTGAGTCGAACGAGGATATCTTTTCCTCTTCTCAAAGCGGCTCAGCGCCCTCCGACTCATCTCATGCTCTCGAACGAACATTATCAGTAAATATGGTAGTGACAGATTCCTTCGAAGCAGACGAACAAGAATCTGAACTGTTCGAGAATGACGCTTGGGCTCAGCATATAGATACACAATGGGAGTTCCGCTTCGAGCAGAGAGAACCTCCCACTGAAGATAAAGTTATCCAGATTGACGTTGGGGATGAACTTTTGCCAAAGCCGATATTTATCAGTAACAACCTTTCCGAAGCAGAAAAGGAAGAAGTTATCCAACTGATAAAAGAATATATCGACGTCTTCGCGTGGAATTATGAGGATATGCCAGGTCTTGATCCAAAGGTGGCTACTTATAAGCTCAATATATTGTCCGATTCAAAGCCTGTGAAGCAGCACCAACGCCGGTTCTGCCCGAATATGATGGACGTCATCGAAGCTGAAGTCAAGAAATTGATAGCCTGCGGCTTCATCTGAGAAGAACAACATCCCGACTGGGTCGCCAATGTTGTCCTGGTCATGAAGAAAAATGGGAAAGTACGTGTCTGCATCGATTACCGAGATCTGAATGCAGCCTGCCCCAAGGATGAGTTTCCTTTTCCCATCACAGACGTCATGATTGACAATACATGCGGTTTTGAACGTATGTCTTTCATGGACGGATTTTCAGGATACAATCAAATCAAAATGCATCCTGAGGACGAGAAGCACACTGCCTTTCGGACACCATTGGGGGTATATTGCTATACGGTCATGCCGTTCGGATTGAAGAACGCCGGGGCTACGTACCAACGGATTATGAGTAACATATTCTATGAGAATTTACGCAAGACAGTGGAGTATTATGTGGACGATGTAGCTGTCAAAAGCCGCCTCAAGGATAATCACATCCAAGACTTGAAGACAGTATTTGAATTGATGCGTCAATATCAACTCAAAATGAATCCTACAAAGTCCTTTCTGGGGATATCTAGTGGCAAATTCCTGGGATTTGTCATTACCGCCAAAGGCATTCAAGTGGACCCTGATAAAGTCAAGGCCATCTTAGAAATGTGACCGCCCCGTAATCTGAGGGAACTCAGGGGATTTCAAGGCCGTCTGGCTTATATTCGAAGATTCATATCCAACCTCTCTGGGAGATGTCAGCCCTTTTCTCGTCTCATGAAGAAAGGTGTATCCTTTGTATGGGACAAAGCCTGTCAGCAAGCGTTCGGTGATATCAAATGCTACCTCACTAGTCCGCTAGTTCTGGTGCCTCTAGTCATAGAAAGACCATTCGTGATGTATGTTCGAGCGATAGATCATTCCCTTGGAGCTCTTCTCGCACAAAAGATCGATATGGGCCAGGAACAGGCTATCTACTACCTCAGCAGGATGACGGTCGGAGCCGAACACCGGTATAACCCAGTGGAGAAAGAATGCCTGGCATCTCCAGGGTCAATCCTCTTTGGGTACTGATGAACAAGCCAAGCATTCTTAATTCCCGACTTGTGACTAGGGAGATGTCATTAACACCATATGACATGGTGTACGTCCCTCAGAAGTCTGTCAAAGGCCAAGCATTGGCTAATTTCTTAGCTGCTCATCCGATTCTGGAGGCCTCCAAACTGTACGAGGATATTCCCGACGAAGTTGCAGAATGTAATTCCGCAATAGAAAGTGATGTCTGGCAACTGTTCTTCGATGGTGCCTCCAGGACTGGTCCTAGGGAAAACGTGGTTTCGGGAGTAGGAATTGTCCTGGTTACTCCTGATAAGCTCGTCATCTACCGAGCATATTCTCTTAGCGAGCTCTGTTCTAACAATGTGGCAGAGTATAACGCCCTACTAATCGGGCTCCAAGTCGCTAAAGAATTGGGCGTCGAATCTCTGGAAGCTTTCGGTGACTCTCTGCTGATCGTCAATCAATTCAGAGGAATATATGAAGTCCGGAGTCCAGACCACATCCCTTATTACCAAGAAACAGTCGAGATAGCCATGACATTCAAAGGGTTCTTCCTGGAACATGTGCCCCGATCTCAAAATCTGGAAGCTGATGCCCTAGCCAGTCTAGCTGCAGATTTAGCTATTCCTATAAGAAGGCAGAATTCGGTAATCCTCCTTAGCAGGGATTTATTCTGTGTGAAAAATAACTTTTACATAGAATGCAGCTACGCTGTGAACACAGATCCTCCCAGGAGAGATTGGAGAAGTCCCTTTATAGATTTCATGGCATACAAAATCTTGCCGGAGGACCCTAAAGAAGCAGTATCCGTTAAAAGATGATCATTTCGCTTCTATTTTGAGGCATCCTCACAGTGTCTATATCGCCGGACCTACGATGGACTGCTATTGAGATGTCTCTCAGATAACGAGGCACAGCAGATCATCCATGAATCTCACGACGGCATATGCGGAGCGCATCAACCCGACCCTAAGCTACAGGATCGCATCAGGAGAATGGGCTATTACTGGCCTACTATGATCACAGATGCAATAAAGTATGCAAGACAATGCAGAGCCTGTCATGTCCATGTAGACTTTATCCATCAACCTCCTAAACATCTACATCCTACGATTGCGTCCTGGCCTTTCGAAGCATGGGGTATGGATGTCATTAGTCCTATTCATCCGTCTTCTTCCAGAGGTCACCGGTTCATACTGGTCATCACGGATTATTTCTCCAAATGGGCAGAGGCGATCCCTCTTGCTGAGGTGAAGGCATCTAATGTGATCAGCTTCATCAAGCATCATGTCATTTATCGCTTTGGGATACCCCAAAGGATAATTCATGACAATGGATCTCAGTTCATCAGCCAAGCGTTTCATCGATTTTGCGATAAAAATTGAATACAAAATGTGGCCTCTACGGCATATAATCCTGCTGCTAATGGTTTGGCGGAAGCTTTCAACAAAACCATTATCAAGCTCATGAAAAAGTTCGTCTCTTCGAACAAGAGGGATTGGAATGAGAAGCTGGGAGAATGTCTCTGGGCATACCGCACAACGATACGAGCACCGACAGGTTGTACCCCATTCTCACTGGTTTACGGGAGCAAAGCAGTTTTCCCCATCGAAATCCAGATTCCGTCACTCAGGATAGCCGTGGCTAATGAGCTGACTCAAGAAAAGAACGACCTTTTAAGGCTTCAAGAGCTAGAAGGATTAGACGAGAAATGCCTCCAAGCTCAACAGCGCCTCGCGTTCTACCAAGCACGTATTTCCAGAGCTTTTAATCAAAAAGTAAAGGAAAGAGTATTCAAAGTTGGCGAGCTAGTCTTAGCTGTGAGAAGGCCGATGATTCTTACTCACAGAAGCAAGGGCAAATTCCAACCCAAATGGAAAGGCCCTTATGTGATCGAGATGACGTTCTCAAACGGCGCTTACAGGTTAGCCAAGCCTAATGGAGACCTGTTAATGGCTCCTATCAATGGCAAATTCCTTAAAAGGTACTATGCTTAACCTACTCAAGTGGAATATGGCGAAAACCTCATTCTGACAAAACTACTTCTAAAACAAAACTAGTTGGATCGTATTCTATCATGTCCATATAACCTCTGAATAGATATATCATGCTAAAACTTACCGAGAGTATATCACGTTCATATTACCTCTGATGTCACTTTCGCCCAAACCTGTCATTTATATTCCAAAATGATGGGTCCACAAAGTCAGATGAAAGCCTCTTTACTATTCCCAAAAAAAAGCAAAAGTATATTGAAAAGCAAAAGCAAAAAAGTACATCATTTTGGGGGAGCGGTTAGATCGTAAATCTGCTACGCCAGAGCAACCATTCTCTCATCCCGGGAGTTCAACACGTCGGCGCGAGCCCGTTCCAACCTCGCAGCATCGTTGTCCAAAGCAGCTAGCTCATACCGAGCTCACACAAAACCTGAGTGGAAAGCACCCACACGCGTCAGATTCTGCTGAACAGTCGCCCGTCGCTCCTTCAGCACATCTCGGGCAGCCGACAAAGAGAGAACCTTCGCCTCTACTCGAACGAGCTCATACTTCAATATGCGGGCCTGCGCTGCCACTTCCTCATATTCGGCTTCGCACCGGGTCAACTCGAGAACGACATACTCCAATTGGACACGTTCTTCGTCCATCTCCCGTTGCTGAGCCTTGATGGACTTATTCAGAGATGCCATCTGTTCAGCAAACTGCACAGTCAGGGAGTCGTACCTAGCTTGAACGAGACCGTCAGTGTTGCCTCGAGCTAGCTGCAAGTATTCGTTAATGGGTTGCTCCAAACCATTAACTATCTCCTCCAGCGTATCAGCTACCCCGGTGTCGTTGAATTCTCGGATCGGCACTATAGAGGCCCGGGAAGACCTCCTCAGCGACACAAAGCTCAAATTCTTCTCCAACACCATTGATATTAACATTTTCAAGGTGGCATAGAAGATACGAGTGTACTGCTCGGTCAGCGTAGCTAGATCAGAATGGACGCTGGGAGTGGCCACGATAGTGGCGAGTCCCCCTCCGAGAACAACCGCAGACGATGTTTCCACGGTCGTCGCCTCAACAAGAGGAGCGATAAAAGAAGAAGCGCCAACACCGGACAAAGTGACCGGCGTACTCAAAGGAGGCATTGTCGCGATGACAGACTCGTCCTCCTCTTGAGATATCGGAATCTCTTCGACAGGCGAGCCGGCACCCAAAGATGTTTCCTCTTCAAAATCAGGCACCTCCGTATCGCCACCAGGGCCTGACACAGAGCCATAGGGCGCATCTACACTGCCCTCCCCGAAGATGTCTTCCCCTAAAAAGAAGACAAAAGAAAGTTAATATCAGCATAATATTAATTTTCCTAAAGAAGAGGCATAAAAGACGACATTTACCCATGGCCAATGGTGTATATGTCGTATCCGCGGCTAGTACAGCTAAATCATTTCTTAGTGATGCTAGGCAAGCTGTCATACCTAGAGAAGGGGGTGCTCTAACGAACATCGGCAAGTACCCTTCCGAATCTTCGCCGAAATCCGCTCGAGGTTCACCAGGTGGAATCTCGCTGGGTGCACCTACAGACACGGCAGGGGTCTCTCCCGATGCTGATCCGGATAAAGATATCCTCATTCGGCTCAGCCCCGAAGGCGATCTCGTTCCACTGCCCGAAGCGGTAGCAGCGACAGCAGCCTCCAGCAGGAATTCTCCGGCACCGCCCACCGGGACTGTCGAGGTTCCCTCTCTAAAAGGCGAGGAACCTCCAATCAAAGAATTATCCCCGGCATGAGGAGATACAGGCTCACTGCTAGGAGCCTCAATACCGAGAATCCGAAGAGGATGAACAACCGTCATCTTCTTTCTCTTGCGAGGGGAAGTCTCCTTCGGAGCAGGAGCCCTTCGCTTTCCAGAGATTACCAAAGGCCCTGCAGGCAGAGGTACTTCACCCCTCGATACCGCCAACAGAGGCTCATCTGGATTGACGGACTCCTCACCCTCGTCAGAAGAAACCAAGGGGACTTCGACTCTTCCCCCAGACTTGGAAGAGGGCACCCTAAAACTTCCATGCATATAAAAATCGCGATGGAAGGTGTTGGTTGCCACATAGAACTGGGCATACGAGTGGAGAATGCGCAACTCCGTGGAGAGTAAAATGACGAGCACGATAAAAGTTGCCTCAGTGCAACCCATGATGAAATATCGCCATCCTCTGGCTCCATCAATGAGTCCACCCCTGGACCTGAAGCTGGTGACGGTATTGCCCACGTGCAACTGGTCGTACCCGAATTGCCTGATAAACCGACTAGGCAAGTAGGGCTCGAAGAAGCAATGGTCTTCACTCCTGTACAGTAGATGAAAAGGTCTAATGCAAACCAACCAATTAAAAGACTCAGAAGAAAGAACGGTCTTCCCGGTGCTTATGTCCTGAAGTATGATCCCCTGTTGATTGAGATGTACAGGGGGGATAGTGCAGAAATGCTTCCAGCTGTGACTGAAGTTCAGCGCCCACCGACAGTCTATAACTGTGGTCACATTCCAGGAGAAATTCTTGTAGTTCAACAAGAAACTATCCCCCGAGCTACTGCCAGAGCCAGGAGACATAACCCTGGGGTTATGGAGAATTAACCATCCCATCAGATACAGGTATGGTAATTCTACCCTGGAGAAGCTATCATGCCGAGTTTTATTAGCGAGCAGCCCGTCAGTCATGGCCCTCAGGCCAGCTTGAATGCGGCACACCATGGCAGGGAGCAGGCCCAGTCTTGCCCCAAATACCAGATGCACTGCAGGACATAGCGTGTTGCGGTGAATGCGGTCCACAGATGCGATGCCGGGTACCACCAGTCGGCGCAGCCATATGGAGAGAAAGCCAGCCAGTTGAGCTTTCCTGGACAGAGGCCTGCGATAATGCCTCAAATAACTATAGGCCTTAGTGCCTACGGGATACTTTCATATCCCTTCGTCGAGGATCCAGTCCGGAGCCCCAGCGTTCTTCCATGAGATCTTTCAACTACCTGAGCATTAAGCACGCTCATAGGATTCAAAGGCTGATCCTTGCCTTCCAATACCTTCTCCGGCTTAGCAGTCCTGGACCGGTGAAAGAAGAGGTAGGACATCCATTTATTGACGTGAGCCAAATCGGAAGGCTCGTTATAAAAAGCGGTACAAGCGAGGTAGTGGCACATCAGCTCCTGATACACTTCCACTACCCGAGGGTCAGAATCCCCCAGCTCTAGGTTTGTGGGAATATACTCTTCATATGGAGTATCCCCCATCGGCAGTCTCGAGATCTATGCCATCTCGTGGAGGGCCAATCCCAACTCTCCCAAAGGAGTGGCAAAAGTCCCGGTGAGCGAGATATATCGCTCCATCAGTGCCAGAAACAGGTTGGGGTTGAGAGGCAACCCAACGCTGGTGGCACTCACAGCTACAAACAGACCAATGTTCTCCAACTCGGTCTGAAAATGCTTTAGGGCCCAATCAGCTAAGCGAGCCCATCGAAGATTTGTGGGGGTGATCCACCCGCCTGTCCGAGGGTTCACCTTAGGGTATACTCCCCCGAGCCCCATGAAATTATTACAGAAAATCGGTAATTGGACCGGCTGGATTACTAAACTGTCTTCACTCGAGACACTGCCCGGGTACAGTCCCCTGAATGTCGTCACATTGCCGGTAGGGCGGCTGACGAAAGACCCCTGGTCAGCTCCTTTCAGATGAAATATCTTTCCCGGCCTGCCGTGAAGATCAGGAGTCAACGTCCACGACATCCTCCTGGGATGTGTAGCATGGAAGAACGCCAAGATGGGATAGTCTCTCGGCATCTTGGGCAGATACAAAACCAAGCTCCTGGCAGGAAAAACCCAGAGTTCTTTCTTGGGCTTCGTCTGGGACTGCTTGTCGATCATGTCCCCAAAGAGGAAAGCCGGCTTTATGTATTGGTCCCCGTCTATATACGTCACGGGCTCTCTGTTCATCATGCTCAGCAGCATCCGCTCTCCTTGAGCCGATATCAGGATTTCCCTTCCTTCAGGATACTGGGGCCCGGAGATAGGAAATGTCACGTGCGACAGATCCTCCAGATAGTTTGAGTGCAGCATCCCGGTGGCAGAACCCATCATATCGGCTAGCGGAGACGCATGCAAGTTAACTGCAAAATGCAAGAAAGACAAGTCAGTTTCTATAATCTTGCAGCATATGCAGAAAAATCAACAGTCTGTGCTTTACGCCAAGACTGTAAAAACTTGATCATTACGCAGGAATCCATTTCCTAAAAACGTAAAGTTCAAGGCTGGCAGTATACGTAAAACTTTCGACAGTCTGTGTTCTACGCTAGACTACCAAAATTTGAGTCATTACGCCGGAATTTCTATCCCGGTGTAACACTCAAATTATTTAGTATACGCCAACTTTCGACAGTCAAAGCTTTTACACCAGACTGCGAAAATATGGAGTTTTTGCGCTGACACATTAGAAATATGGGCGTAAAAGATGAAACATCTTTGTGCATCATCTTCCTCGAAGAGGCTATCAGCATAGAAGACGACCTAACGCATGCACGTACAACGTGTGCGAAGGATTTTTAGTCATTCTTTGTTCGTCCCAAAAGCTCTACCTTTAAGGCCGGGTGCACTGCTGGTCGGCGGGATACTTCGTTCAGAATGAAGCTCGCCGTGCCCGACGGAAGTCGCCCCCACTTGAGCAGAAGAACGAGAAGAAGAAGCAACCTTCTTTCCCTTAGAGGAGGAGACTTTTTTCGAGGCCATTACTGGAAATTTTGAAGACTCAGAGAAGAAACGAAGAAGAACTCGAACAGTCAAAAGCTTTCTTTCGCAGAAGACGGATGAAAAGTTTTTCTCTCAGAAACTTGGGGTATATATAGAGTTCAGATGGACTCCTCGAATCCCGAACCAAATCTCGTATTTAATATTTGGTTATGATTGGGTACTACGTCAGCCTATTTACTCAGAGAAGGTGGACAGTCAGCGAATTCGAAAAGTTTTCGTGCAAAGAAGATTCGTGGTTTTTACGCTAAGGAGCTTTCTACGCTCGGCGGCTACAGATCTACGGTTCTACGCTCACAAGCTACAAGTCTATGGTTTTACGCCCGGATGCTTTTATGCTCGGTAGCTTTTACGCTCGAGAGGCTACAAACCTACGACTTCACGCTCAGCAGCTACAAATCTATAATCTCACGCTCGGTGGCTTTTTACGCTCAGAGGCAACAGATCCACGACTTCACGCTCGGAAGATTTTCTTTTCAGAAGCTACAAATCTATAGTTTTTACGCTAAGAAACTTTCTACGCTCGACGGCTACAGATCTACGGTTCTACGCTCACAGGCTACAAGTCTATGATTTTATGCCCGGATGCTTTTATGCTCGGTAGCTTTTACGCTCGAGAGGCTACAAAACTACGACTTCACGCTCAGCAGCTACAAATCTATGATCTCGTGCTCGGTGGCTTTTTATGCTCAGAGGCAACAAACTTATGATTTCATGCTCTACGCCTTTCCTCATATCTGAAAAATGTGCAGGCCAGTACGCGTACATCTGAACGATTCTCAAGGTGGTCAATTGCAAGGGTTCACACAGAAGATACTCCTCCTTGACCTCAAAATATCCCAAGTACCCAAGGCATAGAGAGTTCAACATTGAAAATTACTCTTCTTCGTGGGTCGATTCGAAGTTCATCCAGACTCCAGTCTGAATATTTCATCTACAGTTCAAGATGGTGACTCAGTTTTTGACAGCCATTTCTCGCCCTGTTCCAAAGGATTTTCGAGAAATTATTCTTGAAGCTGACGGTCTGAACAAAAATTCTGTTTATCAGAAGTGACAGTTCAGAATTCTACGCGGTTCCTCATTCCTAACAGCAGGACAGTTCGAACACTCAACTGCTAAGCGACTTTCTGCGCATCCTTAGTTATGCGTAAAAGATAGGACAGGACCTAACACTCTTTCTAAAACAGAGTCGGCGTAAAATTATCAGACGTGTCGAAGCTACACATATTCAGACTTTAAAACAAAATATGGCAAGATGATCATATGCACAGAAGAAGACGATCTTATTAAAATTATGATTACATATGAGGGAAATCCAGTCTACAAAGGGTTTTTTTTTATTTTTATGATTATATATGAGGGAAATCCCGTCTACAAAGGGTTTCTTATTTTTATTTAAAGATCGCGCCCAGAATCTGTTCTGCCAGGTTCTCGCAAGGGCGGAATTCTTCATCCATCTTCTCCAGCAGTCAGTCGGTGACCGCAAACTGACTGACATATGATCAATGGCGGGAGAATACAAAAATGGGCCTAGACTCATCCTCCAATACAGGGAAGCAGGGTAAATCTGCTTTCCTACATCCAGTGCCTTGACAGATTGAGTTAAGATATTTCACCCAACTCAATCTCGGACAGCAGCTAGTTTGTCTGCCCTCGTCCGCAGGTAACGGGAGAAGGTACCGCTTGCAAGCTGTGTGGTCTAATACGACCCTTCCTCTCTCCCGAAAGAACCGCCATACAAAGTTGCTGATTATCCCGAGCAAAGGAGGCTATGATATCCTTCCATGATCCATCGTTGCAGAGGATATTTGCTCGAAGACGCCATCTTTTTCGACTCCTTACATGTTGGAAGAACATAGTCTCCTTCTTCCTCAAGTCGACCCGACGAACTCCGGCCATCATCTCTGTGTGGTGAAGGAAATATGGGAAGAACAGTTTAAACTCCTCAGCCTTTTTATAGGCGAAAGAGATTACACCGATCCCCAATAACTCCGCCATAAAGTCAGCCTTGAAAGAACGTGTCAGACTTGACCATTTCAAAGCGTTTCAAATTATGAGGAACGCTTGATGCTTTATTCAAAGCGTTTCAAATTATGAGGAATTTAAAAGCTTTGAAGGGGATCTTGTAGAAGCATAAAAAATACGCTGGATAGCTCTACGCAGCATATTGATGCAGGGCAGCGTAAAACAGATGACTTCAGAGCCATCAACGTGCAACAGAGCTTCTCCGCTGAGCACATCATAAAATATAGGCTCAGGGACCATCCGCGTAATACAGTATGATCAGGCTGCAGCGTAAAAAGGGTGCTACATCGCCTTTATAGCGTAAAACTCATCCGCTTTTAATGCAGCATTGAAGTGTACGAGGGACGCTTCGTATTCCCCGAAATAAACCTAACAAGTCATGTAGTGAACCTGACAAATCGTGCAGTGAACCTGACTTCTGACTCCTGACAAAGAGTACTCCACGACTACCCAGGCGACGGCTATAATGATGGCGCGACACTGCAACCCAGGCTGTCATTTACTGCTCTTTCCTTGGCGTAAACCGCTTTTACGCATACAAAGGAATACGCCGCCTAGTTTTACACAGGCAGATGTGAGCTGTTTACGCTCCGCAGAAGACAAATAGCCTGTCGAGTCAAAAGCTGCTCTTCGTACAGGGCTCGAGGTACGTCTCAGCATTTAATGCACAGAGCGGTGACAGGTTCTCGAGGCATGTCTCTGCATTTAAGGTGCCGAATACTGACAGATGCCTAAGGTACGTCTCTGCATTTTATGCGCAGAAGAGTGGCAGGCCTTCAAAATATGCCTCTGTATTTAATGCGCAGGATAATGGCGGATCTCTATATTTAATGCAGGAGATTTGATTAAATGTCACCGAACCGTCGTCTAGTGATATTTCCTTTGCGTAAACTGCTCTCACGCATATAAGGGGGTACGCTGCCCAGTTTTACACAGGCAGACATGTGCTTCTTACGCTATGCAGAAGACGAATAGCCTGCCCCGTCAGCAGTTACTCTTCGTACAGGATTCGAGGTGCGTATCTGCATTTAATGCGTAGAATGATGGCAAATCTTCAAGACACGCCTCTGCAGTTAATGCGCATGATGGGGGCAGATCTCTGTATTTAATGCAAGAGATTTGATTATATCTCCAAAAGCTATAATCTCGGATAAAATGTCCACATCACTCGGCTTCTATGCCCACTCGGCCTCTATGACCACTCGGCTTCTACGCCCACTCGGCCTCTATGACCACTCGGCTTCTACGCCCACTCGGCCTCTATGACCACTTGGCTTCTACGCCCACTCGGCCTCTATGAACACTCGGCTTCTACGCCCACTCGGCTTCTATGTCTACTTGGCTTCTACGCCATGGTGACAGTTATTGGCTTCTACGCCAACCTTTTCTACACAAAGGATAACTACCTACGTGGCTTCTACGTCGTGATCTTCGCAGCAGTTATTTGCATTTGTCCCTTAGTTGGACACGCGTCACATGCTCACTCAAAAGATCATCTATACGCAGGCAATGGTTATTGTAACCGTCGTGTAAAAGGGTGATGTACTTTCCACTACTCGGTTTCTACATCGACTGAGTGGTCACTGTCACTAAAACTCTATAAATAGAGACCTCTATCAACAGAGGAGTGGGGAGGAAAGAGGTCAAAAAATTGAAGGTCAAACGATCGGAAATTGGTTAAGGAATCCAGTATCAGATCCAAGGTCGACAATTGGGAGGAAAGAAGGAGGAGAGAGAAAATTAGAGCTCAGGCAAAGAAAAGGGATCGACGACTTTGGCATCGGGCATCCACCCTCTTTAGCAACCTTCGAAGCTGCTTACTGTCTTCCACGGCACTTCTTCATCATCGTGTGGTCCAAGGGCCAAAGTGATCGACTGCAGATCAGACTCCTATAGCAATATTTACCCAGATTAAATAAATTGTACTCGACATCCTCGTATAGGATTAAATTATACAATTTTGTTTGTACAAAGGAGGAGGGTTTCGTATAAACCTCGTTTTCCATTTCTTTCGTTTATTATCAAACACACCAGTCCCGAATCTCTTATGTTGAGTTACTGACAGAAGCCAGATTGCAAGAAACCATCAGCAGAGGAAAGGGAGGCCAGCTGAGGACGCAACAAGGACCCGCAAGGATACAGCAAGGATCAGCAAGAACACAATAAGGAGGACCTATCAGACGTCCTTCTGCTCAGCAACAACAGTACCAGCATCGAGCAGGACCATACCAGATCCCGGAAAAGCCCCACTGCCACTATTGTGGGAAACGTGGACATATTATGAGGGACTGTCGAACTCGCCTAGGACAATGTATGAGATATGGCTCCGGACAACACATGATGAAAGATTGTCCTATGCAACAAGCATCGACACTTCCACCGCCAGCACAGAGGCTAGCGCTTCCAACACCCAAGCCAGCTCAGCAAATGATGAGACTAGGAGCACCTCGACCTCCAGCAGCAGGGGGATTTCAGCGAGGACCACCGCTACCTGCACAGGAGGATCAATTCACGAGGGCTAGACAGGGACAACCACAGAGGATCGGACAAGCTTTTACAATGGAAGTGGATGACATAAATCAGGAGATTGATGTCATAGCAGGTATCACTCTTGCTTTTACTTTTCCTGCTATGACATTGTTTGATACGGGAGCCACACACTCATTCATATCATCTAGTTTTATTGCCAAACACATCATTGCCTCTACACCTCTACCTAGTTGTATTAGAATTCTTACTGGAGGAGGAGTTGTACCTATTAGTAGAATTTGTAGATCGTGTCCTATAGTGATACGTGGCAGAGAGATGAATGTCCGACTCTTAGTCCTTCCCATGCCAACTTTTGATATTGTGCTTGGAATGGACTGGCTAAGCAAGTACCACGCTTTCTTCGATTGCTTTGGAGGAAGCATTCTTTTCAAAGTACCAGGTCAGCCTAAACTTGAGTTTGTACGAGGATCCACAGAAATTCTTCATGGTATACAGCTCACAATGGACGATATTTTTTATCATCCCATTATTTCAGAATTCCCAGACGTCTTTCCAGAAGAATTACCAAGACTACCCCCAGATAGAGACGTAGAGTTTTCGATTGAATTAATACCGGGAGCAGCACCCATAGCATCACACATTTATAGACTGACAAAGAAGGAGATGGATGAACTAAAGACACAGTTGAAAGAACTAGAAGAGAAAGGTTTCATCCGACCAAGTGCATCACCCTGGGGAGCCCCAGTATTGTTTGTACCAAAGAAGGATGGGTCAGTGCGTATGTGCATTGACTATAGAGCCTTGAATGCAGTGACAGTGAAGAATAAATATCCACGGCCATGTATTGATGACCTATTTGATCAGCTTAGTGGAGCCAAGATGTTCTCAAAGATAGATTTAAGATTGGGATATCACCAGGTGAAAGTACGGAAGGAGGACATCCCGAAGACCGCATTCCGGACAAGATATGGGCATTACGAGTTTCTGGTCATGCCATTTGGATTGACCAATGGTCCAGCTATCTTTATGGACTTAATGAATCGAGTCTTCCATAAGTATTTGGACCAGTTCGTGGTCGTCTTGATAGATGATATACTTGTTTATTCAAAGAGCCACGAGGAGCACGAAAAGCACTTACGGATTATTCTAGAGACCTTGAGGTGAGAGCAGTTATATACAAAGCTCAGTAAATGTGAGTTCTTCTTGGACAAAGTTTCATTTCTTAGGCATGTCATTACAGGAGATGGTATTTCTGTTGATCCAGAAAAGATCTCGGTAGTCGAGACATAGCATGTTCCTAAATCAGCAGCGGAGGTGAGAAGTTTCCTTGGACTTGCAGGATATTACCGATGGTTCGTAGAGAACTTTTCAAGAATAGCAACACCTATGACTCGGTTTACTTGCAAAGATCAAGAGTTCATATGGACCAACGAGTGTCAAGACGCTTTTGAGGAATTGAAGAAGCGACTAACTTCAGTACCAGTATTAACTATTCTATCAGGATCATGAGGCTAAGTGATCTACAGTGACGCATCAGGGAAAGGCTTAGGATGCATATTGATGCAGCATGGCAAGATGATTGCATATGCATCTAGGCAATTAAGAGTACATGAGAAGAATTATCCAACTCATGACTTGGAACTTGCAGCATTTGTATTTGCTCTGAAGTTATGGAGACATTACTTATATGGGGAACGAGTGGAAATATATACCGACCACAAAATCCTCAAATATGTCTTCACACAGAAGGAGTTAAATATGAGGCAACGTCGATGGCTCGAGTTGATAAAAGATTTTGAGATAGAGCTATATTATCACCCAGGCAAGGCTAACGTTGTAGCAGACGCATTAAGCCAGAAACCAGTAGCTTACTTCTTGACAACACGGAAGAAAATATTGAAAGACTTACAAGGTCTTAGCATTGAGGTAATATTACCCGGAGCAGACGGGACACTAGCCAACTTGCAAGTACAATCCTCACTAGTAGAGAGAATCAAGGCAGCATTGCCTATAGACGCCAGATTCAGAAGACTAAAAGAAAGAACAGAGGCCGGAGAGCAGACAGGACTGCGCATTCATAATGACGGGACATTACGGTGTGGTGATCGTCTATATGTTCCCAATGGAGAAATTTGACAAGAGCTGATGACAGAAGCTCATAGTTCAATATATTCTATTCATCCTGGAGGCACCAAGATGTATCGGGATTTACGACAGCACTTTTGGTGGCATGGAATAAAAAAAGAGATAGCTCGCTTTGTAGCTAAATGTTTAATATGTCAGCAAGTAAAGGCGGAGCACCAGAGAACAGCAGGGTTATTGCAACCACTTCCGATTCTAGAGTGAAAGTGGGAGCACATCACTATGGACTTCGTTACGGATTTTTTCAAGAGTCCAAGTGGTAAAGATGCAGTATGGGTAATAGTAGATAGACTCACCAAGTCAGTCCATTTCTTGCCTTTCAGAGTTGGCCAATCTACAGAAGCTTTGGCTGACTTATATATGAGGCAGATCATGAGATTTCACGGCATACCAGTCAGCATTATATCAGACAGAGATTCGCGCTTTACATCACATATTTGAAGGAGCATGCAAGAAAGCCTTGGAACTCGTCTGAAATTCAGTACATCTTATCACCCGCAAACAGATGGGCAGTCAGAACATACTATTAAGACATTAGAAGATATGTTGAGGGCTTGTATATTGGACTTTGGAGGATCATGGGAGGACCACCTACATCTTGTGGAGTTTTCTTACAACAATAGCTATCGGACAAGCATTCAGATGGCTCCGTTTGAAACATTGTATGGAAGAAAGTGTAGGTCTCCTGTGTGTTGGAGTGACATTGAAGAACGTCAGATTCTGGGACCAGAGTTAGTGATAAACACCGTAGAGACAGTTAAGAAGATACAAGGACACTTGCAAGCAGCGCAAGACAAGCAGAAACAATGGGCAGACATTCATCGTCGTCCCTTGGAGTTTAAAGAGGGCGATCATGTATTCTTAAGGATATCACCTACCAGAGGCACCATTCGATTCAGAGGGCACGGCAAGTTAAGTCCAAGGTATATTGGACCATTTGACGTGCTAGAAAGAGTGGAAGAAGTAGTATATCGACTTGCTCTACCACCTTCACTTGAGGGAGTACATGACATGTTCCATGTGTCGCAGCTCAGGTGATATATGGCAGACAGAAGTCATGTTCTCGACCATTCGGAGATCACCATTGGGCCGATCTTGTCATATCAAGAGCAACCCGTAGGAATCCTTGATCATAGAGAGAAAGTATTGAGAAACCAGTCTATTCCCTTGGTCCGCGTGGCATAGTAGCATGGTTCGCCAGGAGAATCTACTTGGGAGCGCGAGGACGACATGCGCAAACGTTTTCCAAACCTATTCGCAGACCAAGGTATAAATTTAACTTTGTTAATTTATATCTTATACTATTCTTGACTTCTACCGTGGCTTAGTTTTAATTTCGAGGACAAAATTTTTATAAGTTGGGTAGAATGTAAAACCCCTAATTCTGAAATTCGTATTATTATTTTATTTTATGGTAATTATGAGCTAAATAGAAGAAATAGATTTTATTTAATATTTATTTAAGGTGTTTGTGCATTTAGGGGATTTATGGAGCCATTATAAATTTTTTCTAATTTATTCCATATAGAAGACCCTTTGGACAGTTACTAGTTTAACCGTATACACCAATATTTTTTTTAGAATTTTTCTATGTATATATATATATATATATATATATATATATATATATATATATATATATATATATATATATATATGTATATATATATATATATATATATATATATATATATATGTATATATATATATATATATATATATATATATATATATATATATATTATTAATAAGAAAAAGGAATAAGAAAAATAAAGAAAAATAAAAGAATAGAAAATAGAATTTTCTATTGGATCAAACCCGCAACCCGTTAACCACCCCCGCGTAAACCAGAACAAAGCAAAAGAAGAAAGAAGACAGCAGCAGCTCATCACCCCGAGCATACTTCTCCGCGCGTAAACAGCAACACCAGCAATAACAAAACCACCGCTTATCTTTTTCTCCCCCGCGTATACTCTTCCTTTCACCGCGCGTAAAATCCAAACCACAACCCATTAGGAGAAGAAAAATATCAGCAGCAGAAGCAAAACCCAATTTTTCTTTGCTTTGCTTTCCCACGCGTGTAAGCTTCTCATTCCACCACTCCTTAACACTAATATTACTAAACACCCCTCAACCGAAACCAAAACCAATGAAAAGAAAGAAACAGCAACGGCAGTAGTTTTTTTAAACACTAAGTTTCTCCACCGCCTCTTATTTTCTATATATATCCATACAATACACCCCAAACCCTAAATCTTACTTCTTCAACTTAACACTGTTGTGGACGCTTGTACTATACGAAAACTTTGCTCGGCAAGTATACCTTGCCATAGTACTATTATTTACATTTCCTATGATGCCTGATTCTGTTTTATTTATGTATTTGTATTGGACCCTGTTTATGAGACCACCCTAGTATTATGGAGCATCATGAGGTTCATTGGTCGTGACACAGTTGTTACACGAGTTATGAGTCTCATATAGATTTTGGACTACGTATTGGGTTGATCGCATGTACGTATGAGCCGTACGTTAGGGATGACTGCTGATAGAAACTTTGTATGCTAGTAGACCTGGCAGTTATTTAGAGGATTTTATCATGGCATGGATGTGACATGCTTAGAGCATGGGATGGGAAGAACAACAAGTAAGACATTTCTAGTTTCCTTTTATGTAACTCGTACGCTCCACCGGAGATACACGGTCGTGATGACCCCTATACTACTTGGCGGCCTCGGTCGTTCAAAAGACGACATGCTTGGTAGGCCCCTGATTCTCTGAGAGAATCATGTCAATCCCACTATATGGCCAGATAGCCCACTTGGTAGAAAGTTGTTCTCAAATTGCATTCACTTAGACGGTTAGACGACCCAGTGGATGTTTATATTTCAATACTTTATTGGCATGTTTATATGTATCTTGTTACGTCCCTCTGAGGATCTGGTCCCTTTCCAGATATGGATGAGCAGGAGTACCCACAAGAGTACAGACCTGGACCGGATACTACGTACCTGATTGAGGAGGTCTTATCCTCAGAGTATATGTTATTTATTGCCACTGCTTAGAGATTTTGCTACTTCAGTATAGTCGTTTTATAGTGGATTTGTTTCCACCCGACTATTAGACTTGATACTCATTTTGGATATTCAGTTATTATCCAGCTCTTTATTCCTACTGATTATTTGTGCTATGGATGAGATATAGATTCTGTGTGACTTGTTGTGACAGTATATTACCACTGGTGGATTGAATATTCATGTACAGCATACGTGTGTGTATGGTTTCTATATATTGGAGTTCGTATATATACGGCTGGGCGTGTTACGTATTCCTAGTCCTACGTATTTTGGGACTGGGGCGTGATACCTTCACCTCATGCTACTCGACTCAGAGGCTTTCCGCCACCAAGGGAGGAAAGAAGTCGGGTACCTCCAGTCCGTCGCTCTCTACCTGTGCGTTGCGAAGGCGACTACCAGGAGGACCAGCAGCGGGACCTATAGAAGGTATTTTCCAGAGCACCCGCTCGAAGAAGAAGCTCCCAGCCGCTGGGGGTAGTTCTTCCTCAGAACTATTGGGGTTGTGCAAGCTAGGTGTGGTAATCCCCCGGACCTATACAATAATCCGGCATTCCGAGGAGCTAGAGATTCTCAAGGAACAAATACCGGGGGTAGCCACCCTCACCAAAGAGACCCATCCTCCTATGCTGGGGGTAGTGTTTCATCAGAGTCCAAACAGGATACAGAACTAGTAGCTCTCCCCAATGACTATTCACTGCAAGAGTCTGAAACAAAAAGTGATACGTCAACCGTCCATTCCTACTCACCTCATGAAAGAATGGCACATATGACAGAGGATGACCATGAAGGCCCCAGTGACTGGAAATGCCTCGAGACCCTCGAAGCCATGATGCACACTATGAGCGAGTCAATGCAAGCCTTGACCCAAGTAGTGCTAGACATCAAGGCGACTGTAGCCTTCTAACCACTAAGGGCCTCAGGTCAAGACCTTGGGACTAATGCAGATTCGGATGCAACTACACCCCCCCGTTGGCGGCCGTCATGTTCTTCCAGGGTCGTCTTCTCCTCCCCTGATAAATGAAGCTAGGGAAACAATGAGGGAGGTCCAAGAAATTTGAGCCTACCTAGATTTCATTGGCAATCGGGACTCACTCCACGATCTCGGAGTACGAAAACCATATCCTCTAGAATAGAGGGATGTATCATATTCACCCAAGTACAAACCCTTAAATATTGACACATTCGACGGGAAGTTCTCCCCCCCCCCCTCGATACATGAGCTACTTTAAGACTGCAACGGGGCATCTACCCCGCAATGATGTTATTCTCACCAGGCTCTTCATCGGGGCATTGTTCAGGGTAGCCTTCGATTGGTTCTACAGTCTCTCAGATAACTGAATCTCATCGTTCGACAATCACAAGAGTCTTTTCCTCAGAATATTCTATGAGGTAGGAAACGATATGACGATGTCCTCCTTGATGGATGTCACCCATGGGAAAAAGGAGCTTGTACAAAATTATATTTAGCGATTTCAATAAGCTGTGCTGAGGCTGCCTCCTGGCAATCCCGACGTCAATGCACCTCCAACTACTACATATATTGTGTCTGATCCGGGTCCATCTCAACCCCCACCAGCCGACAAGTCCAAACAAAAAGAGTGATACTTCGACGTAAGAAAATGGCTCAGGGACTGAAAAAGCCCTACAACTTTGATGTCTTAGCTCAACTCGCCAATAACCCGATAAATTTTTCATTATTTAATCTTCTGCGGCTCTCCAGAGACACTCAGGCTGCTCTTAGCGAGACATTGCAAAATGTCGACACCTACCTGGTGCAGGTCAAACTACCAGCTGAAGATCCAACTGCTTGCCCCTACTGTAATAGTATCATGGAGGCAATATCCAATATCACGTTCTTGCAACAGGATATGTTGCTAAAAAACAACTAGCATAATTTCCCCTGTATTACATAGGGTACATCAACGCTATTAAGGTGGACCAGAGGTACATCGATCCTAGTTCATCAATCAGCATCATCCTGTGGAGTCTGCTTCAGACCTTGGGCATCCCGATGCATCATCTGGCAGCCACCAATACTACCATTACTGGCTTCAACGCAGGAAGAAGCTACCCTCTGGAAAAGATTTGCCTGAAATGCCAGATCGACGACTTGAAGACAGAGGTCACTTGCTACGTCATTAACATAAATGTATCCTACAATATCCTGCTAGGACAACCTTGGATACACTAATATATGATCGTGCCATCAACTCTATATCAATATCTAAAGTATGTAGATGACCATGGCACGGTCAAGATAGAATTCGCGAACGTAGACCCGTTTAAAGGGGTCGAGACCTACTACTCTGATTCAATCCTCTACAAGCAAGTCCAGCGAGATGAGGGCGGCAGTGATGCTAACGATGAGGCAGAGGCTGGGACTATGCCTTATGAACCCTTGAGAGTTCGTCTAAAGATACGTGCTCCCGACACAACTACTTCCCTTGTCACAAAATTGAATAGGAAGGCACCCGAACCTTTGGTCGTTAGCCTTTGTAGGCCAAATAGACTATCAAAGGAAGATTCGGCACCATCTACAACATCGAAACCTCTGGTTATTCACCTTCATAGGCTGAATCAAACACAGAGGGAAAATTTGGTGCCACCTATGGTCATTCGCCTTCGAAGACCACTAAGGGAAGCTTTGGCACTGCCTACAAATTATGAACCCTTGGTGGTAAAACTGCACAAGAATCCACCGAAGCCTTCGCTCGTACTAGGGGTAGCCGTCGAGAAATATGAACTAGAGGAGTGTGTGGCTACTCATGCTAACATCCCTTCTCTCGAAGAAGTAATCCCCGAAGAGAAGTTATCCTATTTTATTAATAAAGGGCTATCTTTGAACTACTCCGAACTTGCACATATAAACACCTTATACTCCATAGAGCACGGTCTGGGCCTTCATCTGCAAACACGGGTAAGTACCACCTACGTGGTAAACCAGATCCTCCCTAGTCAAGGTTCCTATTTCACGGTTCCAACAAGGTGGGAGGAAGACAAGCCCATCATCTTAGACAGGGTTGAATGCCCCATATCCTTCATCCCGGAGGAACAAGAGCCAGAACCCGACACTGACAAAATATAACTCTATCGGTTCAGCGGTCAAGCTAAATATATCATCCAAAAGATGGGTTATGATCTTAAAAATAACCGAGGGTTAAACTACGGCAAGGGCCGACGGCTGCCCCTGCGTCTACCTGCTTCCAAAGGCAAGTCCGAGGATTACTACCATAAAACCAAGCATGGCTTAGGGTATATAATGCCTCCCAAAAACCCCGAAGGTTAATATGAAGAAGATGAGGTTTACTTCCACTTTTTATAATCTTTCGCTTAAGACTCCGATATTGTAGAAGCATGAAAAATACGCTGGATGGCTATACGCAACATGTTCATACAGGACAGCATAAAAAGATGACCTCAGAGCCATCAACTTACAACAGAGCTTCTCCGCTGAGCACAGCATAAAATATAAGCTCAAGGACCATCCGCGTAATGCAGTATGTCCAGGCTGCTTCAGCGTAAACAGGGTGCTTCATCGCCTTCATGGCGTAAAACCCATCCGCTTTCAATACAACATTAAAGTGTACGAGGAATGCTTTATGTTCTTCGAAATGAACCTGTCAGAGCATACAATGAACCTGATGTCTGCACTCTTGACAAAGAGTACTGCACGACTACCCAGGCGACGGGTATGATGATGGCGCGGCACTGCAACCCAGGCTATCATTTACTGCCATTTCCTTTCCGTAAACCACTTTTACACATACGAAGGAATACGCTGCCTAGTTTTACACAGGCGGATGTGAGCTATTTACGCTCCGCAGAAGATAAACAGCCTGCCATGTCAAAAGCTGTACTTCATACAGGGCTCGAGGCACGTCTCTGTATTTTATGCACAGAGCGGTGACAGTTTATTAAGGCACGTCTCTGCATTTAAAGTACCGAATACTGACATATGCCCGAGGCACGTCTCTGCACTTGAGGCACAAAAGGGTGGCAGACCTTCAAACCACGCCTCCTCAGTTAATGAGCAGGATAATGGCGAATCTCCGCATTTAATGCAGGAGATTTGATTAAATATCACTGAACCATCGTTTAGTGGCATCCCCTTTACGTAAACTACTCTTACGCATATAAGGGAATACGCTGTCCAGTTTTACACAGGCAGACGTGAGCTTCTTACGCTCCGCAGAATGCAAACAGACCGCCATACCAGCAGTCACTCTTCGTACAGGATTCGAGGCGCGTATCTGCATTTAATGAGCAGAATGATGGCAAATCTTAAAAACAGGCCTCTGTATTTAATGCACAGGATGGGGGCAGATCTCTGCATTTAATGCAAAATATTTGATTATATCTCCAAGAGCCGTAATTCCGGCTAAAACGTCCACATCGTCTCGGCATCTACGCCTGCTCGGCTTCTATGCCCACTCGGCTTCTATGCCTGCTCGGCTTCTATGCCCACTCGGCTTTTATGCCTGCTCGGCTTCTATGCCCACTCGGCTTCTACACCTGCTCGACTTCTATGCCCACTCGGCTTCTATGCCCACTCGGCTTCTACGCCTGCTCGGCTTCTATGCCCAATCGGCTTCTATGCCTGCTCGGCATCTATGCCCACTCGGCTTCTACGCCTCCTCGGCCTCTATGACCACTCGGCTTCTACGCCTGCTTGGCTTCTATTCCTACTTGGCTTCTATGCCTACTCGGCTTCTATGCCTACTTGGCTTCTATGCCATGGTGACAGTCATTTGTCTTCTACGCCAACCTCTTCTACACAAAGAATAACTACCTTCGTGGCTTCTACGTCGTGATCTTCATAGCAGATATACGCGTTCTGTCCCTTAGTTGGACGCGTGTCACATGCTCACTCAAAAGGTCATTTATACGCAGACATTGATTATTTTAAACCGTCGTGTAAAAGGGTGCTGTACTTTCTACTACTCGGTTTCTATGCCGACTGTGTGGTCACTGTCACTAAAACTCTATAAATAGAGACCTCTATCAATGAGGAACAAGGTCGACAAATTGGAGGGTCGAAGAAGTTAGGTCTGAAAACTGATCAAGAGATCCAGTACCAGATCCAACGGTCGAGAGAGAGAGAGAGGAGAATCCAGAGCTCAGGCAAAGAGAAGGGATCGACGACTTTGGCATCGGGCATCCACCCTCTTTAGCAACCTTCGAAGCTGCTACCTGTCTTCCACGGTACTTCTTCAACATCGTGTGGTCCAAGGGCTAAAGTGATCGACTGCAGATCAGACACCTATAACAATATTCACCCAGATTAAATAAATTGTACTTAGACATCCTCGTGTAGGATCAAATTTGTACAATCTTGTTTGTAAACAAAAAAGAAGGACGGGTCTTCGCACAAGACCTCGTTTTTCGCATTCATCAAATCTTTTCTCGTTTATTATGCTAAACAAGATGGCGACTCTGCTGGGGACATCTTTCTCTTCTGATAAGGAAGCTATTGCTCAACACAATGCGGTATCCGTGGGATCCGTGAAGAAGATACTGGTCGTCCAGTTCGACTAGTCTGCCTACGAAGACATGCTTCGAGCAGGGGGTAGCTCTCACTCCCTCTCCATCCAAAGCAACAGGAAGCTGCGCAAGGTCTGGATGCCCAAGACATCCTCTGCCATTCCTGTGGACTCTCCGATCTCTCCGACAAATGAGGTTGTAGCTTTGCTCCCTCCGCGCCTTACGAGTAAAATTCAGTCGCATGTCTCTGGCAGGACCGACAAAAGTTCTGGCAAAGCCTCAGCGCTAACCCAGAAGTATAATCCGTGCCTTACGCGTAAAATTCAGTCACCTGTCTCTGGCAGGACCGACAAAACTTTTGGCAAAGCCTCAGCGCTAACCCAGAAGTATAATCCGCACTCTGCGCGTAAATTTTAGTCTTCCGTCCCTGGCGGAACAGACGAAACTTCTGACAATGCCTCAGCGCTAGTCCAGGAGCCTAAACCGCGCTCTGCGCATAAATTTCAGTCTCCCGTCCATGGCGGAATAGACAAAATTTCTGATGATGCCTCAGCGCCAAATCAGGAATCACAAACGCGCTCCGCGCGTAAAAATGCATCTGTCTTTCGGGGAAAAGCAGATGATCCCTGCAATCTACACAAGGGAAAGCAAGCGACAGACTACTCAACTTCATGACCTTTACGCCAGCAAAGGAACAAGCGATCATCTTCTCCTATAGCTCCTACTGACCTGCACAATTATCTGATCCAGAAGCGCAGGGAGAGGGGATCTTCCAGCATGTCTATTACGCCTCCTAGCGAGTACTATTGTAATAGTCATAGGATTGTAATTAATTGTTGCTTTTCTGAAGCAAAACGGTCGATTTTCGACCGGTTTACTACTCTCCATCTTTCCAGGAAGAAGAGCCCACGCATGCATCTGTGAACATGGCTTCACATGTACCTAGAGGAGGGTCGGGCTCAAGACGTCATCCCTCTAGAACTTCGAGCCAAAGGAGATTCAACATGCTAATTAGGAACACCGAAGCTGGGGTGTTCCAAAATACTCGTTCGAGGTCGCAACAACCAGCTTCGTACTCTTCTGATTCCGATGCCGGGGGTCGCCAGTCTCCCGAATCAGACGCCGAAAGTATAGAGTCAACTTCTACAGAGACCTATACTAATCTATCAATGACACCCAGGGAGAGGGGAGTTTATGCCATTGGAGAAGAATACGAGGAAGCTTCCCCATCCGGGAATACTGAGCAGCGCATCACTATACTAGAGATGTCTCTGAAGGAAATACAATCCATGATGGAGAACATGCACCAGATGATGCTAACTCAACACGCAGCTGCCATGGCGCCAGCATTGGCTCCTCCAACTCAAATACGCGTGGGGGTGGACTTACCACCATCCAACACGGTCCAAGAGCCTTCTCTAGATCAGGAGTCAGCAGTTCCTCCGCTTCCTCACTCGGAGAACGTATTACCTCCTACCGGGGTCGCGATGCCATCAACTCCTCATAACTCCGTGGTCCCGCCACCGGCTGAAGATCCGATACAGGAAGTATGGGAGTTGAAAGCCCAATTTGATGCCCTGAAGCACAAAGATCAGCTCAAGAAATTGGGAATCAACCAACCTTACCCAGCTATCTGGGAAGAGGTCCCTTTTCCTCCAAGATACAAACCACAGACTATGGCTTTGTTCGAGGGAAAAATATCACCGAGTCAATACATGAACTACTTCAGCATGATGACAGTGTTGTTACAAGGGAACGACGCCCTCCTCACTCGGGTGTTCAAGGGCTGTCTCTCGGGAGTAGCTTACCAGCGGTACCGAAGTCTGGCGGACAACTGCATTACTTCCTTTGAAGACTTCAAGGCATTATTTTTCACGCGATTCTATGAGGGAGGGATGGACATGTCTATGTCCTCTCTCATCGAAGTCAAGCAGAAGGAAAAAGAGAATGTTCGTACTTTTATCGAATATTTTCATCAAGACACTTTGCAAATGCCTCCAGGAGTCCCAGACTCGGCGTTGGTCGACATCTACAGAAAGAACCTTCTCCCCGTGATCTCGATGTTCATAGGACCATATCAGTTCCGTGATTGGCCCTCGTTCATCATCTCAGCGGTAGCCGCGAAGGACAATAGTCAGAAGGCGCGCGATAATGGCATCATGATCTCAGCCTCTGATAAAGGCAAGAGGTCATCCTCCAACATCGACCATCCTCGGGGTTCCAAGGGTAAAGAAGCTCTGGCAATCAACACGTCCAGGCAAAAGATGGTGGCTACCACACAGACGAAGCCTGGGACTTCCAGGCCCATTGAGGTGTACTCTTTCGACGACGACGATATTCCAAGCATATTCGAATGTCTCGTCAAAAGCGGCAAGATTACCCTTCCCGAAGTAAGACGGTCCAATGATGCCGGCAGTACCAACAACCCCAAGTACTGCATCTTCCATAGGTACATACACCACCCCACCAAGGCGTGTTATATACTGAAAAGGAAGATCCAGGAGCTGATCGATGCCAAGGCCATCACTCTGCGCAACAGCGAGAAGACGGTCACTACCAACATGATCTCCCTTCAATTTGGCAACCTGCCTCCCCAAGAAATCCTAGACAGTGTTACGCCTATTTCCCGGACGACGATGAACATCGTTAATCTCCCTCCAGCTAGAGGTCAAAATCATGACCTGCTACCACTAACTACCCAGCGAGGCAAGACTATGTGGGTTCATCCAGATCTGGTGCCGGAGATCGAGAAAGAGACTCAAGCAGCTAAGGCTAGGTATAAAAAGAACTCAAAGCACAAACCGTGTCACATGATTACGTTATACTCGGCATCAGAAGACGAGGTCTTGGCTACTGGAACCCGCTCAGGGAAAGCTTACCTCCAGGACTATGGGGCCAGCCAAGAAGATGCATCGACGGACGCTTCAGCCGCCAAGCCTTCAGAACAGGAATTCGTCATACCAGAGCCCGGTCCTTCAAGACCAACTTCGGCGGACAAAAGGAAGCAAAAAGAAGTGCGCTTCGATAAACCTGTGAAAAACATTCAAAACAAGGGTTTAGAGAAGCCATACAACTTCGACATCCTGGCCCAACTGGCTAATACACCAGCCAGGCTGTCCATCTTCGAGCTACTCAGGCTCTCTCAGGACACTCGTCAAGCCCTGAGCGAAGCATTGATGCAGGCGGTTGCATACTTGACCCAGCTCAAGTCCCTTGACGAAGAACCCGTGGCGTGTCCTCAATGCCACAGTGTGATGGAGGTGATCCCAAACATCACTTTCACTCAAGACGATATGCTGTTAAAACATAACAGGCATGATAGACCCCTCTATTACATCGGGTACATCGGTTCCATGGAGGTCGACCAGATACACATAGATCCGGGATCGTCGATCAGCATCATTCCTCATAGTCTGCTCAGATCGCTGAGGATTTCTACCAGCGAATTGGCTTACACCACCACTACGATCGTGGGTTTCAACGCCGGAAAAAGTAAGCCATTGGGGAAGATTCTTCTGAGGATCCAGATTGGCAACCTCAGATCTGTGGCTACATGTTATGTCATCAATTCAGAGGTGTCCTACAATATTTTGCTGGGTAGACCTTGGATCCACGACCACAGCATCGTTCCGTTCAAAGGAGTATAATCCTACTACTCTGATGCCATGTTATACTCTCAAGACTGCACGAAAAAGGTGTCTGCCGAAGTAGAGAAAGAATCCCACCGGGAGCCAGAGCAACCCTCTGCCAAGCAACCTCTGTCAATCAAGGTGAAAGGACGGACTACTCGTCCAAAAGCCATAGAGCCTACGACGATCCACCTGAACGAGACCAGATCAGGAAAAGGGGGTGATCCTCTAGTGGTCACTTTGAACCAGAAGCCTCCATCCTTGGTCATCAACCTCCGGCGCAGCAAACAGCCGAGTGATGTAAATGCAACCGGGAACGGAGTTTCAGATAATAATAAACATCCTCTTTTCCAATATATTGACGCCCAAATTCTGAATCAGGAATCCTCCCCCTACGACGATATAGAACCTATAGCACAAAAATTCTTGGAAGCTATAGATTCCTATCATCCGTATATATGGGAATTGGCGTCATCATCCAATGTCACAACGACATACGGACCGCATGAGGATTCTATCTTTATTGTCTCGCCTACTTGCAGCAGTCAGCATTCGATAGTCTTCGGCCGCATGTGCAATGAACCGACGGTGCAAGAGGATTCTTCCGCGGACGATGCCGGTAAAATGTTGGTTCACAGATACAGCCCGCAAGCTCTGAAGATCATGCAAAATATGGGTTATAACTTGAATCTGGAACCGGGTCTCAACTACGGAAAAGGCAGACGAATGCCGCTGCACGGCAATCCCTACTATCAACGAACTCATTTCGGGTTAGGGTATACCACCTCCTCGCAGCTCCTGAGTCAAGCGAGGATATCTTTTCCTCCTCTCAAAATGGCTCAGCGCCCTCCAACTCATCTCATGCTCTCGAGCGAACATTATCAGCAAATATGGTAGCGACGGATTCCTTTGAATCAGACGAACAAGAATCTGAACCGTTTGAGAATGACGCTTGTGCTCAGCAAATGGATACACAATGGGAGTTCCGCTTCGAGCAGAGAGAACCTCCCACTGAAGACAAAGTTATCTAGATTGACGTTTGGGATGAACTTTCGCCAAAGCCGATATTTATCAGTAACAATCTTTCCGAAGCATAAAGGAAAGAAGTTATCCAGCTAATAAAAGAATATATCGATGTCTTTGCGTGGAATTATGAGGACATGCCAGGCCTTGATCCAAAGGTAGCTACTCATAGGCTCAACATATTGCCCGATTCGAAGCCTGTAAAGCAACACCAACGCCGGTTCTGCCCGAATATGATGGACGCCATTGAAGCTGAAGTCAAGAAGTTAATAGCCTGTGGCTTCATCCGAGAAGAACAACATCCTGACTGGGTCGCCAATGTTGTCCCGGTCATAAAGAAAAATAGGAAAATACGAGTCTGCATCGATTTCCGAGATCTGAACGCAGCTTGCCCCAAGGATGAGTTTCCTCTTCCCATCACAGACGTCATGATTGACAATACTAGCGGTTTTGAACGTATGTCTTTCATGGACGGATTTTTAGGATACAATCAAATCAAGATGCATCCTGAAGACGAGAAGCACACTGCCTTCCGGACAACACTGGGAGTATATTGCTATACGGTCATGCCCTTCGGATTGAAGAATGCCCGGGCTACGTACCAACGGGCTATGAGTAACATATTCCATGAGCATTTACACAAGACAGTGGAGTGTTACGTGGATGATGTAGCTGTCAAGAGCTGCCTCAAGGATAATCACATCCAAGACTTGAAGACAGTATTTGACTTGATGCGCCAACATTAACTCAAAATAAATCCTACAAAGTCCTTTCTTGGTGTATCTAGTGACAAATTTCTGGGATTTGTCATAACCGCCAAAGGCATTCAAGTGGACCCTGATAAAGTCAAGGCCATCTTAGAAATACGACCGCCCCATAATCTGAGGGAACTCAGGGGATTTCAAGATCGTTTGGCTTATATCCGGAGATTCATATCCAACCTCTCTGGGAGATGTCAGCCATTTTCTCGTCTCATGAAGAAAGGTGTATCCTTCGTAGGGGACGAAGCCTGTCAACAAGCGTTCGGTGATATCAAGCGCTACCTCACCAGTTTGCCAGTTCTGGTGCCTCCTGTCATAGGAAGACCATTCGTGTTGTATGTTCGAGCGATGGATCATTCTCTAGGAGCTCTTCTCGCACAAAAGAACGAGATGGGTCACGAGCAGGCTATCTACTACATCAGCAGGATGATGGTCGGAGCCGAACACCTGTACAATCTAGTGGAGAAAGAATGCTTGGCTCTGATATTCGCTATTCAGAAGACGCGACACTATGTCACAGGCCAAACCATTCACATCATCTCTAGGATCAATCCTCTTCGGGTACTGATGAACAAGCCAAGTGTTCTTAATTCCCGACTCGCGACTTGGGTGATGTTATTAACACCGTATAACATGGTGTACGTCCCCCAAAAATCCGTCAAGGGTCAAGCACTGGCTGACTTCCTAGCTGCTCATCCAATCCCGGAGGCCTCCAAGCTGTTTGAGGACATTCCCGACGAAGTTGCAGAATATAATTCCGTAATGGAGAGTGATGCATGGCAACTATTCTTCGATGGCGCCTCCAGAACTGGTCCTAGGGGAAATGTGGTCTCGGGAGTAGGAATTGTCCTGGTTACTCCTGATAAGCTCGTCATCTACCGAGCATATTCTCTTAGCGAGCCATGTTCCAATAATGTGGCGGAGTACAACGCTCTACTAATCGGCCTCCAAGTCGCTAAAGAATTGGGCGTCGAATCCCTGGAAGCTTTCGGTGATTCTCTGCTAATCGTCAATCAAGTCAGAGGAATATATGAAGTCCGGAATCCAGACCTCAGCCCCTATCATCGAGCAACGGTCGAGATAGCCATGACATTCAAAGGATTCTTCCTAGAGCATGTGCCTCGATCTCAGAATCTGGAAGCTGATGCCCTAGCCAGTCTAGCTGCAGATTTAGCTACCCCTAGAAGAAGGCAGAATTCGATAATCCTTCTTAGCAGAGATTTATTCTGTGTGAAAAGCAACTTTTACATAGAATGCAGCTACGCGGTAGACACAGATCCTCCCAGGAGAGACTGGAGAAGTCCCTTTATAGATTTCGTAGCATATGGAATCTTGCCAGAAGATCCTAAAGAAGCGGTGTCCGTCAAAAGACGATCATTATGCTTCTATTTCGACGCATCGTCACAATGTCTATATCGCCGGTCTTATGACGGACTATTATTACGATATCTCTCTGGTGATGAAGCACAGCGGATTATCCGTGAAGCCCACGACGGCGTATGCGGAGTGCATCAACCCGGTCCTAAGCTACAGGATCGCGTCAGGAGAATGGGCTATTATTGGCCTACTATGATCACAGACGCAATAAAGTATGCAAGACACTGCAGAGCCTGTCAGGTCCATGCAGACTTTATCCATCAACCTCCTGAATATCTACATCCTACGGTTGCATCCTGGCCTTTCGAAGCATGGGGTATGGATATCATTGGTCCTATTCACCCGTCTTCTTCCAGAGGTCACCGGTTCATACTGGCCATCACGGATTAGTTCTCCAAATGGGCAGAGGCAATCCCTCTTGCTGAGGTGAAGGCATCTAACGTGATCAGCTTCATCAAGCATCACTTTATTTACCGCTTCGGGATACCCCGAAGGATAATCCATGACAATGGGCCTCAATTCATCAGCCAAGCGTTTCATCGATTTTGCGATAAAAATCGGATACAAAATGTCTCATCTACGGCATATAATCCTGCTGCTAATGGTTTGGCGGAAGCTTTCAACAAAACCATTATCAAGCTCTTGAAGAAGTTCGTCTCTTCGAACAAAAGGGATTGGAATGAGAAGCTGGGAGGATGTCTCTGGGCGTACCGCACAATGGTACGGGCACCAACAGGATGCACACCATTCTCATTAGTCTACGGGAGCGAAGCGGTTCTCCCCATCGAGATCTAAATCCCGTCACTCAGGATAGCCGTGGCTAATGGGTTGACTCAAGAAAAGAATGACCTGTTAAGGCTTCAAGAGCTAGAAGGATTAGACGAGAAACGCCTTCAAGCTCAACAGCGCATCGTGCTCTACCAAGCACGCATTTCCAGGGCTTTTAATCAAAAAGTAAAGGAAAGGGTGTTCAAAGTCGGCGAGCTAGTTTTAGCCATGAGAATGCCGATGATCCTTACTCACAGAAGTAAGGGCAAATTCCAGCCCAAATGGGAAGGCCCTTATGTGATCGAGACGACATTCTCAAACGGCGCTTACAGCTTAGCCCAGCCTAATGGAGACCTGTTAATGGCTCCTATCAATGGCAAATTCATGAAAATGTACTATGCTTAACCTCCTTTGGTCAAGTGGAATATGGCGAAAACCTCACTCTGACAAAACTGCTTCCAAAATAAAACTAGTTTGATCGCATTCTATCATATAACCTCTGAATAGATGTATCCTGCTAAAACTTACCAAGAGTATATCACGTCCATATTACCTCTGATATCACTTTCACCCAAACATGTCATTTATATTCCGAAATGATGGGTTCACAAAGTCAGATGAAAGCCTCTTTATTATTCCCAAAAAGGAGCAGAAGTACATTGAAAAGCAAAAGCAAAAGTACATCATTTAGGGGGAGCGGTCAGGTCACGAAGCTGCTGCGCCAGTGCGGCCATCCTCTCAGTCCTGGAATCCAAGACATCATGGCGAGCCCGCTCCAGTCGTGCCTCGTCATTGCTCATGAGGGACAGTTCGGCTCTCGCCCGAAGAAAACCAGCACGAGCGACATCTGCACGCGCCAAGTTCTGTTGTGCTACCCCCAATCGGCTATCCACCACAGCTAGAGCTTCTGACGACTGAGAAGCCCACTCTTTTGCCTGAGCGAGTTTCGTTTCCAGCCTGAGGACCCTCGCCACATTCCCTTCGTGCTCGGCTTGGCACTTCGTTCGAAAAGCAATGGTCTCCTCCAGGACAACTTTTTCTTCATCCATCTCCCGCTCATGTGTCTGGATGGATTTATTTATGCCTTCCATCTGTTTGGCAAGCCGCACAGTCATGGAGTCGTATCTAGCATGGACCAGATCTTCAACATTGCCTTGAGCTAGCTGCAAGTATTCGTTAATGGGTTGCTCCAAACCATTAACTATCTCCTCCAGTGTTTCAGCCAGCCCAGTATCGTCGAATTCTCGGATCGGCATTATCGCCGACTGGGAGGACCTCTTCAGCGACGCAAAGCTCAGATTCTTTGCCAACACCCTTGATATTAACATTTTTAAGTGGTGTAAAAGATATCAGTGTACTGCCCGATCAGCACAGCTAGATCCGGTTGGACGCTGGGGTGGCCTCGACATTGGCGAATTCCCCTCCAAGGACAACCGCAGACGATATTGCCACGGCCGTCGTCTCAACAGGTGGTGCGACAAAAGAAGAAGCGCCAACACCGGACGAAGTGACCGGCATACTCAAAGGAGGTGTAGTCGCAATGACAGGCACGTCCTCCTCTTGAGATATCGGAACCTTTTCGACAGGCGAGCCGGCACCCGAAGATGCTTTCTTTTCAAAATCAGCCACCTCCATGTCACCACCAGAGCCAAAGGGCGCATCTACACTGCCCTCCCCGAAGAGGTCTTCCCCTGAAAGGAGGACGAAAGGAAGTTAATATCAGCATAATGTTAACTTTCCTAAAAGAAAAGGCGTGAAGACGATATTTACCCATGGCCGACGGCATATATATCGCATCTGCGACCTGTACAGCTAAATCATTTCTTAATGATGCTAAGCGAGCTGTCATACCTGGAGAAAGGGGTCTGCTAACCGACGCTGGCAAATAGTCTTCCAGATCCTCGTAAAATTCCAACCGAGGCTCATCAACTGGGATCTTGCCGGGTGCGCTGACAGGCACGGCAGGAGTATCTCCCGATGCCGAGCCGCATAAAGGTATTCTCAGCCCCGAAGGCGATCTCGTTCCACTACCTAAAGTAGTAGCAGCGACGACAGCCTCCAGCAGAGATTCTCTGGCACCACCAGCCGAAACTGTAGAGGGTCCCTCTCTAAAAGGCGAGGAACCTCCAATCAAAGAATTATCCCCAACATGGGGAGATGCAGGCTCACTTCCAGGAGCCTCAATACCAGGAATCTGGAGAGGACGATTAACCATCTTTTTCTTCCTCTTGCGAGGGGAAATCTCCTTCGGAGTAGGAGCCCTTCGCTTCCCGGAGATTACCAAAGGCCCTGCAGGCAGGGGTACTTCACCCCTCGATACCGCCAACAGAGGCTCGTCTGGATTGACGAACTCCTCACCCTCGTCGGAAGAGACCGAGGGGACTTCCACTCTTCCCCCAGACTTGGAAGAGGGCACCCTAAAACTTCCATACATGTCAAAATAGCGATGGAAGGTGTTCGTTGTCACGTAGAACTGGGCATACGAGTGTAGGATGTGCAGCTCCGTGGAGAGTGTGATGACCGACACGGTAAAAATCTCTCCAGTGCAGCCCATGAGGAAGTATCGCCATCCTCTAGCTCCGTCAATGAGTCCACCCCTGGACCAGAAGCTGGTAACGTCATTGCCCACGTGCAACTGATCATACCCAAACTGCCTGGCAAACCGACTAGGCAGGTAGGGCTCCAAGAAGCAATGGTCTTCACTCCTGTACAATAAATGGGAAGGTCTAATACAGACAAACCAATTAAAAGCTTCAGGAGAAAGATTGGTCTTCTCTCTGCCTGAATCCTCAAGCCTAATCCCCGATTGATTGCGATATATAGAGGGGACAGTGCAGAAGAGCTTCCAGCTGTGACTGAAGCCCAGCACCCGCCGACAGTCTAGAACCGTGGCCACATTCCAGGAAGATTTCTGGTAGTTCAACAAGAAGCTAGCCCCCGAACTACTGCCAGAACCGGGAGACATAACCCTGGGGTTGTGAAGAATTAACCATCCCATCAGATACAGGTATGGTAATTCTACCCGGGGAAAGCTATCACGCCGAGCATCATCGACGAGCAGCCCATCAGTCATGGCCCTCAGGCCAACTTGAATATGGCACACCATGGCAGGGAGCAAGCCCAGTCTTGCCCCAAATACCAGACGCACTGCAGGCCATAGCGTGTTGCGGTAAATGCGGTCCGCAGATACGACGCCAGGTACCACCACTCGACGCAGCCAAATGGAGAGGAAGCCAGCCAGTTGAGCTTCCCTGGACAGAGGCCTGCGGCAGCGCCTCAAATAACTATAGACTTTAGTGCATACAGGATACTGTCCTATCCCTTCGTCGAGAATCAAGTCCGAAGCCCCAGCGTCTACCATGAGATCGTCGACAACCTGAGCATTAAGCGCGCTCAGAGGATTCACAGGCTGATCCTTGCCCTCCAATACCTTCTCTGGCTTAGCATTCTGGGACCGGTGAAAAAAGAGGTAGGACGTCCATTTATTGATGTGAGCCAAATCTGAGGGCTCACCATAAAAAGCAGTGCAAGCGAGGTATTGGCACATCAGCTCTTGATACACTTCCACTACCCGAGGATCTGAATCCCCCAGCTCCTGGTTCGTGGGAACATACTCTTCATACGGAGTATCCCCCATCGGCAGTCTCGAGATCTCTGCCATCTCATGAAGGGCCAATCCCAACTCCCCTAGTGGAGTGGCGAAAGTCCCGGTGAGCGAAATATATCGCTCCATCAGTGCCAGAAGCAGGTTAGGGTTAGGAGGTAACCCAACACTAGTGGCACTCACAGCTGCAAACAGACCAATGCTCTCTAACTCGGTCTGAAAATGCTTCAGGGCCCAATCAACTAAGCGAGCCCATCGAAGGTTTGTAGGGGCGATCCACCCACCGCACCGAGGGTTCGCCTTAGGGTATACTCCCCCGTACCCCATAAAATCATTGCAGAAAGTCGGTAATTGGACCGGCTGGATCACCAAGCTGTCTTCACTCGGGACACTGCCCGGCTTCAGTCCCTTGAACACCGTCACATTGCCGGAAGGATGGCTAACAAATGACCCCTGGTCAGCTCCTTTCAGATGAAAGATCTTTTCCGGCCTGCCGTGAAGATCGGGAGTCAGCGTCCACGATATCTTCCTGGGATGTGTGGCATGGAAGAAAGCCGAGATGGGATAGTCTCTCGGCATCTTGGACAGATACAAAACCAAGCTCATGGCAGGAAAAACCCAGAGTTCTCTCTTGGGCTTCGTCTGGGACTGCTTGTCAATCATGTCCCCGAAGAGGAAGGCCGGCTTTATGTATTGGTCCCATCTATATACGTCAGGGGCTCCCCGTTGATCATGCTCAGCAGCATTCGCTCGCCCTGAGCCGATATCAGAATCTTCCTTCCTTCAGGATACTGCGGCCCGGAGATAGGAAATGTCACGTGTGACAGATCCTCCAGATAGTTGGAGTGCAGCATCCCTGCGGCAGAACCTATCACATCGGCTAGCGGAGACACATGCAAGTTAACTGCAAGAGTGCAAGAAAAACATGTCAGTTCCTATAACTAGACATTACAGATCTTGCAGCACACGCCAAAAATCAACAGTCTGTACTTTACGCCAAGACCGTAAAAACTTGACCATTACGCTGGAATCTATTTCCTAAAGCATAAAGTTCAAGGCTGGCAGTATACAGTCTGTGCTTTACGCCAGACTGATAAAGTAGAAGTATTACGCCAGAATCTTCATCCAGAAGCGTAACACTCAAATTTTATACGCCAACTTTCGACAGTCGAAGCTTTTATGCCGGACTGCGAAAATATGGAGTTTTTGTGCTGACACATTAAAAATGTGGGCATAAAATATGAAACGTCTCTGTGCATAATCTTCCTCAAAGAGGCTATCAGCACAGGAGACGACCTAGCGCGGTCACGTACAACGTGTATGAAGGATTTTCGGTCGTTCTTCTTCATCCCAAATGTTCTACCTTTTAGGCCGAGTGCACTGCTCGTCAGCGAGATACTTCGCTCAGAAGGAAGTTCGCCTTGCCCGACCGAAAACGCTCTCACTTGAGCAGAAGAACAAGAACAAGAATCAACCTTCTTTCCCTTCGTAGAGGAGGATTGTTTTGAGGCCATTACTGGAAACTTCGAAATCTCGAAGAAGAAACGAAGAAGAACTCGAACAGACGAAGGCTTTCTTTCGCAAAAGACGGATGAAAAGTTTTTCTCTCATAAACTTGGGGTATATATAGAGTTCAGATGGACTTCTCGAATCTCGAACCAAATCTCCTAATTAATAATCCGGTTATGATTGGGTACTACATCAGCCTATCACTCAGAGAAGGCGGACAGTCAGCGAATTCGAAAAGTTTTTGCGCGAGGAAGATACATGGTTTTTATGCTAAGGGGCTTTTTTATGCTCGACAGCTACATATCTACGATTCTACGCTCACAGGCTATAAGTCTATGGTTTTACGCCCGGATGCCTTTGTGCTCGGTAGCTTTTATGCTCGAGAGGCTACAAACCTACGACTTCACGCTCAACAGCTACAAATCTATGATCTCACGCTCGGTGGCTTTTTACGCTCAGAGGCAACAGATCCATGATTTCACGCTCGGAAGATTTTCTTTTCAGAAGCTACAAATCTACAGTTCTGCACCAAGGAGTTTTCTACGCTCGACAGCTACAAATCTACGGTTTTACGTTTCAATGGCTAAAAGTCTATAGTTTTACGCCCGGATGCCTTTGTGCTCGGTAGCTTTTATGCTCGAGAAGCTACAAACCTACGACTTCACGCTCAGGAACTACAAGTCTATGATTTCAGGCCCGATGGCTTTTTACGCTCTGCGGTAACGAACTTATGATTTCACGCTCCACGACTTTCCGCACATCTGAAAGATGCGCATGCCAGTACAGTATATCTGAACGACTCTCAAAGCGGTCAATTACAGGAGTTCACACAGAGGATACTCCTTCTTGACCTCAAGATACCCCAAGTACCCGAACCATACAGAGTTCAACATTGAAAATTACTCTTCTTCATGGGTCGATTCAAAGTTCATCCAAAATCAAGTCTGAATATTTCGTCTACAAAATCAAGATGGCGACTCAGTTTGACAGCCAGTTCTCGCCCTGTTCCAAGGGATTTTCGAGAAATCATTCTTGAAAACGACGGTCTGAACAAAAATTATGTTTATCAGAAGTAAAGAACAGTTCAGAATTCTACGCGGTTCCTAACAGCAGGACAGTTCGAACACTCGACTGCTAAGCGGCTTTCTGCGCATCCTTAGTTATGCGTAAAAGACAGGACAGGACCTAGCGCTCTTTCTACACAGATTCAGCGTAAAGAATCAGACGTGTCGAAGCTACACATATTCAGACTTCACAGCAAAGTATGGCAAGATGATCATATGAAGAAGAAGACGATCTTATTAAAATCACGATTATATATGAGGGAAATCCAGTCTAAAAGAGTTTTTTCTCCATTTTTGTGGTTACATATGAGGGAAATCCCGTCTACAAAGGGCTTCCTCATCGTCGTCTGAAGATCGCACCCAGAATCTGTTCTGCCAGGTTCTCGCATTGGTGAAGATCTTCCTCTTCTTCCATGGCAGTTCATCGACATCCACAGTCGATGAACAAGACGATGATCAGTGGCACAAGGATGCAGAACTGGGCATAGACCCATACTGCCAACAGAAGAAAAGCAGAGTAAATCTGCTTGCCTACGTAACGGGAGAAGGTACCGCTTGCAAGCGGCATGGCGAAATACGACCCTTCTTCTCTCCCGAAGAACCACCATACAAAGTTGTTGATTATCCCGAGCAAAGGAGGCTATGATATCCTTCAATGATCCATCGTTGCAGAGGATATTTGCTCGAAGACGTCGTCTTTTTCGGCTCCTTACATGCTGGAAGAGCATGATCTCCTTCTTCCTCAAGTCGACCCGACGAACTCCGGCCATCATCTCTGTATGGTGAAGGAAGTATGGGAAGAACAGGAGAACTCCTCATCCTTTTTATAGGCGAGAGAGAGCACCGATCCCCAATAACTCCGCCATAAAGTTAGCCATGAAAGAACGTGTCAGGCTTGACCATTTTAGGCTCCACTCAGAGCGTTTCGAGTTATGAGGAACGGTTCATGCTTCATTCAAAGCATTTCAAATTACGAGGAATTTAAAAGCTTTGAAGGGGGTCTTGTAGAAGCATAAAAAATACGCTGGATAGCTATACGCAGCATGTTCATATAGGGCAGCGTAAAAAGATGACCTCAGAGCCATCAACTTGTAACAGAGCTTCTCCGTTGAGCACAGCATAAAATATAAGCTCAAGGACCATCCGCGTAATACAGTATGTCCAGGCTGCTTCAGCGTAAACAGGGTGCTTCATCGCCTTCATGGCGTAAAACCCATCCGCTTTCAATACAGCATTGAAGTGTACGAGGAACGCTTCGTGTTCCTCGAAATGAACCTGTCAGAGAATGCAATGAACCTGACGTCTGCACTCCTGACAAAGAGTACTACATGACTACCCAGGCGACGGGTATGATGATGGCGTACCACTGTAACCCAGGCTGTCATTTACTGCCATTTCCTTTGCGTAAACCACTTTTACACATACGAAGGAATACGCTGCCTAGTTTTACACAGGCGGATGTGAGCTATTTACGCTCCGCAGAAGACAAACAGCCTGCCACGTCAAAAGCTGCACTTCGTACAGGGCTCAAGGCACGTCTCTGTATTTTATGCACAGAGCGATGACAGTTTCTCAAGACACGTCTATGCATTTAAAGCGCCAAATACTGACAGATGCCCGAGCTACGTCTCTGCACTTGAGGCACAGAAGGGTGGCAGGCCTTCAAACCATGCCTCATCAGTTAATGAGCAGGATAATGGCGGATCTCCGCATTTAATGCAGGAGATTTGATTAAATGTCACTGAACCGTCATTTAGTGGCATCCCCTTTGCGTAAACTACTCTTACGCATATAAGGGAATATGCTGTCCAGTTTTATACAGGCAGACGTGAGCTTCTTACGCTCCGCAGAAGGCAAACAGACCGCCACACCAGCAGTCACTCTTCGTACAGGATTCGAGCCGCGTATCTGCATTTAATGAGCAGAATGATGGCAAATCTTAAAGACAGGCCTTTGCATTTAATGCACAGGATGGTGGCAGATCTCTGCATTTAATGCAAGAGATTTGATTATATCTCCAAGAGCCATAATTTTGGCTAAAACGTCCACATCTTCTCGGCTTCTATGCCTGCTCGGCTTCTATGCCCACTCGGCTTCTACGCCTGCTCGGCTTCTATGCCCACTCGACTTCTACGCCTGCTCGGCTTCTATGCCCACTCGGCTTTTATGCCCACTCAGCTTCTATGCCTGCTCGGCTTCTATGCCCACTCGGCTTCTACGCCTGCTCGGCTTCTATGTCCACTCGGCTTCTATGCCCACTCGGCTTCTATGCCTGCTCGGCTTCTATGCCCACTCGTCTTCTACGCCTGCTCGGCTTCTATGCCCACTCGGCTTCTACGCCTCCTCGGCCTCTATGACCACTCGGCTTCTATGCCTGCTCGGCTTCTATGCCTACTTGGCTTCTATGCCTACTCGGCTTCTATGCCTACTTGGCTTCTATGCCATGGTGACAGTCATTTGGCTTCTACGCCAACCTCTTCTACACAAGGGGTAACTACCTACGTGGCTTCTACGCCGTGATCTTCATAGCAGATATACGCGTTCTGTCCCTTAGTTGGACGTGCGTCACATGCTCACTCAAAAGGTCATTTATATGCAGGCATTGGTTATTTTAAACCGTCGTGTAAAAGGGTGCTTTACTTTTCACTACTCGATTTCTATGCTGACTGTGTGGTCATTGTCACTAAAACTCTATAAATAGAGACCTCTATCAATGAGGAACAAGGTCGACAAATTGAAGGGTCAAAGAAGTTAGGTCTGAAAACTGATCAAGAGATCCAGTACCAGATCCAACGGTCGAGAGAGGGAGAGAGAGGAGAATCCAGAGCTCAGGCAAAGAGAAGGGATCGACGACTTTGGCATCGGGCATCCACCCTCTTTAGCAACCTTCGAAGCTGCTACCTGTCTTCCACGGTACTTCTTCAACATCGTGTGGTCCAAGGGCTAAAGTGATCGACTGTAGATCAGAAACCTATAGCAATATTCACCCAGATTAAATAAATTGTACTTAGACATCCTCGTGTAGGATAAAATTTGTACAATCTTGTTTGTAAACATAAAAGAAGGGCGAGTCTTCGCACAAGACCTCATTTTCCGTATTTATCAAATCTTTTCTCGTTTATTATCCTAAATAGACGTCAGTATCGGGGAGATGCTCAAGCAAATATTGTCTGCCAACATGGTGTCAGCCGACCCTAAGGAAGACGACACAGATCCACAGGAACTCCTTAAAGTAAAATCATGGGCCCAATGCCTAGACTCACAATGGGAGATACTGTTTAAACAACGAGAATCTTCTACCAAGGACGAAGTCGTACAGGTCAATCTGGGCGACGAATCCTCCCCCAAACCTATCTTCATCCGCAAAAGTCTGTCCGAAGAAGACCAGGAATCCCTGCTACAGCTCGCCAGGGAATATATTAATGTCTTTTCTTGGAGCTACAAAGAAATGCTAGGACTGGACCGCCAAATCGTGGTCTACAACCTTAATATCGTATCGGACTCCTATCCTATCAAACAACAACAATGGCGGTTTCGTCCAGATATCATGAACGCCATCGAAGCTGAAGTTAATAAACTGATGGCTAGTGGCTTCATCCATGTAGAAGCATAAAAAATACGCTGCAAAGTTATACGCAGAACTTCAGTGCTGAGTGGCGTAATACTTGACTTCAGAGCCATCGGCATAAAACAGACCTTTATCGCTAGTACAGCGTAAAACATAGCTCCAAAGCAACCCGCGTAATGCAGTGCATTCATGCTGCTTCGGCATAAAAAGTTTGTTACATCGCCTTTATGGCGTAAAACTCATTCGCTTTTAATACAGCATGGAAGTGTACGAGGAATGCTTCGTATTCCTCGAATGAGTGCGTATGCTATCTCCTTGAAATACGCCGACTTACTATTTTTAATTATAAGGAGTAGGTCGTATGCTATCTTCTCGAAATATGCTAACTCAGGCTACATTTGCATTAGTGCGTAATAGGGCTATTTGGTCCAGAGTTAGCTCAAGACCTCAGTCAAGGAAGGAGGATCGGCTATCTTGTACGCTAGCTACCTATCCATGCAGCATCAGGCTTCTACGCCTACCTGGCTTCTATGCCAGTTTGACAACTATTTGGCTTCTACGCCATGGTGACAGTTATTAGCTTCTACGCCAACCTTTTCTACGTGAGGGACAGCTACCTACGTGGCTTGCATGCCGTGATCTTCGCAGCAGTTATACGCATTATCTCTTAATGGGACACGCGTCACACGCTTATTCAGAAGATCATTTATACGTGGGTGGCAGTTATTATAACCGCCACGTAAAAAGTGCCACACTCTCCTCTGTCCGGCTTTTATGCCGACTGGACGGTTACTGTCACTAAAACCCTAAAAATAGAGACCTCCGTCCATGGAGGTCCAGGGTGGAAAAGAAGGTCAAAGAAAAAAAGGTCGAAGGGTCGAAAATTGATTTTTGAGAGAGAAGAATCCAGAGCATAGATAGAGAGTAGTGATCAATAATTTTGGCATCGAGCATCCACTCCCCTTTGCAATCTTTGAAGATTCTCCGTCTTCTACAGCACTTCTTCATCATCGTGTAGTCCAAGGGACAAAGTAATCGACTACAGATCAGACTCCTATAGCAATATTTACCCAGATTAAAAATTGTACTTGACATCCTCGTATAGGATTAATTGTACTTCTTGTTTGTAAACCAAAGAGAGGGTTTCGTATAAACCTTGTTTTATTTCTTTCGTTTATTATCAAATACAAGATGGCGACTCTGCTGGGGACCTCTTTCTCATCTGACGAGAAAGCAATTGCTCAACACGATGCTGTATCAGTAGGATCAATGAAGAAGACATTGGTCGTCCAGTTCGACCAATCCGCCTACGAAGATATGCTTCGAGCAGGGGGTAGCTCTCACTCCCTCTCTGTCCAAGACAACAAGAAACTGCGTAAGGTGTGGATACCCCGGACATCCCCTACCATTCCTGCCGACTCTTTGATTTCTCCGACCAACAAGGTTGTAGCTTCGCAACCTTTGCGCTCTGCGCGTAAAACTCTGTCTCTCGTCTGTTACGTGGCAGACAAAACTTTTGGCAATACCTCAGTGCTAGTCCAGAAGTATATTTCGTGCCTTGCACGTAAAACTCAGTCCCCCGTCACTGGCGGGTCAGACAAAACTTCTGGTAATACCTCAGCGTCAACCCAGAAGTATACAACGCGCTCCGTGCGTAAAAACTCGTCTTCCGTCGCTGGCGGGACAGACGTAGTTTTTGACAAGGCCTTAGCGCAAAATCAGAAATTCCAAATATGCTCTGCACGTAAAAATGCATCTGCCCTCTGTGGAACAGCAGATGGTCCCTGCAATCTACGCAAGGGAAAACAAGTAGCGGAATTCTCAACTTCTCGGCTTTTACGCCAGCAAGAGAAGAATCTGCCCGCTCTCCAAATTACGCGAGAAGCTGATGGCCGATTGAGGACCTCCTCAGTTTTACGCCAACCTGAGCAGAGTTCTAAATTACGCCAGGTTAAGCCCCTCAGCGTAAAGAAGGCCCAATTCGCGGAAAGACACACTCCTCGGGGATCAGCTGCTACTCAGATGGTTGAACTTCTGTATACGGGTGGCAGGAAAAAAGTTATAGTTCCTAATATCCGCATGCCAACTGATGTAAACAGGAGGAACAAGCCATCTTCTATTAATCCTCCTGACTTGCGTGAATTCCTGATCCAGAAATACAAAGACAAGAGTCATAACCAAGATTCAGTTCCCCTAACTGTCAAACGTGGGGAGATCATGTGGGAAGATGCGTCATAGGAGGATTCTATCTTTATCGTCCCGCCTACTCGCAGCAGTCAGCATCCAATAGTCTTCGGTCGTATGCGGAGCAGACCGATTGTACAAGAAGAATTTCGCGAGTCTGAGGGTGGCAAAATACAAATCCACAGGTATAGCCCACAAGCTTTAAAGATTATACAAAGCATGGGTTATGATTTGAAGTTGAAACGAGGCCTCAACTACGGGAAAGGCAGACGAATACCGTCGTATGGTAATTCTTACTGTCAACAAGCTCGTTTTGGGTTGGGGTATAAGGCATCTCCTGCAAACTCCAAACCTTCAGAGTCTAATCCTGTACAACCAGAGGCAGGTCCTTCTAAATCAGCTTATGTGGATAAATGCCACGATATATCTGGGGGTAGCCTACCTCGACAAAATAAGGCAGCATCCAAAGCTGGGGGTAGAATTCCCTCTGAGTCCGAAGATGATGCAACAATGACGATCTTCTCGGAGGATCGAAAAACTCAGGCATCGGGAGCCCGAAGGCCAAAAGAGACTTTCTCCTTCAACGAATATGACATCATTGAAATCTTCAATATGTTGATGAAAGAACACAAACTTCGGCTACCCAACATCAGATACCCTGAGAGGGCTGGCTAAGTCAATGACCCAGATTATTGTCTCTTTCATCGGTACATTCATCACCCTACAAGGGCGTGCTACGTACTGAAAAAGGAGAATCCAGGAGTTGATCGACACCAAAGTCATCACTTTACAGCTGTAAACAAGGGGACGATCACTGCAAATTAATTTCACTTTTGCGTGACAATTTGCCCCCTCGGGAATATACCAGATGATGAGTCCCTAAAGTTTCCCCAGAGGATTCTTCAGGACTATCCTCAATTAGGAAAATCACTCCACAGTGAATTTTTCGGACATGAGTTCACGTCCATATTACCTCTGAACTATTGTCCAAATATTTCTTTACTTCCCCAGAGAGTTTGTCATGTTCATATTACCTTTGAACAAACCCTCCGAGTTTTGGCTATCGATCATCATGTCCATAATACCTCTGATATCGGTTGTCATCTCAACTTAACACCCGTACTTAACTCTAAGTACGCCAGTGGTGTTAAGTCCATAAAAACCTGCCATGTCCATATTACCTCTGAGCAGATATATACCTCCATCCCCAATGGAGTCACAACTCAAGAGTTTGTTATGTTCATATTACCTCTGAACAAACCCTCCGAGTTTTGGCTATCGATCATCATATCCATAATACCTCTGATATCGGTTGTCATCTCAACTTAACACCCATACTTAACTCTAAGTATGCCAGTGGTGTTAGGTCCACAAAAGTCTGCCATGTTCATATTACCTCTGAGCAGATATATACCTCCATCCCCAATGGAGTCACAACTCAAGAGTTTGTCATGTTCATATTACCTCTGAACAAACCCTCAGAGTTTTGGCTATCGATTATCATGTCCATATTACCTCTGATATCGGTTGTCATCTCAACTTAACACCTGTACTTAACTCTAAGTACGCCAGTGGTGTTGAGTCAACAAAAACTGCCACATCCATATTACCTCTGGCAGGGTTTATCCTAAACTTATTACTTGCACTCTCGTTCACAAGAAGTAATAGGTCCACAAAAAATTCTTCTGTGGAATGCCCGCAATTGAAAACGAAATATTCATGTCCATATTACCTCTGAACTATCCTCATTTTCCCAGCAAAGAAAGAGTCAATCCCTATTCATCCCTACAGAGTCGTATCTTATTGCGTCTATATTACCTCTGTCAGGATTTGTCTCGAACCTATTACTTGCACTAATGTGCACAAAAAGTAATGGGTCCACTAAAAATCCCCCAGTGGGATGTCCTCAACAAATACGGTATCGTACTACGTCCATGTTACCTCTAGTACGATGTCCAAAATTCGCGCAAACAATCACAAAGAAATAAAGGGCTCTTATATGAATACAAATCGCGCTTACAGATTAGCCAAGCCTAATGAAATTCTTTTGGCTATTATCAACTGTAAATTCCCGAAGAAGTACTATGCTTAATCTTCTTTGCTTTAACGGAGTATAACGAAGATCTTATTCTGACGATATCATGCACAAAGGTTAGCTGGATCATATTCTATCAGGTTCATGTGACCTCCGAATAGATATCCTTAACTAATTTGTAAACCTATCATGTTAATGATACCTCTGATAGTGTTTAGTATACAAATTTAGTTGGATTATATTCTTTCAGGTTCATGTTAACTCTAAATAGATTTACATTCAGCAAAATCTTAACGAAAGAATGTCATGTTAATGATACCTCTGATATCACTTTCACTCTACCCCTATAGTTTATATTCCAAAATGATAGGTCCACAAAGTCAGATAAAATCTCTTTATTATCTCCAGAAAGAGCAAAATTATATGTAAAAGCAAAAGGTACATCATTTGGGAGGAGCAGTTAAGTCACGAATCTGTTGCACCAGAGTAACTATTTTCTCATCCCTGGTGTTCAAGACGTTGGCGCGAGCCCGTTCCAACCTTGCCTCCTCATTGTTCAAAGCAGATAGCTCGGACCGGGCATGTATAAATCCTGCGTGGATGACACACACACGTGCCAGGTTCTGCTGAGACGCTTCTAGTCGGATCTTCAGCACATCTCGAGATGCCAACAAAGAGAGAGCCTTCTTCTCTGCCTGAGCAAGTTCATATTTCAATTTGCGGACCCTCGCTGCCTCTTCCTCATATTCGGCCTCGCACTGAGCCAGCTGGGGAATGACATACCCCAATACAGCACGCTCTTGATCCATCTCCTGCTGCTGTTCCTGGACGGATTTATTCAGAGATTCCATTTGCCCAGCAAGCTCTGCAGTTAAGGAGTCATATCTAGCTTGAACGAGACCGTCGATACTGCCTCGAGATAGTTGCAAATAATCGTTAATGGATTATTCCAAACCATTAACTATTTGATCTAGCGCATCAGCTCTATCATTATCGTTAAAGTATCTAATCTGCGCTATACTGATGTTGGAGGACGTCTTCAGAGCTTCGAAGCTTAGATTCTTCTCCAGCACCATCGATATCAGCATTTTCAAAGTGGCGTAGAAAACGCTTGAGAACTGCTCAACTAACATGGCGAGATTCGAATGGGTGCTAGGAGTGGCTACAATATTAGAGAATCCCCTTTCAGGAACGACTGCAGAAGGTGTCGTCACAGTCGTCACTTCAATAGAGGGCGTGACAAAGGTAGAGGCACCGACAATGGCTGAAGTCGCTGACGTACTCAAAGGAGGCATAGTCGTAATGACAGACTCATCCTCCTCTCGAGATATCGGAAATGTTTCGGTCGAGCCGGCACCCGAAAATGTTTCCTCTTCGAAGTCGGGCACCTCCATGTCATCAGCAGAAGCTGAAACAGAGCAAAAAGCTACATCGACGCTGCCCTCCCCATAGATGTCTTCCCCTGAAAAGAAGACAAGAGAAAGTTAATATCAACATGATGTTATTTTTTTCTAAAAGAGGCAGAAAGATGACATTTACCCATGGCCGATGGTATATATGTCGCGTCGGCAGCCAGTATAGCTAAATCATTTCTTAATGATGCTAAGCGAGTTGTCATACCTGGAGAAGGGGGTGTGCCAACTGACACTGGCAGGTATTCTTCCAGGTCTTCACCGAGATCCAATCGAGGTTCATCAGGTAGAATCTCGCTGGGTATACTTACAGACGCGGCAGGGGTTTCTCCCGATGCTGGTCTGGATAAGGATATTCTTATTTGGCTTGGCCCCGAAGGCGATCTCGTACCACTACCTGAAGCGGTAGCAGCGACAGCAGCCTCGAGCAAAGATTCTCCGGCACTGCCAGCCGGGATTATGGAGGTTCCCTCTCTAAAAGGCGAAGGACCTCTAATCAAAGGATCGTCCCCAACAGGGGAAACAGCAGGCTCACTCCTAGGAGCCTCATGACTGGAAGTCCAGACAGGACCACCAACAGTCTTCTTCTTCTTGCGAGGGGAAGCCTCCTTCAGAACTGGAGCCCTTCGCTTTCCAGGGATAACCAGAGGCTCTGCAGGTGGTGGTATTTTGCCTCTCGGTACTGTCAGCAAAAGCTCATCTGGATGGACAGAGTCCTCATCCTCGTCAGAGGAAACTGATAGGATTTCCTCTCTTCTCGCGGACTTAGAAGAGGGCATCCTAAAACTTCCATGCATATCAAAATCGCGATGGAAGGTATTGACGGCCACATAAAACTGGACGTACGAATGGAGGATGCGCAACTCCATAGAGAGAGAAGTCGCTGGTATAGTAAAGGCCGCTCCAGTACAACCCATTATGAAGTACCGCCATCCTCTCACTCCATCAATAAGTCCACCTCTGGACTTGAAGCTGGTGATGGCATTGCCCACGTACAACTGGTCATACCCAAACTGCCTGGCGAACCGACTAAGCAGATAGGGCTCCAAGAAGCAATGGTCTTCACTTCTGTATAATAAATAGGAAGGTCTAATGCAGACCAACCAATAAAAAGCTTCAGGAGAAAGAACGGTCTTTCCTTCACCTAAATCCTGAAGTCGTGTCCCCTGTTGATTGAGATGTACAGTGGGGACGGTGCAGAAGAGCTTCCAGCTGTGAGCAAAATTTAACGCTCGCCGACAGTCTAAAACTGTGGTCACGTTCCAGGTAGAATTCTTGTAATTCAACAAGAAATTATTTCCCGAACTACTGGCAGAGCCGGGAGACATCACTCTGGGGTTATGAAGAATTAGCCATCCTATCAAATACATGAACGGTAATTCTACCCTGGGAAAGCTTTTGTGCTGCGTATCATCAGCTAGCAGCCCATCAGTAAGGGCCCTCAGGCCAGCTTGTATCCTGCATACCATGGCAGGGAGCAAGCCCAGTCTTGCCCCAAACACCAAACGCACCGCGGTCCATAAGGCGTTACGGTGAATGCGATCCGAAGATGCAATGTCAGGTACTACCAGTCAACGCAGCCATATGGAGAGGAAGCCAGCCAGTTGAGCTTCCCTTGACAGAGGCCTGCGACAATGCCTCAAATAACTGTAGGCTTTAGTGCCTGTAGGATATTTCCCTATCCCTTCATCGAGAATTTGATCTGAAGCCCCAGCGTCTTCAATAAGGTCATCGACTACTTGAGCACTAAGCACGCTCAGAAAGCTCAAAGGCCTATCCCTGCTATCCACGACTTTGTCTGGCTTAGCATTTCTAGCTTGATGGAAGAAGAGGTAGGACGCCCATTTGTTGGTATGAGCCAAATCAGAGGGCTCATTATAGAAGGCGGTGCATGCTAGATAGTGGCACATCAGCTCCTGGTACACTGCCACCACCCGAGGGTCTGTATCCCCTAGCTCCCGGTTTGTGGGAACATACTCTTCGTAAGGAGTATCCCCCATTGGCAGTCTTGAAATCTCTGCCATTTCGTGAAGGGCCAATCCCAACTCCCCCAGTGGAGTGGCGAAAGTTCCAGTGAGCGAGATATATCGCTCCATCAAAGCCAAAAATAGGTTGGGGTTGAGAGGTAACCCAACACTGGTAGCACTCACAGCCGCGTACAGACCAATGCTCTCCAGCTCCTTCTGAAATTTTTTCAGGGCCCAGGCAGCTAAACGAACCCATCGAAGATTTGTAGGGGTAAGCCACCCATTGGTCCGAGGATTAGCCTTGGAGTATACTCCTCCATGCTTCATGAAGTCATTGCAGAAAGTCGGTAATTGGACTGGCTGGAATAATGCAGTATCTTCACTCGGGACAATGCCTGGAAATAATCCCCTAAAAGGTATGACGGGACCGAAAGGGCGGCTTACAAATGACCCTCGGTCGGATCCTTTCTAGTAAAATATCTTCCCCGGCTAGCCGTGAAGATTGGGAGTCAGAGTCCACGACATCCTCCTGGGATACGTGGCATGGAAGAATGTCGAGATAGGGTAATCTCTCAGCATCTTGGGCAGATACAGGACCAGGCCCCCGGCAGGAAAAACCCAGTTCTCTTTTTTGGGCTTCGTCTGGGATTGTTTGTCAATCATATCCCCGAAGAGGAAAGTCGGTTTTATGTATTTGGCCCCATCTATAGATGTCAGGGGCTCTCCGTTGATCATGCTCAACAGCATTCGCTCTCCTTGAGACGATATCAGGATTCCCCTTCCTCCAGGATACTGGGGTCCGAAAATAGGAAATGTCACATGGGACAAATCCTTCAGGTAATTTGAGTTCAGCATCCCAGCAGCATAACCTATCACCTCAGCCAATGGAGGTATCTGCAAGTTAACTACAAAGTGCAAGAAAAATATGTCAGTTTCTATACTAGACATTACAGGCTTGCAGCTTATGCCAAAGATCAACAGTCTGTGCTTTTACACCGAGATTGTAAAAACTTGAGTTTTTACGCTGGAACTTATGTCCTAGGCGTAAAATCCAATATTGGCAGTATACACAAAAATTTGACAGTCTGTGTTTTTATGCCAGACTGCCAAAGGTTGAGTTATTACGCCGGAATTTTCTTCCAGGGCGTAACACCCAAAATTTGTAGTATACGCCAAATTTTGACAGTCAAAGCTTTTACGCCAGACTGCGAAAATATAGAGTTTTTATGCTGACATATTAGAAATGTGGGCGTAAAAGATGAAACATCTCTGTGCATCATCTTCCTCGAAAAGGCTCTCAGCACAGAAGATGACCTAGCACGCTCACGTACAACGTGTGCGAAGGGTTTTCTTTATTTTTATCATCCCAAAAGCTTTACCTATAACGCCCGGTGCACAGTTCGTCGGGGGGATACTTCGTTCAGAGCGAGGTTCGCCCTGCCCGATGGGAGTCGCTCTTGCTTGGGCAGAGGAGCGAGAAGATGAGGCAGCCTTCTTTCCCTTAGAGGAGGAGATTGGTTTTGGTGCCATTGCTAAAAACTCATAGTGCTCAGAGAAGAAACGAAGAAAAGTGCTCAAAGAGACGAAGGGTTTTCTTTTGCAAAAGACAGTTATAATTGGGGACCATGTCAGCCTACTACTCAGGGAAGGCGGACAATCAGCGAATTCAAAAAAAAATTCGTGCAGAGCAGATTCGTGATTTTACGCCAAGGAGCTTTTTACGCTCGGCAGCTACAAATCTAAGGTTTTATGCTCAGAGGCTATAAGTCTATGGTTTTACGCCCGGATGCTTTTACGCTCGGTAGCTTTTACGCTCGAGAGGCTACAAACCTACGACTTCACGCTCAGATGCTACAAATCTATGATTTCACGCTCAGAAGCTTTTTTACGCTCAGAGGCGACAAATCTACGACTTCACGCTCAGAAATTTTCTTTTCGAGAGGCTACAAATCTACAGTTTTATATTCGGATGCTCTCATGCTCAGCATCTTTTACGCTCGAGAGGCTACAAACTTATGATTTTATGCTCATCTATATTACAGATCTGTGACTTTTCGCATATCTGAAAATATGCATATCTGAACCATTACAAGGGTTCACGCAGAAAATGCTCCTTCTTGGTCTCAAAAACATCCCAGGTACCCAAAGCATATAGAGTTCAGCATTGAATACAACTCTTTTCCTTGGGTCGATTGGAAGTTCATCCAAAATTCAGTCAGAATATTTCCTCTATAGTTCAAGATGGCGACTCAGTTTCGACAGCCACTTCTCGCCCTGTTTCAAAGGATTTTTGAGAAATTATTCTTGAAGATGATGGTCTGAACAAGAATTCTTCTTATCAGAGAAGTGACAGTTCAGAATTCTACGCAGTCCCTCATTCCTAACAGCAGGACAGTTCAAATATTCGACTTAAATGCCAAGCAGTTTTTTACGCATCCTTAGTTACGCGTAAAAGACAGAACGGGACCAAATACTCTTTTTATCAGAGTCGGCATAAAGTTATTCAGACGTGTCGAAGCTACACATATTCAGACTTTATCACAGCAAAAAAATATGGCAAATCATTATATGCATAAAAGAAGACAACTTTATTAAATCATGATTACATATGAGGGAAATCCCGTCTAAAAAGGATTCCATATTTTTATTTAAAGATTACGCCCAGAATCTGTTCTGCCAGGTTCTCGTATGGGTGGAGATCTTTATCTGTCTTCTTCAGCAGTTAGTTGGTTTTCGCGGCCGATTAACAAAAAAATGATTAAATGGCGGGAGGATACAAAACTAGGCTTGTGTAAATTATTCAAGAGCCCATCCTCCATACGCCATGACAGATTGAATTGAGGTTTTAGACCCAACTCATTACTAGAAGAGAGGGCTATTTTTTCTGCCCTCGTCCACGAACGACGAAAGAAAATACAGCTTGCAAGCTGTATGGTCGAATGTGACCCTTCCTCTCTCCTGGACGAATCGCCATATGAAGTTGCTGATTATCCCGAGCAAAGGAAGCTATGATATCCTTCCATGATCCATCATTGCAGAGGACATTTGCTCGAAGACGCCTTCTTTTTGGCTCCTTACATGCTGGAAGAGCATGATCTTCTTCTTTCTCAAGTCGACCCGACAAACTCCGGCAATCATCTCTGTGTGGTGAAGAAAATATGGAAAGAACAGGTTAACTCATCAGCCTTTATATAGGCAAAAGAGAACACACCGAATCCCAACGAATCCCCAAAAATTTGCCAAGAAATCAGCCTCGAGGAACAAGTCAGATTTGACCGTTTTATGCTTCATTCAAAGTGTTTCAAATTACGAGAAATTTGAAAACTTTGAAGGGGGTCTTATAGAAGCATGAAAAATACGCTGCAGAGTTATACGCAGAACTTCAATGCTGTGTGGCGTAATACTTGACTTCAGAGCCATCGGCGTAAAACAGAGCTTTATCGCTAGTACAGCGTAAAACATAGCTCCAAAGCAACCCGCGTAATGCAGTGCGTTCAGGATGCTTCGGCGTAAAAAGGTTGTTACATCGCCTTTATGGCGTAAAACTCATCCGCTTTTAATGCAGCATGGAAGTGTACGAGGAACGTTTCGTATTCCTCGAATGAACCTGTCAGATCATGCAGTGAACCTGACTCCTAACAAAGAGTACTGCACAACTATCCAGACGACGGCTGTAATGATGGTGCGGCACAAAGACCCAAACCGTCATTTAGTGACATTTCCTTGGTATAAACTGCTTTTACGCATACAAGGGAATACGCTGCCTAGTTTTATACAGGCAGATATGAGCTTTTACGCTCCGCAGAAGACAAATGGACCGCCACATCAAAAGCTGCTCTTCGTACAAAGCTCGAGGCACGTCTCTGCAGTTAATGCGCAGGATGGGGGCAGATCTCTGCATTTAATGCACGAGATTTGGTTCTATTTTCAAAGACCGGGTGAGCCATAATTACGGCTAATACGTCCACATCATCACTTTTGCACATTACGCCATCAGGCTATTTTCAGCTATAAGGAGCACGATGTATGCTATCTCCTTGAAATACGCCGACTTGGCTATTTTCAGTTATAAGGAGTACGCCGTATGCTATCTCCTCGAAATACGCCAACTCAGGCTACATTTGCATTGGTACGTAATAGGGCTATTTGGTCCAGAGTTAGCTCAAGACCTCAGTCAAGGAAGGAGGATCGGCTATCTTGTACGCTAGCTACCTATCCATGCAGCATCAGGCTTCTACGCCTACAAGGCTTCTACGCCTACCTGGCTTCTACGCCAGTTTGACAAATATTTGGCTTCTACGCCATGGTGACAGTTATTGGCTTCTACGCCAACCTTTTCTACGCGAGGGACAGCTACCTACGTGGCTTGCATGCCGTGATCTTCGCAGCAGTTATACGCATTATCTCTTAATGGGACACGCGTCACACGCTTATTCAGAAGATCATTTATACATGGGTGGCAGTTATTATAACTGCCGCGTAAAAAGTGCCACACTCTCCACTGTCCGGCTTTTATACCGACTGGACGGTTACTGTCACTAAAACCCTATAAATAGAGACCTCCGTCCATGGAGGTCCAGGGTGGAAAAGAATATCGAAGAAAAAAAGGTCGAAGGGTCGGAAATTGATTTTTGAGAGAGAAGAATCCAGAGCATAGACAGAGAGTAGTGATCAATGATTTTGGCATCGAGCATCCACTCCCCTTTGCAATCTTTGAAGCTTCTCCGTCTTCTACAGCACTTCTTCATCATCGTGTGGTCCAAGGGACAAAGTGATTGACAGCAGATCAGACTCCTATAGCAATATTTACCCAGATTAAAAGTTGTACTTGACATCCTCGTATAGGATTAATTGTACTTCTTGTTTGTAAACCAAAGAAAGGGTTTCGTATAAACCTTATTTTATTTCTTTCGTTTATTATCAAATAATCCACAAGGAACAACATCCAGTTGGGTAGCCAACATCGTGCTCGTCGTCAAAAAGAACGAGAAGATCGAGATCTGCATCGACTTCCGTGATCTAAATTCGGCGTGCCCTAAGGGCGAGTTTTCTTTTCTGATCACCGACATTATGATTGACAATACTTGTGGCTTCAAGTGCATGTCCTTCATGGATGGATTATCTGGCTACAATCAAATCAAGATGTCTCCTGAAGACTAGAAGCATCCGTCGTTCAGAACACCGATAAGAGTATATTGCTACACCGGTATGCCCTTCGGTCTGAAGAACGCAGGTGCTAAGTACCAACGAGCTATGAGCATCATTTTTTGTGAATATCTGCGTAAGACGATAGAATATTACGTTGATGACATTGCTGTCAAGAGCCGCTCCAAAGATGATCACCTCAGGGACTTGAAGACTGTGTTCGACCTCATGCATACGCATCAGCTCAAGATAACCCTACCAAATCCTTCCTGGGAGTCTCCAGCGGCAAATTCTTGGGCTTTATCATCACTTCCAGAGGTATTCATGTAGACCCCGACAAAACCAGAATAATCCTGGAGATGAAGCCGCCAAAGAACCTCCGAGAACTCAACGGGTTACAAGGAAGGTTGGCATACATCATGAGGTTTATATCAAACCTCTCTGGGTGTTGTCAGCTGTTCACCCAGCTCATGAAGAAAGGTGTCTCCTTTATCTGGAATGAAGAATGCCAACGCGCGTTCGATGACATCAAGGAATACATGTCAAACCCTCCAATACTTGTGGCCCCGGTCATAGAAAAGCCCTTCCTACTTTTTGTGCGTGCAATGGATCACTCCCTCGGCGCTCTATTAGTCCATAATAGTTATGCAGGTCACGAACAGGACATCTATTATCTTAGCCGAATGTTGGTTGACGCGGAGCATAGGTACACTCTCATCGAAAAGGAATACCTTGCTCAAGTATTTGTTATCCAGAAGACTCGGTATTACGTGACAGGACAAACCATTCATGTGATATCATGAGTCAATCCTCTCAAGGTTCTCATTACTAAACCATGGGCACTCAGTTCTCGCCTGGCTACTTGGGTGATACTACTGTCTCCATATGACATGGTGTTTGTCCCTCAGAAAGTCGTCAAGGGCCAAGCACTAGCCGACTTCCTGGCAGCCCATCCGGTGCCAGAAATCTTAAAACTCTACTAAGATATTCCAGACGAATTGGCAAACTCAAATGTGACTTCGTGTGAAGATGTCTGGCGGATGTTCTTTGACGGCGCTTAGAGAGCAGGGCCCAAGGGCAATATCATCGCCGGAGTTAGGATAGTATTAATCTCCCCTACGATCTGGTCATTAATCGAACTTATTCCCTCATGGATCCCTGCTCCAATAATGTGGCAGAATATAACGCTCTCATTATTGACTCCAACTTGCTAAACAAGTGGGGGTAGACTATTTAAAGGCATACAGTGACTCCAAGCTGATAGTCAATTAAGTCTAAGGCGAATATAAAATCCAGAATGAAGACCTAATTTTGTACCACCAAGCTGCGCTCGGCAATATCTCAACCTTCAAGGGATTCTACATTAAGCATGTCCCTCAGTTGGGTAACATCCAGGATGACGCCCTGGCCGGCTTCGCTGCCTCCTTGGCAGTTCCAAGCAACACCCATCAGCTAATCACGGTGATCGATCAAGAGTTGGTCTGCCTAAAAATAATCTATTCCTATGTCTGAGCCACGCGACGAAAGTACAAACTGATACCTAGGACTGGAGACTCACATTCATTGACTACACGGTCTATAAAATTCTTTTCGAGAACTCAAAGTAAGCCACATTGATCAGGAGACGTTCCCTTCGGTTCTATTATGACACAGCCACCAAAATATTGTATCATCATTCTTATGACGGTCTTCTGCTATGAAGCCTATGGAATACTGAAGCCAAACAGGCACTTCGGGAGGTCCATAATGGCATCTGCGGCACCCACCAACCCGGTCCAAAAGTGCAGGACCGTTTCCGATGTTTGGGCTACTATTGGCCCATAATGGTAGCGGATACCGTCGACTATACAACGAAGTTCCAAGCATGCCAAATCCATGCAGACTTCATCCACTAGCCATCTGAATTCCTATACCCAACGGTAGAATCTTGGTTGTTCGAGGCATGGGAAAATGATATCATCGAACCAATAAATCCACCTTCGTCTAAGGGGCACCGGTTCATCCTGGCCATCACCTACTACTTCTCCAAGTAGGCGGAAGCAATACCATGCACGAAAGTCAAGACATCCAACATGATCAACTTCGTAAAGCATCACGTCATATACCGCTTCGGCTTACCACGAAGGATCATTCATGACAATGGTCCACAGTTCACAAGTCATGCATTCTACCGGTTCTGTGACAAAATTGGATTCAGAATATGGCTTCGACTGCCTACAACCCAGCGACAAATGGGTTGGCTGAGGCATTCAACAAAATCATCATCAAGCTTCTTAAGAAATTTGTGTTATCCAACAAGCACGTCTGGAACGAGAAGATGGACGAATGTCTCTAGGACTACCGCACAACGGTCCGGACAGCTACAGGAAGTATGCCATTCTCTTTGGTGTACAGGAGCAAAGCGGTCCTCCCCTTCGAGATCCAAATCCCTTCACTCCGAGTGGGTCTCTCCAATCAGCCAACCGTGGACGACAACCATCGCCGACGACTACAAGAGCTGGAAGCACTTGACAAAAAATGACTCTTAGCTCAGCAGCGCATTGAGTTATACCAAGCGCGTCTCTCTGGAGCTTTCAACAAGTGGGTCAAAGAGAGAACATTCCAAGTGTGTGACCTTGTCTTGACAGTAAGAAGACCGATGGTTATGACCCAAGAAACGGCCGACAAATTCTAGCACAAATGGGAGGGCCCGTTCAGCGTAGAATCAGTATTCTCCAACGGTGCCTACTAGCTCACAAAATCCAACGACGACTTGCTCATGATGCCTATCAATGACAAGTTCCTAAAAAAGTACTATATCTAAGATAAACTTGTACTCCCCTCATCACCAGCGGGACAACCCAGATGTGTATCTCTACACTCTTAGTTCTTCATCCCCAGCAAGTGTCTATGTGCAACATTTTCCTCTTCATTATAATTTTTTGTAAAAGCCATCGTCGGTATCCAAGAGTCCTATATACGCAACGGATGATGGATCCTCAAAGTATCCCCAGTGGAGCAGTCCTCAGGTCCACCTGCACACTCCCTCAGTAAGAACGATTATCCTGCGAGAGCGCTGCAACGTGGTGATTCACGTTCAGCGGGGGCGATTGGAGCTTGTGGGAGATTGGGGCATAACATATTGGTATCAGAGCGCCTGGTTCATTTTCTCGGACTTGGTCCTTCGCTTCATCACAAACTCTAAATAGCTTTAGCGTGTCGTTTAGGTCTTGGCTCTACTCGGTGCGACATTGGATGTTTCATGCAATAAGTCTATATATTGCTGGTTGTGGGTGCATGTTATTTTTTGTTGCATTATTTTTATTGGTTTTCGGTAGATCTCTTAGCATCATAGAGCGTTATTACATTAGTGCAACAAGTTGTTGGGCGTTGTTGCATTCGTGCAATAAGTTGTTGGACGTTGTTGTATTTGTGCAGCAAGTTGAGAAAGGTGTGTCGTTGCTTTGGTTTGGCTTGTCGTTCGGCGAGTTTATGATTGCATCAGTGGATAAGTTGGTTGGCAGACGAGATTGGTTATGCAGCATATTGTGAGTAGGAGCATCAAATGAGAATGGATCGTTGCACGAGTTGCTCGTGTAGCGAATGTGTTGGATGGAAGTTTGAACTGTTGGCTGGGTATATCACATAGAGCATTGGCTGAGCAGGTTTGAGTTGGCTTAGGGATATCAGGATAGCGTTGCACGAGTCACTCGTACAGCAAATATGAGGAACAATTGGGTATTAGGTTGGATTACATGGAAGAGATCGTTGCATGGATTACTCGTGTAGCGAAAGTATCGGACGATTTAAGATATAGCTGGAAGTATTGAGAATGGAACATGGCACGAGTTGCATAGCGAGATTAACAAAAGAGTTAGATGGTTCATGTGTTGGTTGAGTTTCGTGTCAGACTTGAGTTGGGGATGACAGAATCACCCATAAGGGATGATTCGAACGGATCTTGGATCAGTGCAAGGAAATGTGATGCGAGTAGTAACTTGATTCAGAGTGGTATATGGTATACCACATAATGAGTAAAAGCATTGGGATATGTTGGATAAAACTCAATAAAATTGCCACAACAGACTCGGGTAACATGAATACAAGTTGGTTGGTACCCATTGGCTGAGTTAGGAAGAATGAAAATGGAGCAAGCGAATGTTGAGTCGAGAAATCGAGAACGAACTTGTGCAAATGGAAGTATCGTTGGACTTGAGAGATGGACGAGATCAAAACGAGCAATGGAAATGAGTGTTTGAAATTTTTGAAGGATTGATGCGGACCAAGTATTAGAAACAGTTGAGATAGTCAGACGGAAAGCTGAATATCAGAGTTTGCTTGCACGATTTGGAAGTTCGGTAGAGCATTCATTGATGCAAAGAAAGTTGAGCATAAGGAACAAATAGTTGAGATACGCTTGACCGAAGCGATGGGTGAATCGAATAATAGCGAGCACGAACTACGAAATTATGGAAACACATTGGAGCTGTTGGTTGAGTAATAAAATACAAACTGGTTTGGAGGGATAATGCGATGGATTTGTACGGACTTGAAGGATTTTGGATATTGCTGCTCAGGAAGTTTGACTCGGGTTTAGCGGAAGTAAAAATTTGGTAAAATGGTGCAACAATGGTAGAAAGATTCTCCGAAAGACATAAAAGGATATGAGGTAAGTCTAGTTGATGTTAAGTCAAATTGAGAGTTAAAACGTGCAGTACTGAAGCGGATTGAGGCAACAAGTAAAGGCAATATGGATTTGAGATTTATGTTGGAATCGTGCACGAGTCATTGAGAGTATGTGGACTAATCGGAACATAGAGAAAATCAAGGCGAGCTAAGGAATGGAACAAAAGCAAGGATTGTGGCGGATGGACTTTCGAAGATAGCTAAACTAGAGAGCAACGTTGGAGCAAATCACTGTGCTGCTCGAGCAAGTTGGATGTGCACTTTGAAGCTGGCATACAGATAAGAATTGGAGCAAGTCTTTGGTTTCGGAATCATTGCAAGTGGTAGTGCGATAAGTTGAACATGGCAGTTCGGAAAATTTGATGGATTTAGGGCAGAACGGTGGATTGATGGAAGACGGTTTCAACGAGTGCAGTTCTCAAATTATGGCTTGGATAGATAGTAAGACTCTAGGTGGTTAAGCGACGTTTGGTTGACAAATCGTTAGAGGTAGTGCATGAAGTTCTCGGATTTGAAAGTTCGTTCGGATGGAATGGTTGGATTGTGGCTTAGATTTGTAGAGGATATATAGCATGGTTCGTAGTAACTGTTTATCGTGATGACTTACAATTATCGAGCATAGTTTCGGGACAGCAGATCCTAACGACTTGACCGCCAAATTAGAGATGAATATTGTAGCCCCATAGAACGACCCTTGCGGTAACGCATTTGGAAATGCGTCGATGGTGGATGTGAGTAGTGTGTGTTGGAGATTGGCCTAAGTGACTGAGTGTTTGATTTGAGAGATCCTTGGGATAGCCTTCAGCTGAAGATGCAGCCGGAAGACCGAAGCGATGGTGGGAATGGCCTAAGTCAACTGATGAGATTTGGAGTCGCAGATTTTCGAAGATAGCATTGCCTCTGACTCGTCGTGCCCCGGAAGGGAATAGCATTCATATGAATTGACGACTGTGAAACTAGCTTGTGGAGTTAAAGCAGCGGCTCATTCAGATCAAATTATTGTAATATTGGAAGGGACAGATGTGCCTCAGATCTACAAGCTGTATCAAAACTTAGTCTGGGATGCGTGCTCGTACAGAAGGCAAAGATGATATCCTATGCTTCGAGGCAGTAGAAGCAGCGCGAAGAACTATTCCATGCGCAACCTAGGAATTTTTGCGAGTGTGTCCACGTTGAAATCGTGGTGACACTATCCCTTTGGCATGGCGGCAAAATCTTCGTGGATCACATGAACCTCAATATAGATGTTCACCCAGTGAGGTATTGAGATTGAGGAAGAGGTATTGGGCTAAGCTGATAAAAGAAAAGTTTGATATTTGGGTAAGTCGCCTAGCTGGGGTAGTATCAGTTGTGATGATCGTTCGGTGCAAGAGATGATATTTAGAGATAGTGCTTGTAGAACATGGTGCGATTGGAGTCATGCTAGAGTTTTAATTTGGTTGAATTCGGACGGTGTTAGTATAGATTTAGAATATAGTTGGATGGATTGAGTTGGAACACGAACTGAATTGAGTCAGGTGGGAAGAATCATCGGTGGGAAATCATCATACTTGAGGATAGCGCTTGTGCGAATATGTTGGAATGAAAGTCAGGATTGGTTCAATTGGGAGTAAAGCGAATGAATGTCTCGAACATAAAGATACCCTTGTAACTTGTCCAAATTTGCTATCACCAAGCTCGGCTGAAATGCATGTATTTCAGGGATGCCTTAAATGTGTGTATGATCCAAAATTAAGCGATATGAGGAATTCGTATTGAGCTGCAAGGAGGATGTGGAAAAATAGAATTTGTGCGAGAGTTCAGCGCAAAACGAGATGCTGAGTCTGAATTAAGAGAATGTGAGTTGCATGGAGCACAGTTATAAATTGAGCAAGCGGCATGCTAGTAAGAATGGAATACTAGTATGGTTCGGGGACGAACCAAATTTCTAAGTGGTATATTATGTAACGTCCCACAATCGCACGGTGTGTTACACTGAGTCGAATTGAATGAGACAATTGCTGGTTACATTTTGCTTTATTGGATTTGGGAACAAGTATTGATTTGAGTTGGTTTAATGTGCAGATCGCTAATGGAGTTCAATAGAAATCAGATGTTCGTTTAGAGCAGTACTGGGATAGCAGGATTGGAGCGATAATGCCGTCTTCCTTAGTTCGATCGGTCGGATGATTTGGAGAGCACGGCCTGCTCGCACGGTCATACCAGTTGAGTAGATCCTGCTCTGCATCGGACCATGGGTTCAAGGGATCGGCCGTATCGGCAAGGCAGGATGCTTAACGGAATCAAACTTGGTGAGTGAGCTTTGTCCCTTCTCCTCTAGTCCTTCATGCCTAATAATATGGAACACACGTAAAGGCTTGAACACTTGGATTGGAATATGGAAATCACTGCACTGTGGCGTGCATAGAGTGTACGTCGTTTGCTTGGATAGATTGTGGCTTGAATTAGTTTTCGCGTTGGATAGTTGGAGATAGAGTTGGATTATATTTGGGGCAGTTGGAGAAATAATTGGATTTATGCATGAACAGTTAAAATTATAAATCTTAGTCGGAACATTCGGGTAATATGAGCGAGCGAGCGTGCATCCGTACACGAGTATCACTTGGACGTTTTGTCATGCAAAGCGTGCAGTTGTGGTTCAAAACTGGACAACTGCATCGGTGAGGACATTATGCCACTGTTGGGGCATTATGCTGTTGTTAGGGCATTGTGCCATGGGATTTGCTGAGCAAGGGGTGTTGCACCAATTGGAATACTATGTCGAGAAGCGGCATAGTGCCTATGGGGATAACTTGAGATTTGTGCCTTGGGCTATAGTTGGAGAATGGTTATGGATAGTTGGTTGGATGAGTCTAGGATCGTTTGGTGGGGCGAGAATGTTCGATCATCTCGTCATACCTACTTGGTGTCTGCATCGGTCACGGACAACCTGTGTTGCACAGGGTTTGGTTTCCTCGAACGGGAAGGCTCCGGGGCACCGGGACCGTTCAGCCATGGAAGAAGCAAATTGGTAACGTGCTTCGGGCGCGGTGCCGGCGGTTTAATGCGATTCAGGCGGGCTCGCTACTCAGCGCTGTTTCGAGTAGAACTGTAGTTGATCAGTCCTTTTATGGCTTGGCTAGTGACTTCATATCGATAAGAGTTGGTTTCTTTACTTTGGTTTGTGCTTTTGTGTAGGCGGCGGCCACCTTGCCTCGGCAAGAGTATGCATATCGAAGATGGTTTGGATTGAGGATGGATATTGAGGATTGGGAAGTAGTTCGATAGGTTTTCGTGTTGCTTGGGTTTGAGTAGGACGGTTTACATGCTAGTTTCCTTTGAGTTGGCTATATTTGCTTGTATATTGGCTTGAGTTGAATGCTTGCATGCTTAACTTGATTTACAACTTTTCTTAACATGTCATACCTATGCCATGAAATGAATCTATGATTCAAGTAGAAATATCACCATATAACTGTTTGCATTCACTATTTTTACTTAGTGTCGGCTTAGACGAGTGAGTTACCCCGCTCATCAGTACGGCTGTGTACTGGCCCACTGTGGACATTATTTCAGGTACGCGGGTGTAGTGGCGCTGCTTGGATATACGGGACATAATATATGAACGGTAAGTACCTTTGTGGGCTAGAGAAAGAGCAAGAGTATTATATCGCCTTTGTGGCAATATCCTTTATGGCAATTTTATTTGGACCCTATCGAGAGCTTCGCTGCGTATACTCTGATGTGTGCTTGGTACACAATACGTGACTTTCACTGCAACTTGCTCGTTTCGATGATAACTTTGGTGTTTGACAACATCGTCTTATGCGAGCGCAACTCCAGGCTCGTACGGCATCACGTTCCGATGAGAACGATTGTCCTGCGGGAGCGCTACAATGTGGTGATTCACGTTCAGCGGGGGCGATTGGAGCTTGCGGGAGATTGGGGCGTGACAAAAACAAGAATTACTAGAACTAGAGAATTTTCATTATAAAAACAGATTAATCAAAGAAGATCAATTTTTATACTATGACGATTCAAAAAATATTAGAATAGGAAGATGATGCAGCAGCAACAATGGATAATGATGATGAATGACCATGGACATGACATGATGGATCAGACGATAATGGCGTACCCACAGCCACCAATGAATGAAATATACATGCCCAAGCCGTTGCATCCCCAAGGCTGAGCCCTACACTAACTTTTTAGTGATCATGAGAACATGATCAACTGCTCTATAATGTGAAGGTTCTTCCGAGTCATACAGTGACAAAAAAGAAGAAAAAAATGTGCAGAAGCAAATTACGAGAATATTTTATCTTTTCAGTTTAAAATGGTCAGTCCAGTTCTTTTGTTTCTCGACTTGAAGGTTATTAAGTAATAGTCAAAGGCGGACGTAGAGTAGAACCGAAATGTTATTGTAACAATGTTGCTAATGAAGATGTCTTGAAGACATGAAACCATGTAGAATGTTATTGTAATTTTTTTTTTCTTTGTTTGCTTGTATGAAAAAGACTTCCAGAATTATATTTGCATTAATATTATAGTATGAATTTTTTGCATTTACTACATTAAAATTGTATTAAAAATTGTAAGCCAATTTGGATCAACTTATTGCAATCAATCCGCCACCAAAGGAGACAAGTTCCAATTACTAAAGAAGATTATTCTAGTAACATAATATGAACTCCAACAAGATTACAATTGATTACTCTATCAGAGCTATCAAATTTGTATCCTTTCTTTCTTTCTTTCTTTCTTTCTTTCTTTCAAGTCCATTCATGTCTATTATTACATCAATAAAAATATAGGGCTAATTAGAGTTTAGAACCTGGATTTTATACCATTTTAGAGTTTTAGCCCTGACTTATCCAGTTGGAGAGTTTAGACCTGAATTTTTATTATTTGGTTTATTTTTTCCCTTTATACCCTCACTCCCATGCAAACAATAAAATATTTCTATATAGATTGGGGAGGATAAGATAGTAAAAATGAAACAAAACATAAAAAATCTAAGATCTAAACTCTCTAATTGAACATTCAGGACTTAAACTCTAAGCAGGTATAAAATCCAGGGTCTACTCTAATTAGCCCAAAACTATAATTTAGCATTTTATTGTTCTTTAAACAAGTGTATACTTGTGTGAAATCCATGTCGACAGGAATTTTTAGCAACAAGGAGTGGAATTCTTGTCAATTTCCTCGGCATTTGATCACTTGTCAAGTGAACATGATCGGAATTGAGGTGCTGTCTTCTCTACATTCCATCTTAATCTAAGTATAGATGTTTCTTGTTGAGCTTTCCAAGGTTGCTATGAAATCTCAGTCCAAAGTTGCCCTTAGTAGTTAAATTTGTCGCCTGTTACTCTGCAGTAATATAAACCAAACATGAGTAGTCCTTTGGAGTCCAACTTCCCCTGAATAAAAATGATAATTAATCCCTGATATTAAATTAGATTGGATAGGATGAGGGGAACTCGATTTAGGAGTTCTCTCTGTGTTTGGTTTATTATGTTGACCTGGATCACTCACGATATCAATTGTTTGCTCTTATTTACAATAGGTCGAATTGATAAATCAAACAATCTTCTCAAATGCACAAACCTCTTCAACACTTAAATCTTGCACAAATTGACTAATTCCTCTCCTCCAGATAATAAGGTTGTACAAAGGAGTAATATTCCCTAGTAGTTTGTCTATCACTGGTTTTATTTTTCCTCCCAATGCCAAAGAATCCATGATCAATCTTAATGAAGTGGATGCTTTTATATGGCCATGGACAAACTACTCGTGCAGAGAGAATAAAAAAGAACAAACCCTGAATATCAATTAAGCAGTTCTTAATCATTTCCATACTCGCCCTGGCGAGGCATGCGGGCCAACTTTGAGGCAGGGTTGGACAATTGGGGAAACAATTAGGCCACAGCCAATTAAGTTCAGCACTTCTTCATCAAATATCTCAAAGGGGCATTGCTCTCAGCTCCAACCCTTTCCCTTTAAAATGAAAATTTGTTAAGTCCTTTCTCAAGCCACAGAAAAGATATTTGCCTTTACTGGAACATACTGTAAATCTAGTTGGACTCTTTAACAATTCCGTCAACATTTGCAAGAAACAAAATTTTGATTAAGAGTATTAAAGCAAAAGCTTCAATCTTTACACGGTCAGATGAGTACATGAGAAATAGGAATACCTTCCTGTGGATTCTGGATTCTCAGCTAGCTTGTATCATTAAAATGCTTATCCACATGAAACATGTGTACTTTACCTTACCGCATCTCATTTCAATCTCACAATTGTTACTTCTTGGAACTTTAACCTTATCGTTACTTTGTGAGGGGCGGGCATGGTTAGCTTCTGAATGAATCTCCCCAATAAAGGAAAATTGGCAATGGATATTTAACTGCCCCCAACAGAAACCAGCAGAATAGTGTACCTGATTGATGACATGTATAACTTAGTAAACATGTTGCATCGTGGGAAATAAGTAGCAAAAATTTACTTCTTGTCTTCCCTACTCATGACTGCTTATAACTGAGAATTTTCTGGGTTGCCTCTTTTTTGACTGCTTTGTCGAGATCTTGACATGTCCTCAGGCCTGCCCTTATTGCTTCCAGCATCTCAACGACACCAATTCGCTTCCTGCATAAAGTAATAAAGTTATAGTTGTGTGACTATCATTTTCCACCAAAGTATCAAACCCTCCAGCTTCTCGATAGTTCATTTAAGTGGCTCTTCATTATACAATATCTTACTAATCGTCTAATCTAAAGATCCATCCGTTACACATAACGGTTGCGTGCTTTTTGTTTATACCTTTGGTTTTCATATTTCAACTATTAGCAAGGATTGTACAGACTTGCCGAGGTTTGCATTTCATGTGAAAGTTCCTCCCATTATACAAAAACTCTACAGCCTTCATGAGAGTTGCAGGCTACTTTTGCAACAGCTACTTTCATAGTGAGCTGGTGATGCCACACTATCGAGACTGACTAATGATTCATTTTGCAACAGCTACTGCTGCTCCATCATCTGCTGAAAGGAATTGTAGCACTTACGCTTACATCCACAATGTTAAGAGAAACAGCTTAGTAATTTAGTCTTGTATTTTAAGTATGAAGACAACTAAATTTACAGAATAGTAGTTAGATATCAATTTAATAAGTCGTCTTTCAAGTGCCAATTAGTTTTAGATGATTTTAGCTATATTCTTCATATTTCTAAATTGAACTGTAGATAAAACGCCCCATGGGCTGATAAGTCGGTCTACATCCACTCAAATATTCAGCCTATCAAGATCCGAAGAAAGCTATAAGAAAGGACCATTCAAGAAATGGGATGTCGATCCAGAGGATCATCGATGATTCTCATGTGAGATTAGAGTAGCTATGATCACAATCTTTGGAGAATGAGAGCTTTGTGGCCCTTGACACTCAAGAAAAAGAAGAAGGTTCACCAACTTGCATAAGAACACAACAATGTTAATGTTCCTTCCTTACTGAATGAAAAGTGCAATTTAGCAAGGATAAAAGGTGTCGTTCTTTTAGTACCTTAAACTTACAGAGACAATGGTTTATACTTCTTTTTGAAAGAAAAAAAATACAGTTTGTAAATAATGAACTTTTTTTGTTTTAATTTTCAATTATACAATATATATTATATTGCATGTGTCCCTAAAAGACAGTTCCGGTTCAATGTACCGCCTTCCTGATCAACGTAACGTGTTCCTTATAAGTGTTCCAAGGCAGAATACCCCAATGGATCGCATACCAAGACCCCAGCGTACCATCTATCCATTTCCTTTCTGCATACCGGAGCGTTCCAGGTAACCTTGACTCTTAGTAGAAACATCAGTAAAGGTATCATAAGCAACCCAAAAAGTGACTTTCATCCACATGTAGGCTAAAGCATTCACTTTTACATATCATAGAAATATCAATTTAAGGCGCTTCTCATTTTCTTCACAATAAGTTGATTGTATATAGATGAGACTATTAGTCAGAATTTCTGAGATAGTCAATTAGAGAATCTTGTCAATAGTATGATGCTAATGAAGCCTAGAATTAAAGAGTGGAAAGTGAAAAGAAACTCATGTAGTAGTCTAGACATAAAGATAGAGCGGATAGAGAAAGAGAATCTTACAACACACTTGCACCCACAACTGCAAGAGGCTGTGGGTAGTCCTCAATCTGCTTTTCCTTTCTCTCTTCAATATTAAAGACCAAAGAAAGCACACGTGTATCTTCACTTTTAACAGATAGAGTTCCACCCGATTCTAATATAGGAGTTACTCTACATCCTATCCTCGAAATTTCTTGAATTAATGATGGCAGCTTCTCATTAGCCTGCAATAGATGTGACCATACAATAACCATATATGAACTATGGCGATTAGAGGATATACAACTTTTAGCCATATAAAACCTTCAAAAGATAGTGACATTCTATGACGCACCTCTGGAAGATCGATCTTATTCAACACAACAACATAAGGCCGTTCAAGATAATTAGGATTGTACATACGTAACTCCTGAGAAGAAAAAGATAAAACATTAACCACGGAGATAGTTTAAATGACACATTGCCGTCATAAGTTCATTGATTCATGGAAAGCAACCCTCACAATGTTTATGTACAACGCCTGCTAAAATATGAAAAGTAAGGTATAAACTGAAAGCATACAACTAAAGGTGAATGGACGAACCTTCTATAGACAGCCGTAAAACTTCTGAAGTCCTAAACTATGCAATAGTTAGTTATAAGAGGGTTAACGAGTTACGAGGTAACTTATAGTGTTTAAAACATGTTACTAAGATTACTTGACTATAAGCACTATCCAATAAAAAGGAGCCGTCTTTAAGAACCATTTTCACCATTTCTTTTCAAGGGCTACCATCTATTTTGGCCAAAATCAGTGTGGCTTTCTTTGGTCAGCTCCAGATCTCTTAATTTATAGTCAAAAGTATAGAAACTTAACCAGTCTCATAGCTATTCTTTTAAGTAACTTCTCATCTGATGACAAGAGCTACGCACTGAAAAGTTGTGGATATTTCAAAACATACCCTTTCTACAATATTATCATCAACTTCCTTGGGATATGCAAAGGGCAGGACCGTGCGGTTGATCTTCCTTATGGAACGGAAATCTGGATTCTAAACTCTATCCTTTAGCGAGAATTAGTATTTTTTTTAACGCATCCTGTTGCACCTACAGCTATAGAAAATAAATGAAGACATCCAATTTGGACAAACATATTTATCTAACTTGACCAACAAGGTTTGAATACTTTCTAAGCCTTAAAATATATTATATTTGGTGTTGCGATTGGGAATAGCTAAACCCAATGAATTGTGAGTACATATTTATAGGAGACGGAAGACCCCACTTTGGTGGCTATCCTATGTGGGACTAAAACTAGAGATTAACAAGATAATACAAAAAGGATAATACGCAATAGGCTCGTCTAGACTCCCTGCAAGCTGGAGAGTAGATGTCCATCAAGTCCAGCATGGAGAGAATGTACAAACAATGTTCGTGGAAGAACTGTTTACTCAATTGGTCATGGTCAACTTGATTTTGATAATTAACTAAATCTTGATTCAATATGTCACAATACGATGCAAACTGAAGATCATTGCACTACGTCATCGCTACCGCATCACAAGAAGAATGTTGAAAGTTTGTGTCTGATTATTTTCAGTTTATTATGCATTTTGATATTTATTTGAGTCTAGGACTATTGTGTATCGAGTCGCACTTGGCAACTAGATGGCACCCAAGTCCACTCAAATTAGCCTACCTAAAAGCCAGTTCAAAACCAACACAAAACAGTCCAAAACCATGAACTCTAACATTCTGGAATTTAGGACACATAGCTCGGTCAGTGTTATGTCCCTAACAGAATTCGGACCGAACTCTGTTAGCCTAAAACCAGAAACCCTAATTCGACTCAATCATCCTGAAGACCAGACTCCAACGTTCGAATTTTTGAACATTTGGGGACATAACTCTGCCCGAATTATGTCCACAAAAATCCTATAAATAGCCTTGAAATCCATACCATTTCAACTCACTCATTCTCAATTTCATCTATTCATTTGAGCTATATCCTGAGCCTTAAACATTTCCATCCCCAAGTTTACAACTCCTAAGCTTTCTAAGTGTCGGTGCGATTTCAATTAGAAGTTATTCGAGTTGTAAAAAGCTTGAAAATTCAAGTTTAGCTTTTTTTGTTTCAAGTCTGAAGTCGGCTTGCTCTTCGGATCAAAGCACATGGTTGTAAGAAGTCGGCAAGCACTTCAGATCAAAGCTTGTGTTGTACGCTATTTGTGATAATAGTGAATTTAACACTGAACAAGAGTTCTCGGGATTGGATTAGTCCTCCACGAGGGAAACAATATACATCGCGGTGTTAGCATTTGTGACTCTGAACTCTCTTTACTTTCCATATACTTATTATATTGCTTGTTAAAGTTTTAGTTGGTAACTAGCATTACTTTTTATTGGGTAATATTGACACACACTATTCACCCCCTCTAGAGTTGCCTTCAAGAACTTCTATGAGGATATCGGTCAGCTGAGAGGGGGAATGGACATGATGAAGACAATCTACCTTAAAGCTTGATCTTGTCTCAAAAAAAGTAGCAATCAACCTAAATTTGCTTGGTAGACCCATAAAAGACGGGATTCTGGGTAGCAACATTGTTATAACAAAAGGGAGATGCTGGAGAAGTGAGCAAAATACCAAGATCGCTCATAAGACTCTTAAGTTCAAGCTCTTAAAAAGTGGCCAAGGAAATGTGGCGTTTGTGGGAGTTTGATAAAGAGACTAGAGCATTGATACCATGTTGAGATCAGGAATACAACATGGAGTGGATACATAGTTACTATACAGGAAAGACCCCTATTTTGGTTAGGTCTATCAATGGTAACCGAACCCGACCCAAATTTGACTAAAAACTCGGATTTGAATGTCAAATATAAACCCGAATGGATTTCGGGTCAGGTTCAGGTACAACTTATGAAACCCGAAAAGGTTTCGGGTATGGTTCAGGTCTACTTTAATATATATAATTTTTCTTTCTACATGTTCAAAATTGGGCATAGTTCAGTTGGGAAAGCATTCAGTGTTTATATGGGAGGTCCACAGTTTGATACCCATAGCTGAAATATTTTTTCTTGGTATAATGCAATATAAAACCAGTTCCGGATCCTAATACCCAAACCTAGATGTAATTCGGATCGGGTTTCGGATACAGATTTGGAACCCAAAAGGTTACCGGGCCGGGTTCGGATTTTACATAAATCTGAACTGAACCTGACCCGTTAACAACCCTAATTTTGGTGGATGTCCAATGTCGGACTAAAAAAAAGAAACTAATAAGCCAAAATACGAAAAGGAGAATATGCGAATACTTGTACAGTTAGCATTAAAATTTTATTTTATCATTCCAATCACTTCTTTACATAATCCAATTAATTTGTTTGTTAGTTTTCTGTTATTGAATCATACAAATGGATACAAAAGCAATTTCATACATTTAACACGAGGCCACCCTTGGTAAGCTAGTCATGCTAGTGAGTAAAAGAAACAATAAAAGTAATTGGAAGGAACACATTAATCTCTGCAGAGACCCAAAAGGTAAAGGCTCACCTCCTTGACAGTCCTATAATCATTTATGGGGTCCTCAGCAGCCGCATCAATCACGTGAACCAACAATCTGGTTCTTCTTAAATGTCTCAAGAAATTGCGACCTAAACCCTGCCGTAAACAAATTTCTTATGGTGTGGGTGAAACATCTGATTTATATAAAAGAGAAGTTAAAAAAGGTGAGATCAACACAGTAGGTACCTTTCCCAAATGAGCACCTTCAATTAGACCAGGCAAATCTGCTAATGTTGCTTCAGATGAATATTTCAGGGCCCCTAAATTAGGGTCACCATCAAGACGACCAAGATTCGGCATTAAAGTTGTGAAAGGGTAATCAGCAATGTCCGGTTTGGCAAGTGTTAGAGCAGCCAACAGAGTCGACTTTCCAGCGTTTGGAAGTCCCTGAAATTAGGCCCAAAAAACCATCATCTTCATATAAATGCTTACATATTGAGGACTCAATTTTGCCAATTATTGAAGCTAATCAAGTTTCTTATTCTACTATGAAACCTACAAGAGACCATAATTTGATGTTCCAAAAGTACATTATAGATCAGAAACATTATATATCCGGGAGGGTGACAATTGAAAATGGCATACTCATTAGCTCATGACCACATTCAGAAGTCTATTTTACCTCATGAGACTCATTATTTATAATTCCCTTTCAATTAATGTAAATGAAATTCAATTTTCAAGGTATCAAACGAGAGGAAAACAAATAGGTCCATTTACATAGATCGGTAATGGTTGGAGAAACAAATATGAGAATGTGTAACAAATACGAAATATCTTAAGTTTGAGAGCAGGGACTGAACAAGTGATTATGGTTTGGAAAGAGGGAACACTAAATTAAACTAAAGACAATTTGCAAAAAAAAAAGATCCAAAGAATTTCTCCTGCGCAGAGTTAAATTCATATCACCAACTCCAAACAGTCATCACAGCAGCAGTCATGCAAATGAAATATATCTCCCTACTAAATAGGTCCTTCCATGCAATATGTCGATATTGTGTGGAGAAAATTTCCCTAAACCCCTTAAATTTGAGTCGGGGACAACATAGCAACCCTGAGTTAAAAAGAAACAGTTGTCATTGTGCCCTTGAAGTTTTAAGAAGTTACAAAATTTCCCTAACCATTAAAACCCTGGCAGATAGTGGTGAAAGAAAAAAAAACATTAAACTTTCATATCAACAGACCAAACTCAACTGGATCAACCCATTCTCTCTCTTAGGCCCAACTCTCTCCCAAACACAACCATCAGCTAAAACCCATCCTACTCTCTCCGAATATGGACGGCAGAGAAGAAGCAATTGTAGTATATTGAGAAAAATAATGTGGATAGAAGGGTTAGCTTCAATATTGTGGTAAAATAATGTGGATAAAAGTGTTGATTTTATTAGGAGGGTAAAAATTAGATTATATGAAAGGCAGCTCTAGCAAACATTCCAAAAGGAACGAGGGAGTTGATAGCCATGAAGTACCTAAGAGTGTTCCTTTCTGTTATGTATAATCAACCATTCATCAAGATAGAGAGGGTGAGAAGGATGGAGTCTTAGAATTAAAGCACGATGGTTGAAGTACGAGAGTGCTCTCGAGCAAATTGTAATTTTTTTTTAAAGCTGACCTTCTAAGTTTTATGGCAACTTTTCCATAAGCAGCTGTCAACCTGATGTCAACCCTGTCTAGTTCAAACATTCCTTGCAAAGGTAGCTATGAGCAAGAGAACATTGCCATAAAACCTAAAAGGCGAGCTTTTGGGGAAGTAGACCTACCTTTAGGACATGCAGTTCAAGCTCATGCAACCAAGGAGCACCCTCTAAGCTCCCTAGACTAAATACAAGTATAGCCAAAGAGAAAATGATAAATTAAGACAAGCAGGTAAAAAGATACAATCTTCTATAGGAAGTTGCATTCATCTCTACAGACGATCAAGCCTAAGACTGAAAATTAATGACACACAAAGATAATTTGGGATAAAGGCTTTGTTGTTCTTTTACCAATATCACTTGATATATAAGAGTGATTGTGAGAATATACAGAAACAAAAGAAGACACAATGTCCTACTTATCAGTTTTCGTAATTATTTGAGAAGTTATAACAGCTCCTATACCCACCACAAGCCCCACGTCAGCAACCACTCTTAATATTAGTTCCAAACTAACCTCCTCTCCAGGCTGACCAAGAACTAGAACCTGCAAAACAACCAAAACTCATAAGATGCAAGAAATGATAAAGTGGATGAAACCTTATATGAGTTGAATAGCTAAGGCAAGATAATCTATAGTATGCAACAGCAAATCATGGTCCAGAAAATTATCATCAATGCCATAAATACAGTCCAGTTCATACAAATTATATGATAACTCTACCCAATAACAGTTTAGATGATACTGATACAAACAGAAAAGTATTCTTATGAAACTAATCGATAATACTACAAGTATTTAAAGCTTAGGAAGCCCAATTGAAAACCTGTTTACAATGTTTAATAAGAAACAAAATATGTCCCAAGGCAACCCTTCTGTTAGCAACTAGGCTCCAGTTAGCTAAGGACAGAAACATTCGAACCTTAATACGTTCAAATGAATAGTGCTGGTGAAATTTAGGAATACTGCCTACATAGTAGTGAGCCACTCTAGAACCTTTTTGAGTATCAAATGCAGCACAAATATGATCCTAATGTAAGAAAGTTTCTCAAGATTACTGCCAGAACTTGACCAGTCGACAACACTACACTTCTCCCTATTTCGGAGAACTTCAAGCAAATATTACCAACACGGAAAAGAAAAATTTCATTACACTTCTGCTGTGTGTGTGTGTGTGTGTGTTGAGGAGGGCTTGGGGGAGTGGGGGGGGGGGGGGGGGGTGTTAGGGGCTATATTTAGCAGTGTCATAAAGGAAACAAACTGTCACAGTTGATACACTTTGCAGATGCTTATGTCCTTGACTGTATTGTTGAGTTATGAGCAAAAACTCAATAAGGTTAACTGGTTAAGTCAACAACTGAAAGGTTAAGTAAAACATCCAAGAGGTATGTACATTCTCGAATATAAACCTTACAATTGTGTAACCTCGTTCGACACAACCAAAATGTCTGTACTGAGGTTCTATTATGCATTTTGATGGTAAGAGTAGAAGAGTGTTCTATGGATGTTTCATGCTTTTCCTATATTAGCTTATTATGTAGTTGCCATTTGCTAGCTATTTGACAACTAATACATAATTGTCCAGCTTTGTGTCTCATATACATTGCTTGGCCTAGAATCCAAACAAATGAATCCAATTATTCCCAATGCAATTTTACTTTTCAAATGGTATCAAAGCTCCACGTTCTAGCCCTAAAATCTCTCCTCCCCATCGCAATCGCCACTCTCTTCCTAGTAAAACCTTAACCCTAGATCCTCTATAAATCCCCGGCCACCACAGATCCCTAGCCTCCATCAGCACTACCAGAAACCCTAATCTCTAACCCTATCCTCTATCTTCACCATCTACTATCACCACTACTCCCTAATAAAAAATCTAATACATCCATCAAAACCACTCTCTAGAAACCCTAGCTCTGCGATTCCGTCCTCCTTTCTGTCTCCTCCACTCTGGTATCATCTCTTCAACCCCACCCACCCACCCTCCACCCCGTGTTGTGCCATGAGTTTGTTGTGAGCTCCTCCCACAACAATAGTTCATGCACTTGAGCACCTCTCTAGCTAGGATCTTCCCCTTAGGTAGTAGCTCCTGCAACTCCAACAGAGAGAGGACCTCCCTCGTATAAAGGAAACTCCTCTGTCCTGGCTAATTCCCTCACCACACCAATTGTGATGTGGCCACCCCTCTTCTTAAATGGATAATCCTAGTGGCTTTCATGGCATACGGAAGTGCTCCACGACACTTCTAATACCGGCAACTTTTGTTCCACGATACTTCTAATACTTTCAACTTGTATGTGAAGCACTAATTCACCCAGAAACCTCTCCATAACTGGAGTATCTCCCCAAGGGTGGCCCACTGGAAACAGTAAACTCTAGACAACAAGAAAAGTGTAGCCCACCTGCGAGTTGCTATCTCCACGTCAGTCAACTATTTTCCACTTTGCATTCTTATTCTCACTTGCTTTAGTGGCAACAGTTGCCCTAGCCTACTTCTTTCTCACCCACTCTTCACCTCTTAGACACACTAAGTGTCTACTATTCTTTAGGCTCACCCTTACTCTCTGGCCACTACAGAGGCGCCACACTAAGTGACGGTGTGTGCTATTCGTTGAAATTGTGGAATAAACTGGTGATAGGACCAGGACTTGGTTGCCTATATCGAGTACATCCTTGAGTACATTTCTCTAAACTTAACTCTCATCTCTACTATTCTATTCAACTCTTTAACACAAGTTGTTTGCTATATTGCTAGAATAGATTAAAATCGGCTAAACTCATACTTAGACCCTCCCTACCCCTCCCCCCGTCTTTCAGTTGCCTAACTTTGCTATGTACTAATTAATGAAATACTACCACTCTACAGTCAGACTAGTGTCTAGTTAAATGTTCCTCGACTATAGTACATTGAACGAATTAAATACAATATACAACAGTTAACAAAACTCTTTTGCTGAATCTTAACTAAGCTATAGTTCTCATCTCAAACTGCAATGTCAACATTAAATTGCTAATCCCTATTTTCTCTTCATTTAAGGAATTACATGTTTGCAAATTTCTACCATTCCGTGAATCGCATATTAGAGGCAGCAAATTCTTGCAACACAAACAGCAGCATTACAAACAAATCTGCCTTGATAATGTAGTTTATATATTTGAGATATTGTAACAAGATCATATAGGTATCAGAAGCACAATCAACGAAATGGAAGTCAGTAAAACAGGTAATTTATTTTAAATTCCGATATGACTTTGGGGAAGTAAGTTTACACTATAAATGTAAACTTGTTTTATTATTTACTTTTAAGATATTGGTCGTATAACTTAAGTTTGTTACTTCTGAAAGCAGAAAGAGATTTCTGCACTTACAGAAAAGCCACAGTCTTGACTTCTTTTATTATATATACCAATATTAGTGTTAGAAGCAATGTTTGCAATTGTAATAAAATTAAACTAATGGATCAAAAGAATGCGATCTGTTAGGAGTTTTCTAGTGATTCAAAGAGGAGATGGAATGTTGCTCGTACTAGGATGTTTAAGTCAAGAACTCTACGAAATTTCAGGCTTGATATTCCAACAGAAAGGAAGTTACTGCACTAGCAAAATTTGTTCATGAGCTAATTCCTGTTAACCACTTAAAGAATATATGATAAATTATAAATGACTATAAAGGTTTAATTATCTCAACAAGTGAATCATACAAATTCAAACATTTCAATAATGGGCACTTGGAACATATTACAGAGAAAAATGCTACTTTCAGTCTTTCATCTTAAAACCCTGATTCGTAATAACAATATTGAGAGAAACCTACTATTGATTTTGATTGTACAGTCTGAACTATTTCAATTAATTTCTCCAGATACTTGGTAACTACCCACATATCATATACTATTTATTGATATCAAAATTTATGACGCATGCAAGAATATTTGTGGATATTATAAAAGGCTATGAATGCAAAAAAAGCCAAATTAGTAGACAACTGATAAAAAGATTTATAATATCTTGCTTGACTCGCTAATAAATAGGCATACCTTGTCACCTTCATCTCTCATCACATTACTTGATAAAGCCATCAATTTCTTTCTTTTATGTTCAGGCATCTCTAACAAGCTAATCTGCCATAAAAGATAAGGAAACTTATTACGTAAGTATAGAACCAATAGCATACAGATGAACTTAAATATTCATTTACAAATCTTATCAATATATAATAGAATGTATGCTATGATCACAATAAACATATGAGATTATGATGTATCTGAAACTTTTTCATTGTTTACCAGTAAAGAAGCACACACACAAACACATACTGAAGTTTGTGGATCAATATCAAAAACTTGAACGATCAAACATTTTTATCTGGCTTATTTGCACTTAAAACCCTCAACTTTGACCTATTTTTTACTTTGCAACCTTAAACTTCATTGTGTTCACAGTTGTCTTAAAGTTTGTTTTATCACTTAAATACCCTTAATTCTATGAAATTGTCCACAAAAAGAAATTTTAAATGATGTTTGATGGGAAACAAATTTTTGTTATCTTTTAGATTTTTAGTTTCTTGTTGGTTAGTTGAGATAAGTCTATTTTATCGGTTAGGATTTAAGTTATCTTAGAGAAAAATCTTTAGAGCTTGGTTTTATCTTCTTCTATTTATTTGAAGTCTATAAATAGAAGGTAAGTTCATAAATTATGGATCGAAGAATTGAAGAATGAGAAATCAATTTTGAGTTTGAATGGTGCGATGCCAAAACCCAAAATCGGATATATCTATCTTAGTTCCTTCTCCGACTCCGATGTTGGCGCCTCGTGATCCGACATTACCAACACGCTATTTGGGTATTCCTAATTATTATTTTTGCATTTCTATTATAATTTTGTAATCAATTTATAGTAGTTAATTGTTCACATTTCATTTAAAGCTTTCGCACCCAAAAAATTTCATAAATCCCAAATTTCATACTCGTCTTATTTTCCTTTAGGTCTTTGTCCCGCGTCAAATTGGTATTAGAGCCAATCTCTAAAGGCTTATCTTTAAGATAATTTAAATCCTAACTGATAAAACAGAAAGTAATCTCTTATTTCAACTAACCAACAAGAAACTAAAAGATAACAAAATTTTGTTTCCTATCATTGATGGGAATGATGGAAAACAAAATTTTATTATCTTTTAGTTTCTTGTTGGTTAGTTAAGATAAGTCTATTTTATCAGTTAGGATTTAAGTTATCTTAGAGATAAACATTTAGAGATTGGTTGTATCTTCTTTTATTTATTGAGAATCTATAAATAGTTTGTAAGTTCATAAATTATGGATCGAAGAATTGAAGAATGAGAAATATATTTTGAGTTTGTATAGTGCGGTGCCAAAACCAAAAATTTGATCTCTCTATCTTATTTCCTTCTCCGCCTCCGACGTTGACGTCCCGTGATTCGACGTAATAAACACGCTATTCGGATATTCCTAATTATTATTATTTTTATTTCTATTATAATTTTTGTAATAAATTTATAGTAGTTAATTGTTCACATTTTATTTTAAAACTTCCGTGCCTAAATTTTCATAAGTCCCATATTTCATACTAATTTTTTTGGGTTTTCATCCCGTGTCAAATTGGTATTAGAGCTAAATCCTGGTTTAGAAATATTTTTATATGTAGGTAGGTAAGTCCCATATAAAAAAATATCTACACAAAATTACTTGCAAAAAATTTGTGCGATAATTGATGTTGCATATAATAAGATGCATACCGAAATGAAAAGGTTGCTTGAAAAAAAAATCAATCATAATAAAGTAGAAATTATTGCTAACGGTAAGCATATATCCTTACAAAATTCATTAGTAGAACCTAACTATCGTAGTCATGAATTAAATCCAAGTCCAAGTCTAAGTCTAGATTTAAACCAATAAGAAAAAAAAAATTGAGCTTTATAAGTCTAGATTTAAATCGTTAATAAATCTTATGTGTTATATATCATCATTAGAAGAATTAAATAGGTCATTTGATAAAACCAATGAATTTAAAGAACCTATTAAGTCTTCTAAATATTTTAAACGTGTTCCAATAATTAAACTTGTAAACAATTTCTATTATATGTTTGTTACAAATAAATGTAATAATTTGCAGAAAATAATAATTGATTGTAGGAACGAACATTTTGCTTTTGTGGAGGCATTAAGACATTCACAAGTTGTTGAAGTGCTTTGATAGGTCCATGTTGGACATTCTACTTCTTCCATTTCCACAACCGTCTGTACCACCGTGTAATTTTGTCGTCTTGTCAGAAACTTCAATGTTGACTAGCTTGTCAAAGCAAAGGTCTTCGCCATCATCGATTTGGAGGACATCATCGGAAACATAATTCTCAGTTTTTACGCTACCATGATTCACCATGAAGTAAATTTTCGAAGTCGAGGAGAATGATGGAAAATAAATTTTTGTTATCTTTTAGTTTCTTATTAGTTATTTGAGATATGAGATTATTTTTCTGTTTATCAGTAAGGATTTAAGTTATCTTTGAGATAAGCCTTTAGAGATTGGTTGTATAACTTGTATCTTCTTTTATTTATTGAGAGTCTATAAATAGTCTGTAAGTTCATTTTTGTAATAAATTTATAGTAGTTAATTGTTCACATTTCATTTTATTTCCGTGCCTAAATTTTCTAAAGTCCCAAATTTCATACAAATCTTATTTTCCTTTAGGTGTTCGTCCCGCATCAATGTTTATACCTCCAATGAAATGAAGAAGATGGTGGCAATGTTGGTGGTTGCAGTGAGGGGGGTGCTTAATGTCGTGCTAAGAGGAAGGGGTGCTAAGAGGAAGGGGTATAGGGACTGTAGTGGAGACACCACTTGGAAGAGGATGGTGGTTGTTGATTCAGTTTTATGGAGGAAGATGATGATGGGCTAAAATTTATGGATGAGGAGAAGATGGTGATGGTGAGTTAGAGTTAGAGTTTAGGAGGAAGAAGATGATGGTGACAGGATAGCATTTTGGATGAGGAAGAAGGAAGAAATTATAGTTTTGGAGTTAGGGTTTAGGGATGGAAGAAGGTAGAAGATGGTGGTGATAGGGTTTTAAGGCTAAGGCTATTATCGTCATAATGTGAATTTTGACAGTAGGTACCAAATTGATAATAAGTAAGAAGTTTAGACCTTAGGGTATAAATGTAAAGAAAATAATAGTTCATAGGAGCAAAGTGAAGATAGAGGAAATTTGAGGGTATTTAAGTGTAAATAAGCAATTTTGTATACAACAACAACAAATCTTAACCCAGATTTTTGGGGAGTAAGCCTTTTTATATAGAAGATAAAAAATAAGAAACGCAACGCAAGCAGAAAAGACAATTATCTTAAAGCAACTTTTGATTGTGAAAGGTGATCCTTTAGATTACATAAATGATTATTACTTTCCAAAACTTCATAGAGAGGTTGTAATCAACCAAATGAATTTTTCTGAATATAATACTGTACGTGATGGTTGCAATCATATTATCTTCATGTTGATGAACATGCACTCGCACACATTTAAAACACACAAGCAATTAAAAAGCTCTAGTTTTCTACCTCTGCATGCGCGTGCATGTATGTGTATTATTATAAAGCATCAGTTGTCTACTTTGGGTCTATCTCAGGCCCTTTATCTACCAAAACATCCTTACAACTTAAATAGTATTGTTCATATAGAACCTCCCACTGGCCACCGCTACCCACCAATGGATTTTCCTCCATGTTGCACTAATATGAAGTTATGAATGCGGATACGGATACATTATAAGGACAATACCAAATAGGTACATAAGTAGTTACCTATGTTGCACAAATGCATGTAAGGACACGATCCGGAAACGGCGTGTCCGCAACCTAAATTTTTGTATAGACGCTACTATATGTGACAAACTGAGTCTATTGGACACGTAAGGAAAAAGCTGTGTTATTCCAAACTGCTTCTGAAATTGGTTCTGGAGAGAAGGAAAAATCATTTCCGTATTGCTCTGCATATCTCGCCATCATGTAAATTCCGGAACCTATCAATTAGGCAAGAGCTCAATCATACTAAGTGTAATCAACATTGTCTCCCAATAGATATGGTTCCCTCTCCTTTTGCCTTCTGAAAAAGTGCACCTCCAAAGTTTTCATCACCAAATTACATCGCCTCTATTTCACTACCTACCAAATTAGCATGAGCCACTCAAATATCATAGTACACCGGTTCTGCAAGAGCCCTTTGTACCAAGTGTACCTTTAGCGGTCTACCAACTGATACATAGCATTTTCTTGTCCCGCATCTTCAACAAAATCAACAATCAACATAAACCAGAGGAACATAATCTTCCTCTATCGAACTCTGAAGTCAACTCCAATGAGATCTATGAACTCCAAAGTTCAACCATGTGAAGAAGCATAACGACCAAGTACCAACATCAGCAAGATCAACACAATTTTACTCGCTTCACATCTTCCTTCTTACAATATTTACCATCTTCCCAATGATTCCAAAGTCATTTTCATTAAGATAACCATCAAATAGAGCCAGGTTCATAATTTTCAGCACCAGGGAAACTAGTATAGTTTTTTTATTGAAAAATCCTGCAATTCCTATCCCATTTGTTTGGTGCTTTGTTTGGAAAATAGCTGATATTTTTAAGACCAATCCTCTTCCATAGAGGAATTGTAAAAGATATTGATTACCTTTATTCATTTTGGGCTGGCAGCCTTGCTAGAAAGAAGGCTAAGAGGTCATCAGAAAACTCGGCTGGGTGCTCACTTGCCAATCCATTGGAGAATGATAGTTAATGCTCCCAATTTTTCTTATTCACAAGGTGATGTTGCTCTTGTTATTTCCCTTTGGGTTTCTTCTCATTTGATGTATCTGTAGGTGCTGATTTCAGATTTTGATGCCTTCTTTTTGTTACAAATTTTGGCCCTGAGGTGTCCATCCAGGGCATTTTGTTGTAGTCTTTCTGACCTCATCCTCATCCTCATTCTCAAAAAACTTAATTAATTATATCAGGTCATGCTAATATCTAGAACTATAAATTTATGATCCTTGTGTGTGGATATATAATCATCAACAGAGTCAATCCACAATGTACATGGCAAGCACAAATAATTCAATTAAATGTTTGTTGTTTAAGAATTCATTCAGTGAGCATTCGATGTGTGGTTAGCACTTCATAAAGTTCTAGGACATTTAAATTTGAGGTCGTAGGTAATCTATCCAAGATAATCCATTGTTGAACAGCATTAATAAAATGCACATTATTGCTTGTCTGAGTTGTCTCTAACCCACATATTTGAACTTAAAGGTTCATATATTATTAGTGCTCACAATCAATAGATTCATGTAAGTTTTCATGTGTTATACACACAGAGACATACAGAAACTTCAATCTGGTCAAATGATAAGAGTTTAAAGGATTTTCATGGCTTCTTGAACTTGAAAGGAGGCTTTAAAGTATAGATCTAATAGTTATTGATAAGTGCTTAATTAACATATAGTATTTTAATCAATTTTCTTTCATTCCACTTGTGTCCCTTTTTTCTGTTTCAATAGCTATTACCTGTAGTTTTTGCTGTACGACATCTCGAAGATTTAGGGATGCACTGTAAGTAAAATTGGGCATGCATGCATATAAAAGGTTGTAAAATATTCTTCCAGATTTACATATTAGAAAAGAATTATCCTCGAGAAACGTTTGTGCATCTGTAGCATGACTTCAACTTTCTGTTTCTTTTCACACCCATATATTGCACAATGCCGCATACAGTTGTTTTCCAATTGAAACTATTTATTTCCTAATATTTTATGTTCAAATAAAGATGAGAAATTTAACCAAACATCATTGGCAGGTAATACTTAAAAAATAAACCCATCATGCCATGTGATGTTGACAAAGAACAGTTCTAATACTAAATCTCCACGACGTAGAAAAATTATATTATTTTCTAGGTTAAAAAACAGTCACTTAAAGTTCTCTGTTGAAGATAACTAAAAGTGGTTATTTACAAACATTTCTACTTCATACAGTAAATGAAGAAATACTAAAGGTGTCCCCTTGCTGATGCCAAAACTTTATTACTTACCCCTCCTTGTCCACCCCTTGCTACAAGAATTTCATCACCCGGATGTGCCAAATCTGCAAGAAAAGTTCCTCTCTTGCGTTTGACAACGGTACCTGTCATGATTGAAAATTTAGAGATTATTGAAGACCAATGGTTCAATTTTTTTGTTGAGCTGAAAATATTGAGAGAAAAAAATTAGTGTCTACAGTTGTCATAAGGCTGCATGTGGCATCATGGTAGAGCTTTTTTACATACACTTGGTAGCTCAAGGTGTCCATACTGGTACTAAGGAACTTTTAAAAACAAAGGAAAATTAATATTAATCAACAGAAAAGGAAAATCTTGATTTTCCACTTGTTTGAACTGCTGATAAGTTCAAAGAGAAATGAAAGCTAAATAATAATATGCATTTTGCACTGTGGAACAATGTTATGTCTCCCCCCTGCTGCTATTGGCCAAACAATGAAATCTGAAGCTCTTAAAGTTTTCCTCGTACACATAGTGTGGGTATGTAGGGTCATTTTCTGGAAACACTACTGGATGTGTGTATCTAAAACCAATACACATCACTAATTCTGTTGTTGTATTTAGAAGCCAATAGATACAATTTAATTCAAAACTCACCCCCATCAAATCTATAAACAATTGATTAAAAACTAATACAATTACTAAAAGATCCAAGTAACTATTACCATTTATAGAAATAAAAATACTACTCATTACGATGGAATTAGGTTACAAGTAGGGTTTTAAAATCGAACAACAAATTAGTGTTAGAAATCTCATTCTGATCTAGTCTCTAAGCTTACTTTGATTAGAATGGGATTTTCTTACAATGGTTCATTTCTCTAACCCCAAATTGTATTGTTAGAGAAGGCACAGGAGGGGGCAGCATAGAATAATTCTATGAGATGCAAAAGAAGAGGAAGAGTTACGGGCAGGAGAGTAATGGCAGAGGATAAGGTGGCGCAGGTAGCTATTGAGGAGAACAAGGAGGGGTGCGCCTTAGAAGAGGGCAGGTGGTGTCTTAGGAGGAGGCAATAATCAAGAGAGGTTTCTAGTTTGAGGGAAATGAGCACCGAGAAATGGAAGGGGGTTAAGAAATACAAGGTGAAAGGGAAGGGAAATAACTGGGGTTGTATAGTATGCTATGGTGCTGGGGTTGAAACAAGAAACCCAATTCTAATCAACAACCATCCACTGACACCCATATCTAAGAGCATTGGCTCAAAAGCATGAAACCTGAAATCTGAAAGCGCAAGAAACCTAGCAGAATTTTCCAACCCCGTAACCCTTTATATAATAGGAAGAATTGTCAATGTTCGACACGACTTATCCATCCACGTATCTTGAGTCTTGACACTCGGAATCTTACAAATATATCCAGTTGATCTACTAAGAAGGGGAAGGGTGGGGAAGGTGTCAAGTACTGCATATACTTCTCCTGCAAACAACATATATAGTGCAAAAATGGAATATCCAAAACAATGGTTGTGATCTATATATCTATCTAACCTAACCCAAAAAAGTAAAGAGTAAAGATCTCTAGTTCTTTTCTCTTTGCATCAAATAGGCACCAAAAAACTTTTCATAAACATTGAAGAATTCCTTTTGATTGTCATTTCATAAACAAGGAAGTAACGAACAAGACAGAAGCAATGCTCAATACCTAAAAGTTCATGTTCTTAATACTTGAAATAAATGTACTAACAGCAACATAGATGCGTCAAAAGAAGGCATAAAATATATAATGTCAGTGCAGTTAGAATGTAAAGCAATAAAAAAAATAGTCAGCAGACCACAGAACAAGAGACTTGCTCCTAAGCTCCTAGTGTTGTTAATAGAAATTGAATCGTGAATGACTCATTAAGAGTGAAGCTGCAATGCTAAAGCACCTCATGAAACATGAAATCTGAAAAGACAAGAAACTAAGCAGGATTTTCCTTACTGTTACTATCTAATAATAAGAGTATCAGTAGAGCTTTGATCCTTGACATTCTTATACAAATTGAATCCTGATGGCTCATCAAAAGACTGAAGGTGCAATGCTCAAGGGAAATCATAGTCTTTCTATTCACTAATTTCTTCAATGTACAGCTTATTGAGATTGTAGAAAGGAATAATGGATGATTTACTATTCAGGAGGGAGTACATATATTTTCTATCCGATGTGGGACTAAATAAGTCCTCAAAACTCAACACTCCCCCTCAAGATGGATGATAGATATAGATATCAATCATCCTCATAATGTTACAAAAGATATCAAACTCTCTAGGACCTAAACATTTAGTTAAACAATCAGCTAATTGCTCCCCTGATTTCAAATAGCTCAAAGTCAAAAATCCTCTATTCAGCTGTTCCTTGATGAAGAACCGATCAATCTCCACATGTTTGGTGCAATCATGCTGAACTGGATTGTTTGCAATATCAATTGCTGATTTGTTGTCACACCAAAGCTGCAGAGAGTCTCCTCTAAACAAACGTATCTCAGACAACAAGCTCTTCACCCACATCATCTCGCATATGCTAACTGTCATAGCCCTGTACTCGGCCTCAGCTGTAGACCTAGCCACTACATCTTGCTACGCCAAGATACAAGATTGACTCCACCAAAAACACAAACCTATAGTGGACCTGCGATCGTCCATACAACCCGCCCAATCGGCATCACAGTAGTAGCATTCAACTCTCAGATATCCAGAACTTCTGAACCATACCATTTTCTGGACTTCCTTTAATATACCTGAGAATTCTACGAACTGCCTCCATATGCTGCTATTTGGGATCATGCATATATCTACTCACCACACTCACGGCCTGAGTAATATCATGTCTCGTATGTCATAGATATATAAGCCGACCAACTAATCTTTGATATTACTCCTTACTTACAGGATCACCACCCTCTGCATACAACTTGTGATTCTGTTCGATAGGAGTAGAAGCAACCAAGCATCCTTGTCTCTGAAAGAAGGTACAGAGCATACTTTCGCTGAGAAAACACTATACCCTTTCGTGACCTTGCAATTTCAATTCCGAGGAAGTACTTCAACTGCCCCAGATCCTTGACTTCAAATTCCTCTCCAAGTCTTTTCTTCAGTCGTAGGATCTCCTTAGTATCGTCTCCAGTAATTATAATATCATCAACATAGACTGTAAGAACAGTGATAGTGATACGAGTCTTGGAGTGCCTGTAAAACACAGTATGATCTTCATTGCACTGCCTATACCCCATACCACAGACTGCAAGTCTGAATCTATCAAACCATGCTCTTAGCCCATACAAAGACTTCTTCAATTTGCATACATTTTCAGTTGCTTGTGAAGTAGCAAAGCCTGGTGGAATCTCCATATACACCTCCTCCTGGAGATCACCATGCAAAAAGTTGTTCTTGACATCTAGCTGATGTAGTTGCCATTTGAAGTTGGCAGCACATGACAACAACACTCGAACAGTGCTCATCTTTGCTACTGGAGAAAATATGAGCACTTTAGCAACCAATCTGGTCTTGTACCTGTCAATCTTGCCCTCTGGAGTTTGCTTAACAGTATAAACTCATTTACAACCAATCTGGTCTCGTCATAGTCGATACCATAAGTTTGGTTGCAGCCTTTAGCAACCAATCTGGTCTTGTACCTGTCAATCTTGCCCTCTGGAGTCTGCTTAACAGTATAAACTCATTTACATCCAACAGCACGCTTCCCAACTGGCAGTGGAACCAGCTCCCATGTGTCGTTCTTCTTCAATGCCTGAAGTTCCTCCTGCATGGTACTCAACCACCTAGGATCTTGCTTAGCTATCCGTCAATTGTTAGGTACAAACACTAAATCCAATGATGCAAGGAATGACTCATATGCAGGTGGAATGGATGCATATGAAATGTAATATGCAATGTTAGTATCCCAACTGCCAAACTTAGCTGGAGGTTTTTCAGCATTGACTCTAGAAGTTCTACGAAGCAAGACAGGAGTATTAGAAGTACCAGGAAAGGAATTATTACCAGGTGACTTAGGTGGAAAGGCTGAAAGACCTGGAGAAGAGGGACTTGGGACATCAGCATCTGTGGTTACTTGCATAGGCACAGGAGGCGGCTCATGCTGCTTCTGGTGCTCATGCTGCTCATGCTCCTTATATACTCTCAGATCCTCCTGACTGTCGGCTCTCCCTGACTGTCGGCTCCCTCCTGAGACACTATCACTCCTAGGTGACTCAAAAGGACATGGAATCATACCAACCACGATGCCGCTCTAATTCTCCCCATCTACTAACATTAGTAGAGTCATCATCAAACAAGGAACTCAACTCCATCTTCTCCCCATAAAATGTTTCAAACTCCTGAAAGGTCACATCCATACTGACAAACAACCTTCTTTTAGTGGGACACCAACACTTGTATCTTTTCTGACTTGATGAATAGCCCACAAAAGTACATTTAACTGCTTGTGGATCCAACTTGCTCACCATCAATCTGTGATCACTCACAAAACATGTGCATCTAAACACTCTGGGTGGAACAATAAAAATATTAGAGCCCAACAGCATCTCACATGGTATCTTCATCCCTAATACTTTTGACGGCATCATGTTGATTAGATAAGCTGTTGTCATAACAGCCTCACTCCACAAGAACTTGACACATTCATCATCAGCATCAATGAACGTGTCACTTCAGTAGATGCATGTTCTTGTGTTCAGTCACCCCATTCTGAGCAAGAGTGTTTAGTCAAGTGGTTTGATGAAGAATTTCCTAATTAGAGATGAAAGTAGCAAACTCCTTGTTGGCGTACTCGGTCCCATTATCTGTTCGAAGAGTCTTCACATGTACTCCAAACTGGATCTTCACATACGCCGAGAAGTCTTGAAAACATTTGTATACCTCAAATTTCCGCTTCATTATGTAGATCCAGGTCATACGTGAGTAGCAATCAATGAAAGTAACAAACCATCTGAATCCACTAATAATAGTAGGACACGGTCTCCAAACATCAGAATGAACAAGTGCAAATGGCTCAAAACTTCGAAGACCAACCATTTTATTAGTAGAACGTGTATGCTTCACAAGTTTACAAGCATTACAAAATAACATTTTTGTCTACTTTATTCATTATCTCAGGTTCTAACTTATTCAAACTATCAAAAGATAAATGTCCCAATATGCAATATTGAAGCATCGCTTCTGCCTTTGGCCCTCCACTAACAGTAGCAGCAAGCATTGCAGCCTTCCTGTCCAGGTACCAAAGATCATCACGCCTGATGCCAGTCCCAAACCTCTTCCCCGTGTCCTTTTCCTGGAAAGAACACATATCCCGATCAAAAAGAACAGTACAATTCAATTGATCAATGAGAGAGCTAACATAAAGTAAGTTGACCGAAAATGAAGGAACATACAATACAGATGACAGGGTAACAAATAAAGTATAATGGACCGAGCCAGTACCTATGATGGGTTGGGATTTCCCATCAGCAGTCTGAACTGTCTCGAGATGCATATTTTTACTCGGATAATATAATACAAACTCACTAGATGCACCTGTGATATGCCTAGATGCACCTGAGTCTATGATCCAACCAGCATGAGATTTAGTGGATGCAAGTGCCTGAACCAGAATACATTTGCCCATATGAGCGTAACCGGTAAAGCTACCAAGGTAGGTAGTGTCATCCAGATCCTGAGTGGCATGTCCCTTGCCCTTAGAATTCTCAACCTGAAGCTTGAACTGATGTTGTTCCTCCAGCTCTGTCATCTCAGCTCCAGTCATCTCAGTAGTGGTCTCATCTGCCACAGCTAGGTAAGCAACTCCTCGACCTCTACTTCGCCTACCTCCTTGACCTGCACGTCCACCTCTCTGTCCTCCGCCTCCTCGGCCACGACCAGAATTGCGGGGTTGAGGGCAGTTGTAGCTGAGGTGCCCTTTCTTCCTGCAATTGTAGCACTCTCTGTTATCGCTAATGGGAGCACTAGGAACCACCAATGTCGAACGGATAGCAGGTGAGGTCTCACCTTTCATTACCTTCTGTCTGATCTCATTTTGCTCCATCGATGCAACAGCCTCATCCAGGGATGGAAGGGATGACAGATGACACATTGCTGCCCTCCTAGCCTCAAACTGCGAGTTTAGGCTCTCGAAAAAACACCTACGCTCAAGGTACTGCTTTCCAAGGAGAACATATGTCAGCTTCTGCAATGATAGCGGATCATAGTGGTCCAAGTCCGCCCATAAGTAACGTAGCTCCGCTGCATACTGGAGTACTGTCTTCTCCCCCTGTGTGGTAGCATCAATCTTCTCCTCAACTTCCATCATCATCACGACACTCCCAACTCCAAAGTACATCTCAGCCAATGTCTTCCAAACATCAACTGCACTGCAGATCGACTCCATCATCCCAGCTATGGATAGAGACACAGAAGTCAGCAGTCAAGAAACCACCAGAGAATTAAGGTGACTCCATGTGCTCCACTCAGCACTCATCTTATCCTCTGGCTCAGTGCACTCTCCCTTTACATATTTTTCAAGTCTCTTGTTCGAAGGTTCAGCAGCGCCCTCCTAGACCAACTTAGGTAGTTTCTCGTCCCCTCGAATTTGATGTCATTCGGCAGCAACTCTATCTTCTCCATCACCTATGACGGTTCTGGTGAGGGCACAACTGCCCAACTGGATGAGGTCTCCTCTAATTTGGCCTAAAATATCATGGTCACCCCCTCCAGTATCTCCTTCAGCTCCTTACTAGTCAAAGGTGTTCACATCTCCACAGTTGCACTTATCGCAAACCCAACACAGGGACGAGATCAAACGCAACTCAACCACAGGTCGTGCGCCTACAAGCGATCACTGCTTTCTCCATCTATTTGTACACCTCCAAGTTCATACGGCAGGAGAGGTGCACGATGGGTAGAACTCGCCGGAAAAAAGACTAGAAATAGAGATCTGTGCAAAACATTCCATAAAGTATACTCTCTAATTTCAGAACCCAGACTAGAAATAGAGATCTGTGCAAAACTTTCCAGGAAGTATACTTTAATTTCAAAATCCACGCTAAGATCGAAATCAAACGACCATACAAGAGTTCCTCTCTGATTATCCACGATCCAACGAACAACTCGCTTACGCCAGCGTACGACAAGGACAAGGTCGGCAGCTGCATACCCTGCTTCCCGCAGGTTCAACAGCGTATCCTGCTTCCCGAAGGGTTCAACGACACCCGCAGAGGGACGTCGGAGGCGGATCGACGGCGGAGAAGAAGGGCGGTGGAGGAGAAGGATGGCTGATGAAGAAGAAAAAAAAAATTAATGTGAAGAAAGAGATTCGGAATTTTGGCTCTGATACCATGTAGAAAGGAATAATAGATTATTTATATTCAGGAGGGAGTACATATATATAGGAGGAGGCTAGCCTCCTCCTTATTTCCTATCCGATGTGAGACTAAATAAGTCATCGTAACTCAACAGAGATCAACTACATACTTCCTTCCAATCAAAACATAAAGTTGACAAAACTTTTTCAATATTATCAAAACTTGAACCATAAAAATGCTAAAACTATATATTGATTTACAAACCTACAGGCACAGGTATTCGTAATGGTACACCAGCAAATCCGTCACGCAATTGTGAACTCAATGTGCCCATGGCATCAACATTGCCTCCTCGCTTTGCACTAAACCGGCCCTTTTTGTGGAATTCCAGAAGAGATTCTTTGCTCTCATCTGCAAAAATAACTACATCACCCCCATGTCCACCAATTGGTAGGATTAGTGAGCCGTCTGAATCCCTTTTATATGAACCCTTTCTCCTAGTCTTCTCCTGGTCATGTTTTCCTCGGGCATCATGTTTTCCTCGGGCCTTCGAACTATTTGTAGTAGTGGTAGGCATGCTGAGGACTGCACCGTGGCCTCCATCTCCAGAACGAACAGTAATGACAACCTGATCAAAATATTTGTGTGGTTCCCTTATCAGAGCTTCAGGGTTAGTGGAAGGAGATTCTTTGACCTTCAAAGATCTGCAGGTGATCACATGGTATTGAATGCTTGTAGAAATATATGACCACTTCTTACCCCTGCAAAAACACAACAACAATCAGCACATTATAACAGATTATAACACGCTTCAAAGTTACATTAAGGATGCAAGATGAAGAAGATGGGAACAGTTAGATGATAATAAGAGCCACTGTACAGGACAGGTTCTTAAGGAGTGACACTGAATTTGCACTGAATGATTACTTCAAAGCAAAAGAGCGAGATGAGCTTCATTCATTTAGTTACTTTTATAAGATGAACAATACCACCAGGCTATAAACTAAAAGGATGTCCAAGTGTCTATTATTTTACGATTGTTTATCTACTGTATATTAGAAGGCTGGCCTTCCTAGATCAGAAGATAAAGAAACACAGTCAACCAATAATTATAACAGAACAAGACATTTAGATCTCTCTATCCTGCAAACAAGAGAGTAACGTTTCGAATGGTCATCTAACCACTCCCAATTTATTTCGCGCCAAGTATGTCCCAAGTCAGGAGGAAGTCCAGAGAAAACAAATCCCATTTTTTTCCTCAACATTGCATATTATTTTTATCGGAGATCCCTGGAAAGAGAAAGAAGCATCCTTAAAACAAGTGCATCACATATTTTTGCATGTTGGCTACTAGAAGGTGATGTTTGTTGGGGTTTTGAGCTTGTAAGCACTAGCTTTAGTCCCATATCGTTGGGAACCCCAAGTGTATATTTCAATATATTTCTTGGCTTTGTATTGACATATGCACATGTTGTGTAGTGGCCCATGTGGTTGTAATGATGAGGGTGTTTTCCTAGTGGTGCAAGTAGGTCATCAAAGAAACATTTATGTTTTTTGTTACTTTTTTTGGAAAAATTTCATAGGAGCTAAGTCCCGTAGGGGGTTAGCGACTCAGGTTCGGACTCGAACGAATGGTGCAAAGTGACACTTTGATGGCGCACTTTGCACTTCGCATGTGCGCATCGGATGCGAGATGGCGCTGTTTGCGCTCGTTTTCCACACGAGTTTTTGTGCCGTTGTGCGCTAGTTCCGTACGAATTTCCACACGGGTGTAGCGCGGCTACAGTGTGGTTGCAGCACGGAACAACGCGTGCAATGGTGCAACGGAACAACGGGGCTGTGCGAGCTTCCGCGTAGATGTTGTTCCGCTGAATGCTTGTTTTCACATAAAACATGGTTCAAGGCAGCACAGAACGTAACAGTAACCGCCATTTTCTAGTAGCCATTATCTCCTCGGTTAGTGGGGGTAATAGGCATTAACCGGCCTATTTAGTAGATGGTTTTTCCACATTAAGTGGTGGTAATGGCGGCAACCGCCTCTGCTTAGTGGGGATTATCTTCGAATTTTTGGCCACCAAGGGAGTGGGTTGCTATGGGGTTCTCCTATATATATACATGATGTGTTCTTCCAAGAGAAAGATAGACAAAAAAAAGTGGGAAAAAAGAGCATGTATCTTGTGAGAAGAGCCTTAACAACAGCTATCAAGAGGAATGAGGTATTGCTCGTACAAGGAGTCCAAGTTCCATCCGTTCAAGAGTGACAAGAGCGTTCCAAAAGTTCTATCCTTTGAAGTTGTTGGTTCCTGGAAAGCTGGAAGTAGATCAACGGAAAAGGTCGAATCTTATTTTAAGCAACGGTGATCTTTATCACCCAACGAGGTTTAAATTTATGTGTTCTTTCTTCTTCCTCGTGCTCTATGTTGTATTTCCATTTGTAGCAACTATGATTGCTAGAGTTTTATAGGAGCTTTCTTCAAGGTTGTAAAAATCACTAGTCGGCCGCTAGTCGGTTCGCAGGGACTAGGGATTAATCGAATTAGTCGGGGACTAGTCGAATTAGTCGGTTTTGATTTTTTTAATTAAAAATATATATATAAACTACTATATTGTAGTAGTATAAAAAATAATTAATAAGAGAGAACTATATATATATACTACAACAGTATATATAAACTACGATAGAAAGAATATATATATATATATATATATATATATAGCACATATTTAAGGGAAAAAATTAGCACATATTTACAGTAATGTTCAGTCGAAAGCAAGCACAGGCATAACAAGTGTTTTTAATGGTCTACTAGTCAAAAGTCATAACTACTGGTAATATACCAACTTTTATATATATCGACTTAGAGTATATGACCCGTGTAGAGAGAGAGAAGAAGAAAGGAGAAAAAGTGGTGACAATGACTTGAGTCTAGCTGTCTTCTCTGTCTCTAGTGACTTGGGGCTAGTTGTCCTCTCTCTCTCTCTCTCTCATCTATTAATTGTTTTTGTATCACACAACCACCAATCCATCAAGATGATGTGTCATTTTTTGACCCACTATTGAGACTATAACTGGTTTTTAATTTGGCACCATTCGTTCCTCCTTATGCATTATATGTGAATTGTTAAAAGTTATTTTATTTTGTTATTTATCATATGAGGGTATAATAGTAATTGTGGGTATATTGCATATCAATATAAATAGACATAAGATGCAACCTAAGATTCAAGGCCCTTGCAATCTCCTTTCTCGTATTCTCTCTTCTCCTACTTTTTTCCTTCTTTCCTCTCCATCTCCAAACTTCACTTGGTATCAGAGCATATATTTGAAAGTACTCTACATCGCATCCACGACAGGGCCGATCGAACTTTTCATGATTCGTCGTTAATCGTTCGTTGTTCGTGGTCGTTCGTGGTTCGTTTATGAGATATAGGATTTCTACATATCTCCGTTGGTTGTTCGTCGTCGGTTAAGGTTCCGTTGTGAGATCTAGGGTTTCAAAGATATCGTCTTTCTGTTGCATCTGCAAGTATGGTGGAGACCGAATCTTCTGGCGAGTTTAATAGTGGTGATGGTAGCGGAGGTGGTTCTCCTTTTACTGTTATTCATAATGATGAATTGGGAAAGTCGATTACAGCGGTGAAACTCAATGGTACGAACTACCTTATATGGCCAAGTCTATCAAAGTGGTGTTAAGGGGGAAGAAGAAGTTGAAGTTTTTGACGAAAGAACCCCGCCTGAAACTTACGCTGAGAATGAAGATTGGATGAGTGTAGATGCCTACGTTATGTCGTGGTTGTAGCATAGTATGGAGCCACATATCACTGCTAATGTTCAGTGGTGTGAATCAAGCAAACAGATTTGGTCATCTCTAGTAAAATCATATTCGCAGAAGCAAAATGTTGCCCGTATCTATGAGTTGTACGAGTTATTGTTTAATACAAAACAAAATGGGAAGCCTGTGAATGAATATCTGGCTTCAAAGAAGGCTTTGTGGGAGGAACTGCTTCAATATCACCATGTTACTACTGATTTGAAGGAAGCACAGGGACAGAAGGAAGAGTTTCATATTTCACTTATCCTAGCCGACTTGGATCCTGCGCTCGAATCATGTAAAGCTCAAATCCTTGCTGGAGAGCAGTTACCTACGGTGGCAGATACTTTCTCCCGTCTCAATCGTTCCTTTCTGGGACAGTTCTGTGGTGCCGAGTACTGACTCTTCTGCCCTAGTTTCTACTGTTGTTGGTCGTAGTGGTGGACGTGGTAGTGGATGTGGTGGTAGAGATGGTGGTCGTAGTTTTGGTCGAGGAGGAGGCCGTGGTGGTAAAGACAATGATCGTGGTGGAGGCCGTGGTGGTGGTGGTGGCCGTGGTCAACCACGGAAGTGTAACTATTGTGGAATGCTCGGTCATGTGGAAGACTATTGTTAGGACAAATGGGGCAAACCAGGATATGCACATCAAGTGCATGATGAAAATATGCAGTCCCAGGTCACCACTTCTGCTCCCAGAGATGATACTTCGGGCTTCAATCAGACTTCAACGTCTGATACCTCATCTCCATTTGAACAGATCCTCCAGAAGTTGAACACGCTTGCTATTACCACCCCCCAACCTACTGCAATCATGGCACATATAGGTAATCCTGTTTTTGTGGCAACCCAGTCACCATCCACCTCTTGGATCATCGACTCAGGAGCAAGCTCTCACATGTCTGGTATAACTTCTTTCTTTCATAATCGTAGTCTCATAAAACATAATAGTATCTTGGCTGATGGATCTACACGCCATGTGCTTGAAAAATGTGCTATTCACCCTACTTATCACTATCATTATTTGATTCATTATATGTGCCTAATTTTTATTTAATTTGTTATCTGTGAGCCAGTTAACCAAATCTCTTCAATATTCTGTGACATTCTCCCAATTCGTATGTTTTTCAGGACGAAGAAGATGATTGGTTCGGACTTGAAAAAGATGGATTGTACTACTTGATCTACCTGGAAAGGCCTACACTTCTGTTTCTACTTCTCCGTTGCAGTGGCATTATCGTTTGGGACATCCGTCTTTGGCTAAGTTGCGTCAAATTGTTCCTAGTTTGAGTCATGTTTCTAGTCTTGAATGTGAGACTTGTCAGTTAGGCAAGCATCACCGTAGTTCCTTCCTTCGTCGTAGTGAGAGTCGTCAATTAGAGTCTTGATCTTGTTCATCCTTATATTTGGGGTCCATCTAGAGTCAAAAGTCCGAAAGGATTTCAGTATTTTGTTATTTTTATTGATGATTATTCCAGAATGACTTGTGTTATTTAATGAAAGAAGGATATGAGTTTCCAAATATATTATCTACCTTTTATAATGAATTTTATGTTCAGTTTGATAAACGTATCAAATTCTGCGTTCTGATAATGCTTTGGAGTATACTCAATCTTCTGTGAACAGTTTCTGTGCTGATCGTGGTATGATTCATCAAACCAGTTGTGTCCACACCTCTCAACAAAATGGTATAGCCGAATGCAAACATCGAAACATTTTATGTGGCTCGAACTCTTATGTTCAATATGCATGTCCCTAAACAGTATTGGACATATACCGTTCTTACTGCATGTTATCTAATTAATCGCATGCCATCATCTGTATTAAATAACAAAGTTTCATTTACCATATTACATACAGATATCGCACCTTTTTTCTTACCTCCTCGAGTGTTTGGGTGTATCACTTTTATTCATAACATGTAACCTAATCGAGATAAGTTGGCTCCTAGATCTCTGAAGTGTCTTTCTTGGTTATCCTCGTACTCAAAAAGGTTATCGTTGTTACAGTCCACAGTCACGCAAATATTATGTCAGTGCGGATGTTAGTCTACCCCTTTTTTTCCTTCAGGAGACCGTTTTATTCCTTTTACAACAGATTTGATATCTTTTATACCACTTTCGGTAATTCCTGAATCAATTTATGTCTCCATTCCCCTTTTACAGGTTTATCAGAGATCCAAGGACAGGCCAATGGTTCTGCAAAATTCAGCCCTCAACCAATCAGCTTCCGTGCTTGAGGTTTCTGTTCCCATCACCACAGATCCAGATGATCTTCCTATTGCTCTCAGGAAAAAAAAATGCCTTAGTACCACAAAAAATAAGTATCACATTTCTAACTATGTTTCATTACACCGTGTTTCATCATCTTTTTATGCATTTGCTGTTTCATTGTCTTTTATTTTCATTTCCAAAACTTACAAGCAGGCTATGTCATCTTCTGGTTGAAAAAGTGCAATGGATGAGGAGATGTATTCTTTACATCAAAATCAAACTTGGGAGCTTACATCACTTCCTGTTGGAAAGCAGACAGTGGGTTGTAGATGGGTGTACACTGTTAAGTATCATCCAGATGGTTCTGTTGAGCGTCTCAGGCACGGTTGGTTGCCAAAGGGTATACTCAGACATATTGTGTGGATTATATAGAGATTCTCTCCAATGGCCCGGCTGAATTCAGTTCGAATTCTTATTTCTGTAGCGGTTAATCGTCAATAGCCTATATATCAGCTGAACATAAAGAATGCTTTCTTGCATGGTGACTTACAGGAGGAGGTTTATATGGATCAACCACCGGGATATGTTGTAGCAAAAAATAAAAAACTCGTATGTCGATTGAAGAAAGCATTATATGGACTGAAACAGTCACCCCGTGCTTGGTTTTACAAGTTCACTTCAGTTCTCATTCAGTATGGCTTTCGGCGCACTACATCAGATCATTCAATATTTTGCCATTCTTCCTCAGCAGATATTATCGTGTTGATTGTTTATGTTGATGATAACATTATATCTGGGAGTGATCATGCTGGGATTGTGGACTTAAGGGCCTATCTTAGTCGTCAGTTTCATACTAAGGATTTGGGTCTTCTTTGATATTTTTTTGGAATCGAGGTTGCTCGATCTAAGAAGGGTGTATATCTGTCACAATGCAAGTATGTTCTAGACTTGCTCTCCGAGACTGGGATGTTGGAGTGTCGGCCAGTTGAGACTCCTATGGATTATCATGACAAGCTTAATGCTGACAAGAGAGTTATTTGAGGATGTTGGATATTATAGACGTTTGGTTGGCAAACTTATATATCTTACTGTTACTCGACCAGACATCACATATGCAGTTGGGGTAATTAATCAGTTTATACATGCCCCTCGGCAACTACATTGGGAGGCTATCTCTCGCATTCTTCGATACTTGAAGGGTCCACCGGGAAAGGGTTTGTTATACAAACATTCCCAGTTGCTTACGGTGACGGGGTTCAATGATGCTGATTGGGCAGGCAGTTGCAGTAATAGGAGGTCTACTTCTGGCTATTGTACGTTTGTGGGTGGCAATCTTGTCACGTGGCATAGTAAGAAGCATAATGTTGTGGCTCCTTCTAGTGCAGAGGTCGAGTACCGTGCAATGGCTCATACAGCTTCTAAGATGATCTGGGTGCACTCTTCTTCATGAAATGGGGATTATGATTCATATTCCGATAGAGATGTATTGTGATAATCAGTCGACAATGTTTATCGCAAGTAATCTGGTGTTTCATGAGCGCACGAAGCATATCGAGGTGGATTGTCATTTTGTTCGTGATTTGTTGCTGAAGAAACAGATTGTCACTCCTTATGTTCGGTCAGAGGATCAATTAAGTGATATCCTCACCAAACCACTTGCTCGTGGTCCATTTTCTGATTTATGTAGCAAGTTGGGCATGTCTGATCTATATGCTCCTGCTTGAGGGAGGATGTTAGAGTTATTTTATTTTGTTATTTATCATATGAGAGTATAATAGTAATTGTGTTTGTATTGCATATCAATATAAATAGACATGAGATGCAACCTAGGGTTCGAGTCCTTTGCAATCTCATTTCTCATATTATCTCCTCCTACTTTTTTTCTTCTCTCCATCTCCAAACTTCACTTGAATAATAATAATAGAAGTGGACAAGGATAGGGATGGGCAACAAAGCATTGGAAGCAGCAAACACAGCAAAAAAAGCAACGGCAAAAGCAAACAATCCTCTCTTCTTGTGATATTTGAGCTGCTACCACTATAGTAGTGAAAATAAGAGCATGAGGTCTGCACAAAAAAGCAACGACATTACTGGTTGTAACGGTTTATATCGGACTATATCGGTTCGTATCGGCTACTAATCGACCGACTAGTCGGCTGAAGCTCCCTAGTAGGTCGACTAGGACCGCCTAAGGCGGCAGCCGTCTAGTTCGAACGCCTAGGAGCCAAGGCGGGTAGATGAGCTCCGACTACCGCCTAGGCGGCGACTAGTCGGCCGACTAGGCCGAATTTTGCATCATTGGCTTTTCATTAGAGTCAGTTTGTACTCTGATTACGTAAGACCATTAAATCAGTGGTGATTTCGGTTTTCACGTACCTTTGTACTATCTCTTTAATGTCATCAACAACAATGTTTGGAAGTGTACATGTCCACACATCAATCCATCTACAATCATTAATGTCAATAATCAGATTGGGGAACATCCTATCTAGAGTCATCTTCGCACTCTGGAGTGTAATATAAAATTCTTATAATTGACACAAGGGGATTGTTGTAAACCAAAGTATAAGATTATTAGCCTCAACTACAAGATATTATTCTAGCTCCTGATGTACCTTTTTCTAATACTCCCTCCCAAGCATTTTGCCATCGGACATCATTGACAATCACATCAAATCAAAGTTAATGGCAAAAGGAGTCTTATATGTGGTTTCTCCATTTCTACTCGTTTATATGGTTTCTCTATTTCTACTCGCCCATAATTGTCTCTTTATATATATATATATATATATATATATATATAGGGATCATGATGTCATACTTAAGTATCATACTTGTTCTCCGAAATAGCAATCGTTGGATTGTCTTTTTTGACGGTTCTAATTATATCAAAATCGCGCAAAAAATTGGGTAGTTTAAGAATCTAATCTGAACCGTCAAAAAAGATAATCCAACGATTGTATTTCAGGGAACATGCGAAAATGCTTAAGTGTGTGGATCTCGATCCCTCCTTATATATATATATATATATATATATATATATATATATATATATATATTGCATCAAGGATTATTGCACCAAGCAATCTCAGCCACACATTTTTTTGAAATGTGTGGTTATAAAGCATGCTGACATGGCACCTACTTTATGGGATGATTTATAACCACATGATTGAAATAAATGTGTGGTTGAGATTGTTTGGTGTAATAATTGTTGTAATAATTTTATGCAATATTTTGTCCCATATATATATATATATATATATATATATATATATATATATATATATTCGAAGAAGGTAAATTTTATAGATAAACATGAAGATTACAACTATGATCTAGCCCCGATTACAAAATAGGTCATCTGGGATCTAGTATATCTATGTCAGCTTGTATATTTATTTATACAGCAAAAATACTGAGAGAGATTCTCAAAGATACGCCAGTTACATTCCCTCCATACATGTTATACTACCGTCTATACCACGGTATCCATTCGCTCCATTGCCTTTCCTAACTTAAACTCCATCCATGACAAAGAAGAAGGCTCTCCTTTATGAGGTAATAAGCCCAAACCTAGTTCTCTGTGCGCTTCATATGTCCCAAACAAAGTTACAGACGAAAAACAGATGATCCCTAGACCCATCCTCCTTTTCACATAAGCTACACTTTGTATCGTCGCAGGAAATCCCGAACATAGCAAGCATGTCCCTCGTAAGGAGTCTGTTCATGATCATTTTCTAGAGAGACAGGAATATTTTTACCACCGTCCCTTTCGTCTACACCACATCCGCCCAATCAACCTCCTCATGATGTGTCCTGGTCTTGTTCACAGTCGTCCGAAACTTGAAAGTGCCTCTCTCCATTTTCTCCCATATCCAGTAGTCCTTTGTCTCCTGCCTGGCAATCTCTACCTGACAAATATTTTCCGCATGGGCAGCTTCAATAAGTCGTCCATGCAGCTTCCACTCCTCATTCTGAATAAGGCTACTCACCGTTTCGATAGAGCCCATCATCTCATAAACATGCCAACCCTCCCTCTCGATTAAGCTGGAGTGATTGATCCACGATTCACGCTAAATGCTAGTTTGGGCCCAGCGCAAATCACCTTGGTGAGCTTGTCCTTGGCCCTGCGCCTCGTAGCCAACAACGATTTAACCATGACCAAGTAGTTTTTGTTGCTACTGGCCGACCAAAGTCCCCTTTCGAAAAATATATTCCAATAACCCAGTCCGTCCAAAGAGACTTCCCGTTATTAAATCTCCGAAAAAGTTTGAGAAATGTCGTTTCTCCGAGGAACAGAGATCTCAGGCCAACTCCTCTATCCTTTTTCGGCCGGCACAATTCCTCCCAGCTTATAGCATGCATGCATGCCCGCCCCTCCACAGAGTATATATATATATATATATATATATATATATATATATATATATATATATTTGAGAATAATCAAATAAAGCAGTTCCTCAAATGGATCTGGACTGGACTTAATGGTTTGTGTTGTGTTCAAACGGTAACAGTGGTTGGTCTTCTGCCTAGAACTATTAGAAATGTTAGTGACACGGTTACAGAGACACAGATAATTAATTGGTGGTTGCTTCTATTCTGATAGGATCGAAAAAGGAAAAAAAGAGAGCAAGTGCTCGTATATATATAGACAGAGAGATAGAGAGAGAGGGAGAGAACCTGTTGGTGGAGGAGGAGAGGGGTTTGGGGAGCAAAAGAGAAAGTTGGGAGTAGGGTTTTAGAGGAAAGGAGGAGGGGCTGAGCATAAGTGCCATTTCCTTCTTCTTGCGTCTATGCGTTCGGATTAGATGTTCACAGGATGGGGAGTAAATATACGAACTCTAACTATTACATAAATATATTATTTGGGGCTGAGTCTGTCGACATGCTTTCATAGCTCAGATGGTAGAGCACCCGCTTAGAAAGCGGGAGGTCCTGAGTTCATTTCTCAGTGAAAGCATTTTAATTTTAAAGAAAGTGATTATATTTTAATTTTACTCCAGACACAAATGCCAACAAAATTTTAGCTTTAAATAGAGAGATTATATTTTACTCCAGTATATGAATTTTTGGCTTTAAAGAGATTGATTATATTTTACTCTAGCCACAAATGTCAATAAAAATTTGGCATATTTGTAATTAAATATCATAAATTATTTCAAATTTGCAAGTTGTACTCTAAAGTTTCATGTTGATACCTTAAACTATTGACAAGTTGCAAATTGTTTCTAAACTATTGACAAGTTGCAAATTGTTTCTAAACTATTGACAAGTTGCAAATTGTTTCTAAACTATTGACTGAGTTCATTTCTCAGTGAAAGCATTTTAATTTTAAAGAGAGTGATTATATTTTAATTTTACTCCAACCACAAATGCTAACAAAAATTTGGCTTTAATGAGAGAGATTATATTTACTTCGGTCTATAAAATTTTGGCTTTAAAGAGATTGATTATATTTTACTCTAGCCACAAATGTCAATAAAATTTGGCATAATTGTAATTAAATATCATAAATTATTTCAAGTTTGTAAGTTGTACTCTAAAGTTTCATGTTGTTACTTTAAACTATTGACAAGTTGCAAATTGTTTCTAAACTATTGACGAGTTGCAAATTGTCGCCCTCCATTAGTTATCACTCAACTTTTTTCTAACTACGTGTCTTTTTTGACCAAATTATTCATGCAATGTACTAAAAGAAATTCCAAATCGCCATTAATGGCGGCTTCGTCCCTCCTCCACCTCTCCCACTCCGACAATTTGAACCCCTCCCACCCCCCCCCCCCCCCCCCCCCCCCAACCTTCCCTACCCTTCTCTTCCTTCCTTCCTTCCTTCCTTCAGTGCCTCCTTAAGAATGAAAACTTAAATTTCTACAACCATCCTTCTATCACCTTTCCTTGTCATATGACTTATTTTGTACATAAAAAAAATATTAACTCTAGAGGTAATCCTATGAATTCACCCAAAAAAGGAATATATATATATATATATATATATATATATATATATATATATATATATATATATATATATATATATATATATATTTATTTATTTATTTTTGGGTAAACCGGATATAAGCCATAGTGCTTATTTTCCTACATGAGTCATACACATGTGGACCAATAGGAATAGAATGGGTGCACTAGTACACTATATTCATATTGATCCACATGTGCATGGCTTATTTATATATATATATATATATATATATATATATATATATATATATATATATATAAGAATAAATGAGTTGTCATTATGTTTTACAAATAAAATAAACATTAAGAATGGTTATGACATTCGTACAACTAGTCAAAAGAGTCTCATTCTCATATTTCTCTGTCCCAAAGGCACTAGCCTAGTGGTAGTGCATTGGGACACCTACGGGTAGGTCTTGGGTTTGAATCTTCTCCCAGGCGGTTGTGTGGCTTATATAGCCATGGCCCGGCTTGGAGAAAGGACAAAAAAAAAATCATATTTCTCTCCACCACATAGGTAATAATGATATAGTTGTAGATGTAACCACCCTAATTTTTAGAATTTAAAATTTAAAATTTATTAAGGTATTCTGAAATTATTGTGATTAAGAGAAATTTTTTATTTTTTTAGCTAATTATAATATATAATTTTCATGGATTTATAATTATGTGTATTTAATTAATTATTAATATTTTGCAAAAAATATATTTTTGGGTGTACAACTATTATTAGTGTATTGTATAATTTTTTAAAATTTATTGAGGTCTAAAACTATTTTTAATGGCCACACACACACACACACACACACATACATATATATATATATATATATATATATATATATATATATATATATATATATATATATATATATATATATATAAAGAAAGAAAGAAAGAAAAGAAAAAGAATTAAAGAATTAAACCTAAACTCATTAACCCAAACCCTACCCAAACCCAAACCCATTTAATAGAATCTAACTTTAACCAAACTAACTTCCCTCACCCGTGCACCCTATATATATATATATATATATATATATATATATATATATATATATATATATATATATATATATATATATATATATATATATATATATATATATATATAGCTAAACCTAAACCATAACCCTAACCCTAATCCCACACAGCCATCACCCACCCCTTTACTCCGGCGACCGCCAGCAACCCCGACCGACCGCACCGCCGCCGCATCGTAGCACAACCGTCCCCCCCCCCCCCCCCCCCGCGCACAGCCTGGCGGCCCCCCTTCGCGCGAAGGTTTCGCCCTCTTCGCTCGTCCGATTTGTGTTCCGTCTTCGCTGGTATGTTCACAATCTAACCCTCTAGCATTCCCTTCAAGTGGAACGAATTTAGGCACCCGAGTTTGATCGAAAAATCGACCGAAAGTTGGCAAAAAAACTATTCGGAGATAGTTCAGAAATTCAGTCCAAGTACCCATGTTCATGTCCAATTTTCTACCATCTCGTTAATTATTTTTAAAATATAATTGAAAGGACTTCTTCACAATATAACCAAGATTTTTACTATTTTTTTTTGCTTTTATTAGTTTGCTTTAATGGTTAAATTATTCTTGTTCCAAAATGACAAAAAAAATTATTTTTAAAACACCCAAAATCTCTGATACGAGGTACGTTCGGGCAAACCAGGCAACTTCGTCATGTGCGAGTTGTACCAAAAGGCGTGTATCGTCAACGCGGACGTGTGGACTTTCATGGAACTTGATTTGGATGTGCGTGCACACCGAAATTAACGCGTATCAGTCGAAAAGTACTGTATCGGCATGTTCTGACACTCGTCCTAATTTTGTGTGTGCTTGTCGGTTCGCAACGAAACTTGTACCATTGGATTCGTAGCATTATTCTGGTCCTGTGACCCAAGTTTTTTCGAATCTGAGAATGTTGACGAAACGTCATTTCGTGGGTCCCACGGTTCCATATGCCGGGCATTTTGGTGACCGGCTCACCGAAATCCAATTTTGGATATTCCGTTGAGGTTGTGTCCTCGTTCTGGACTCGTAAACACTAAGTTTGATAAATTTGGAGAACTTTGTCTTTGGCACATTTTACGGTGCAAAGTGGGTCACATGTGGATCCCGTTTTAACCCAAAACTATCAAATTTTGCCCCTGTGTCCAAATTGGACTTATGGATAATCAATCCTAGCTATTTCAAGTATTCTGAGAATATTGGTGATGTTTGTTTCAGCATCCGGAGGTGTACGTGCAGATTCTACTTTCTCAGGAGCAGTTGACGGAGTTCAGAACCCAAGCAAGTGTACCTTGCCATGATGTATCACAGTTCCTTGCCTTTATTATCTTATTTAGTTATTATAGTTATTTGATATGTGTGATGTGTATGTTTATCCTAGGACTGTGAGACATTTTTTAGCATCCGAACAAGATTCGGGTGTCAACGCCGTACGCGGAGTCGTGTAATATCACATAGAGAGTTGATTCTACGATTCTATTTTTACGTGCTTGTTTTACCAAGTACGTCATACCCTAGGACACTTGACACTATTTTTTGTGACAGAATATTTCTTGAGTTATTCATGGTAATTTTGTATAGGCTTACAGGATTCGTGATATGGGACTTGCATATTATATGGATATTATCATGACTCGTTGCACTAGCTAGAGGTCGTGATCTTGCGTGTTATGAATATGAGACATTATGGACATGAGACGTGAGGTTACATTGGGTGGAGAGAGACACACCATACTACAGGCTGATTATTGATATATATACTATACTACTGGAGGTGCTTTGGCACATATACTGGAGTCGTGATACTACTTGCTTTGGCACATATACAGGAGTCGTGATACTACTTGCTGCTATGGTCTCCCCGATATAGAGCCTGTAGTGGTTTCAGCTTGAGTACGAGTGATGCTCTCACGTGCATATCACTTAGATGGTTACAATAGTTTACCCTTGAGTATGTGGCATTATATTATTTTACTTTTAGTATGTTGTTTCTTGTACCTTGTTACGTCCCTTTGAGGCCCTGGTCCCCTGCCAGTTTTTGCTGCTTAGACTGTTATGGAGGCTTTGGAGTTGCTGATGGAGTTACTTGTCTTGCATGCATTGGTACTAGGTACTTATATCATTTCTACCAAAGTTATGATTATTTATTCATATTGTTTATTCATCTACTGATGTAGCCTAGTTTTATTGACTCATAATTCTTTTTCGAGTCTATTCGAGTTTGTGTGCTACTGGACGACCGACTTTAGCACATGTAGCTCATTCTTGTGTATTCTGTTCATTGTGGATTGAGGCATAGATATTTATATTTACTTGATTATTTAGATAGTGACCATTATAATAAAGATTATATGTATTCGAGTCGGACCAGAGTTTGGTCGAATGCGTAGCTGACATGTTACGTATTCCTAGTCCTACGTATTTTAGGACTGGGGCGTGACATATTTTTGTGGTAGCCCATGCAGGTCCTGATTAAATTATTTCGATTACTTTTCGATATCGAGCGAGCCTGTAATCAGGATTAGCAGTATTAGTATCTCAATCCACAACTAATTTAAAATTCCTTAGAAATTAATTATCGCCCTTGGACTTTATAATTGTACTCGTTTATTCCCTTCGACATCCTTATTATTGTTTATCATCTTTCCCTATTTCAGGGAGATGGACGTTCGTGCGCAGTGTTTCCTCCAGAAGCAAATCCTTGTTAAGGCAGAAGAAGATATGCTGGATATAAAGTTTTGAGAAGATGGTTACCCTTAGTATGGTAGATAGATAGGTTATTCCTATATGCTAGAGCTAGTGCAGATTGTTAGCATGAGAATTGAATATAGTATTGAGTTTAAGGATTAGTTGTATTACCCCCTCGACTGCATCCCTATCCTTCCTATCAAATTCTTATCTTGTGTTGCATATATGGCCTCGTGCTTTTGCAACAACAATCTTTCTAATTATAATAATGAGTAGATCATTCCTCTTTCCCTAGTTGTGCCTTAATTACAAAATCAATCCCTTAGTTGGTATCACTCCTTGTGTTAATATCTATATCACCATAGGTATCAGATCTTTTCTACTCTAATCCCCTTGATCTAGTTACCATGACTCGATTCTCCAAATACCTGTCTAATCGTGTCTTGTTCAACCATATAGACTTATCACAAATTCTTCTTGTTGTGGCCTGAATTTTGGTCTCTTCGTCATCAATGCCAATCAATAATCGAAGCATCTATACCACCTTGCCTTAGTTAGATCCGACTCAGTCATTTCTTCTGCCTTGTAGAAGCTTGACCTATACAAGAGTAGTAATGGATGGGTAGTATTTCTCTTATAAAGTTTTTGATCAATAGTACCCTGATTGTTTCTAGGTTCCTTTAAAAAATCCTTGATTACGGCTAATAAATCCTAGAATTCTTATATCCTTATTTAGAAAATGGGCTCTTCCAGAAATCTTGTTAGCATGACCATGACCTTAGTTTTAATACCAACAAAATTTTATAAGTTGGGTAAATGATCAGCCCTAGTTTTAGTGTAGGGTTATTTCTAGAAATTCAGGATAAATTTGAATTCATTTTTGGGGTTAATTAGGTTAATCTCAAATGGATTAAATTACCTATTTAATTTTTGTATCCTTGATACCCTTTGTTGTGGCTCGGATATTTGGAGCACAATACTATCATTTCCTTTTCAACAACTTCCATCCTTATAACCTAGACTAGTCACTCTACACCTATGACATGACTATCACTCACAAACTGGCATTTCCATGTTTTGTTTTAGTTGTACGACATTTGTGACACAATTGTACACACATGACACATAGATATCCTTTTTCTGTTGCGGTCGATTTTAATACTCAACACCGACTCAATTCTTCCGGCAACCTTGACATTCATGAGCCTAACTGGAACCTACTCACTGATGACAAAATTGTTACTTCCAAATATACACGCCCATGCTCCATATAGACCCCACAACATTTGTGTCATATCTCCTTCTAAATCCTATATACAACTCCGTTGCAATTGAATTAAATTATACATACGCAACCCAAATATCCCAACCCCTGATATACCCGTATCCCATTCATGCCAACCTAAGTCTGTGATACTTGTGTTGCATTAAATTGAACCCCTTGTACTCTTTTCACAATACTAAACACCTTGATGAGTTATATCACCTTTTGACGCTTATTGCTAAACCATTCATCGACATCCATGATATGTAATAAACAACTTCTCGGTACCATCTCACCCTAGTTGTATTTGACTATGATATTTTCTATTGTCTTGTAGACTTATGACCTAATTAGAAGCAAGAAGAACTGGTAAAACTTTCTTTATAGATTTATTGACTCATTAACGTCATGGTAGTACATAGATTTCCTTTAATAGGCTGTGACAACGGTCACAAAATCCTTACCATCTCGAATACCTCTTTGAAGTTAGACTTTCTAAAAATCCTTAGAAATATGATCATGACTATAGTTCCTGCAACCAACTTTATTCTTATAATTTGGGTAGAGCCTTGATTAAGCATACCCTTATTCTTAGAATGCGACGTCAAACTATGACTCCAATTGGTAACTGTGTCCCCATCTTTAGTGCAACCTTCTTAACTAAATTTTTTTATATTATATTTATTTTTAATTTCGAGGATAAATTTTTTATAAGTTGGGTAGATTGTAACCACCCTAATTTTTAGAATTTAGAATTTAGAATTTATTAATATAAGTATTCTGAAATTATTGTGATTAAGAGAAATTTTTTATTTATTTTTAGCTAATTATAATATATAATATTGATGGATTTATAATTATGTATATTTATTTAATTATTAATATTTTGCAAAAATATATTTTTTGGTGTACAACTATTATTAGTGTATTGTATAATTTTTTTTGGAATTTATTGAGGTCTAAAACTATTTTTAATGGCCACACACACACACACACACACACACACACACACATATATATATATATATAAAGAAAAGAAAAGAAAAGAAAAGAAAAGAAAAAGAATAAAAGAATTAAACCTAAACCTAAACTCATTAACCCAAACCCTACCCAAACCCATACCCATTTAATAGAATCTAACTCTAACCTAACTAACTTCCCTCACCCGTGCACAGGAACCCCCCTCTCATATATATATATATATATATATATATATATATATATATATATATATATATATATATATATATATATATATATATATATATATATAGCTAAAACTAAAGCCTAACCCTAATCCCACACATCCATAGCCATCACCCATGCCTTCACCCAAGCGACTACCAGCAACCCCGACTGACCGCACCGTCGTGCCGGAGCACAGTCCCCTCCTGTGCGCACAGCCGGGCGACCCCCCTTCGCACGGAGGTTTCGCCCTTCTCGCTCGTCCAATTTGCATTCCGTCTTCGCTGGTATATTCACAACCTAACCTTCTAGGATTTTCTTCAAATGGAACGAATTTAGGCTCCCGGGTTTGATCGAAAAATCGACCGAAAGTTTGCCGAAAAACTGTTCGGAGACGGTTCAGAAATTCAGTCCAAGTACCCCTGTTCATGTCCAATTTTCTACCATCTCGTTAATTATTTTCAAAATATAATTGAAGGGACTTCTTCACAATATAACCAAGATTTTTACTATTTTTTTGTTTTTATTAGTTTGCTTTAATGGTTAAATTATTCTTGTTCCAAAATGAACAAAAAACTTGTTTTTAAAACACCCAAAATCTCCGATACGGGATACGTCCTACCAAACAAGGTGACTTTGTCATGTGCGAGTTGTATCGAAAGGCGCATATCATCAACGAGGACGTGTGAACTTTTGCGGAACTTGATTTGGATGTGCGTGCACACCGGAATCAACGCGTATCCGTCAAAAAGTACCGTATCGGCATATTCTGACACTCGTCCTAATTTTGTGTGTGCTCATCCGTTCGCAACAAAACTTGTAACATTGGATTCGCAGAGTTACGCTGGTCCTGTGACCCAAGTTTTGTTTGAATCTGAGAACGTTTACGAAATATCATTTCGTGGGTCCTACGGTTCCACATGACGGGTATTTTCGTGACCGGTTCACCGGAATCTAATTCTGAACATTCCGTTGAGGTCGTATCCTTGTTCTGGACTCGTAGACACTAAGTTTGACAAATTCGGAGAACTTTATCTTTGGCATATTTTACGGTACAAAGTGGGCTACATGTGGATCCCACTTTGACCTAAAACTGTCAAATTTTGCCCCTGTGTCCAAATTAGACTTATAGATAGTCAATCCTAGTTATTTCAAGTATTCTGAGAATATTTGTGGAGTTTGTTTCAACATCCGGAGGGGTACGTACAGATTTCACTTTCTCAGGAGTAGTTAACGGAGTTCAGAACCCAGGCAAGTGTACCTTGCCATGATGTATCACAGTTTCTTGCCTTTATTATCATATTTAGTTATTATAGTTATTTGATATGTGTGATGTGTGTGTTTAACCTAGGACTGTGAGACATTTTTTAGCGTCCGAACAAGATTCGGGTGTCGACGTCGTACGCGGAGTCATGTAACGTCACATATAGAGTTGATTCCACGATCCCATTTTTACGTGCTTGCTTTACCAAGTATGCCATACTCTAGGACACTTGACACTATTTCATGTAACATAATCTGTCTTAAGTTATTTATGGTGATTCTGTATAGGCTTACATGATTCGTGATATGAGACTTGCATATTATATGGATATTAGTATGACTCATTGCACTAGTTAGAGGTCATGATCTTGCGTGTTATGGATATGAGACGTGAGGTTACATTGGGTGGGGTAAGACACACCATACTACAGGCTGATTATTGATATATATACTATACTACTAGAGGTGCTTTGACATATATACTGGAGTCATGATACTACTTGCTTTAGCACATATACTGGAGTCGTGATACTACTTGCTGCTATGGAGTCCCCAACACAGAGCCTGTAGTAGTTTCAGCCTGAGTATGAGTGATGCTCTCACGTGCATATCACTTAGATGGTTACAGTAGTTTACCCTTGAGTATGTGGCATTATACTATTTTACTTTTGGCATCATGTTTCTTGTACCTTGTTACGTCCCTCTGAGGACCTGGTCCCCTGCCAATTTTTGCAGTTTAGACGGCTATGGAGCCTTTGGAGTTGCTTAGCTTGTGGCATTGGTGTAATCCCCCTGATTTTCAAAAATTGATAATTTAGAATTTTCTCCAATTTACTGTAATTTTTTGATATTTTTCTAGAATTAAAATCAAAGTATTTGGTAATTAAATGATTTTTAAATGTTATTAAATAATATTAAAATATTATAAAATAATATTTTATGGTGTAAAATGGAAAACTAGACATAGGGTAATTTTTCGGAAATTTATTGGACCCCGAAAGTATTTTTAAAAGCCCTAAATACTAATTATTTAATTAAACCAAATAAACCGGGTTTATTTTAAAAATAAACCGATCCAAACCCATTGTTGAACCCAACCCAACTTAGCATTGCGGGTCGGATCCGGGTCAAACCCGAGACCCGAAACCCGCTAGACCGACCCGCACCCTTTGCATGTTGGATCGGGCCGGATCCGCTAGACCCGACCCGCAGAGCCTTTCTCCCTTCCCCAGTTGTGTAACCGCTGCTCGGCCCTTCGCCTCCGCCGCCGCCTCCGGCCGTTACGCTGCCGGCCGTCGCTCCGTCTATCCCCCGCATAACCGAAGCCGCCTCATCCCCTACCCATAACCGTCGGCCGACTGGCCACCTCCCTCCTCCACCTCTATAAAACCCTCCTCCAGCTGTGCCCTAGCCGACGATCCACCCAACACCGCCCTCCACGAGTTGCCCCGACTCCGCCGACCCAGCTTCCCGCAGAGCCGCCTCCGCTGACCCCGCCTTCCTCCTCGCCATCAGCCCCTCGCCCCAGCACCGGCCGCCCTAACCTCCTCTCCGCCCTCTGCAGAGCTCTGTCACGCCGCCTCCCTCCCTGCCGCCTCGACCACCGGCCGCCCCTGTCCCTCGACTCTCCTCCGCCGCATACCCCTCGTCTCCGCCTCCCTCGCTCGACCCTAGTCGACCTCCGCCGACCAGTCCCCAGCCACCCGACTCCTCCTCCTCCTCCAGAATCTCCTCCGTCTTCCTCGAGCCACCACCAGCCCGCTGGCCGACCCACCTCAGTCGCCCCGAGCCTGACCCCGCTACCCGCCTCACCGCCAGCCTCCAAAGAGCTGCCCAGTCCCTCGTCGAGCCGCCCCGGCCAGCAGCAACTCATCGACGAAGCTCGAACCCTAAACCCTAGGGTGAACATCACCAGGACACGACTCGGACACATCTCAGACACGGAGAATTTCGGTTTTCGGTGCCCTGTTCAGGTACTCGTATCTCTCTCCTCGTAGCTCTGTTTTCGATTTCGTTTATTGCATCGTGTAGCCTGCATGACCCCCTCGATGCCCGTACAACCTGCTCGGCGCATCGCGTCCTGTGGTGATCGTGAACCGCGATCCAAAAACAGGAACCAACGCCCTGTTTCACCCCGGAACTGAGTACGTCCCGCCAAACGGGGCGACTTGGTCGCACGCGATCTTTACCGATGCGTGCGCATCGTTGATACGGACGTGCAGGATTTTGCAGAAGTTGATTTGGATGTGCGTGCACACCGAAATCAACGTGTATCCGTCGACAACGCCTCGTATCCGACCTTTCTGAATCTCGCTGTAACTTAGTGTACACATGTCAGATCAAGACGAAACTTGCGCCATTGGACTCGTAGTAATACGCTGTTCCTGTGAGCCAAGTTTGGTTCGATTCTGAGAACATTGACAAAATCGCGTATCGTGGGCCCTACAGGCTCCACTTGACGGGCGATTTTGTGATCGGCTCATCGGAATCCAATTCTGGAAGTTCCGTTGGGTTCGTATCATCGTTCCTGACCTGTTGACACTATTTTTGACAGATCTGGAGACCTTTGACCCTGACACATTTTTCGGTGCAAAGCGGCCCACATGTGGACCCCGTCTTGACCCAAAATTATCATTTTTGCCCTTGTCTCCAAATTGGACTCAAGGACAGGCATTTCTAGCTGATTAATATTTTCTGGATCTGATGGTGATATTTATTTTAGCAACCGAAGTACTCCCTGCAATTTTTACTAAAGTCAGAGCCACAATTGGAGCAGGAACCCCAGGCAAGTGTACCTTGCCAAATTCTGCAGTTTTTGCTACTTATTTTCTTAACATATATAATTATTGTACATGCTTAAACCTAGGACCGTGTGACTTACTTAGCGTCCGATTATAGTCGGGTGCCAACACCGTACGCGGAGTTGTGTAACATCACCTAGAGATGGATATCGTGACCCTTTACATTCTCGTACTTGCGTTATCAAGTACGTTATACCCAGGACACTTGACACTATACATGAGACAAGATCTTCCTGAGATATTCATGGTGATTCTGTGTAGGATACAGGATTGACTAGACATTATATACTTAGTTCATATTATGACTTGCTGCATTAGTTTTGATCTTGCGTGTCATGGACATGAGACGTGTGATTACATTGGGTGGGGAGAGACACACAGGCTACAGGTTGATCATATATATATAAAACCCCTATTATTGCGGTGCTCAAGACTCTAAGCCCGAGCTTGGCCCACTACGTGTTATTACTGCTACTGGCTCCCCGACACAGAGCTTGTAGTGGTTTCAGCATGAGTTTTAGTGATGCTCTCAACTTGCATATCACTTAGCTGGTTATCTAGTTCACCCTATTATTTTATTTATTTGCTGTACTGCATTTATTTTGGCTTATATTATCTGTACCTTGCTATGTCCCCTGAGGACCTGGATCCGGATTATGTCCCCAGGTTTAGCAGAGGAGATCCACTCTGAGGTTTACAGGACAGGTGCGTTAGCAGGAGCAAAAGCAGATTCAGGAGCAGGCACTGGGGCAGAACCAGGAACCGAGGACTAGGTGATTGCCATAGATTTTTTTGAGTATATGTTCTTCCATACTCAATCAATGATGTTATTTACTTTCTTGTTTAAAGAACAATTGTATCAGACTTGATTATCGGGTTGTTCTCCGATTCCATTACTTGTGTTTTGATGTTATTTTTGATGTTTTATTTTCCTTATGTTGACTTTGTTATATTCATTCTGTGGATGAGATTAGTAGACCCGGACTGTTGTAATACAGCTTAAGCATGCCCCGATGGATCCATTAAATTGGGTTTGTCCATCGGTGTGTGCTGCTGGCCATTGCCACGTGTCTAGTCCCTCGATGTTTTGGGACTGGGGCGTGACAATTGGTACCAAGTACTTATATCATTTCTACCGAAGTTATGGTTATTTATTCATATTGTTTATTCATCTGCTGATGTAGCCTAGTTTTATAGACTCATAATTCTTTCTTGAGTCTATTCGAGTTTGTGTGTTACTGGGTGGCCGACTTTAGCACATGTAGCTCATTCTTGTGTATTCTGTTCATTGTGGATTGAGGCATAGATATTTATATTTACTTAATTATTTAGATAGTGACCATTATAATACAACTTATACGTATTTGAGTCGGACCAGAGTCTGGTCGAATTCGTAGCTGACATGTTACGTATTCCTAGTCCTACGTATTTTGGGACTGGGACGTGACAGTAGATATCCTAATAGTGGGAACTCATATTATAATATATTACTAAAAATATACTAACATATATGTAGATATCCTAACAATGGCAACTCAATTAACCATAATACTAAAAATATAAACTATGGTTGCAAATCCATATTATAAATCTCACTTGATTCTCCTTTCATGCTACATGTCATTGTAAGCATAACATTTTTTGTTTTATCTCAGTGTCATCTAATTATGACCAACAACAAAGTGGTTTGGACAATTCTAATAATCTCTATGGTAGCAGTGATGACTCGTGTAGATGCAATAACCTGTTATTGCAACTGTGTGCACCAGTGTGCTGAGCAAATGAGGTTCCATTGGAAAGAAAATACTAAATACGTCTGTTCTGATTCTTGCTATGACATGTGCACCAAATACAAGTATGCTGGGAGACTTGCTCGTGGAGATCATATCTATTACGGAGTACAGTCCGCCTCTCCTAGGAAAGAGGAGAAAGCTTCTACTAAAGATACGTCTGGAAAGAATAATTAACTTTATTCTACCCTCTCATATTCTTTAACTTCCATTGTAATTTCTGCTATTATTACTTATCCTTTCTCCATCTTATCTGTTGTATCGCATGTTTATTTGAACTAATTATATTAATCCCAATTACGTCTTCGGATGGAATTGTTTGGACTACTAGATCAAATCAGATTATTGAATAATAGCTACCTGGGTCTTATTGAGTTTTTTTAGTATTCCAATATTATATGAGACCCAAAAACTAGATAACCCTAGTTTTTATGTGTGTATTTGTGGAACATCAATCATCCTCCCATATGCTATCAAATATGGAGAGCTGCATAAGTATTTCATGATTTATGATTGGTTTATCGGCCTAAAATCGACCTTCTTAGTGCCAAATTTATAACCCAACATTGAAATGAGCATGAGAAAAATCGTACTATAAATCAAGCAAAATCAAGCTAGGCAACCAAGCCACCTTATCCTCTGTTATTACTCTCATGCCCATAATTCTTCCTCTCATTTTGCATATCATAGGATTATTATATGTTGTCACCTCATGTGCCTTCTCTAACAAAACAATTTGGGGCTAGAAAAATAAACCATTGTAAGAAATTCCCATTCTAATCGAAGTAAGCTTAGATACTATATTAGAATGGGATTTATGACACTAATTTGTTGTTCGTTTAAAAAACCCTACTTGTAACCTAATTTCATCCTAATGAGTAAGATTTTTATTTCTACAAATGGTAATAGTTACTTAGATCTTTTAGTTATTGTATTAGTTTTTAATTAATTATTTTTAGATTTGATGGGTTGGGTTTTCAAATAAGTTTTATCTATTGGCTTCTAAATACACCAACAGACTTAATGATGTGTATTCGTTTTAGATACACACATCTAGTACTGTTTCCAAAATATGGAGAGATGCATGAATATTTCATAAGTTATGATTGGTTTATCGTCCTAAAATCGACCCCTTAGTGTCAAATTTCTAGCCCAATGTAACAATGAGCATGAAAAAATTGTGCCATAAATCAAGCAAAACCAAGCTTAGGCAACCAAGCAACACCATTCAAGTTTTCCTGGACTATAAAAAAAATCTAGGTGAAGGTGCATTAAGAATTTTTTTTCTTAGATGTATCCAAACAAATTGAGGTATTCCTATTATATGTAGAAATACTCAATCCTACTACGGGGTATTTTTCACATAGGTTGGAACCCCACCCACTCCAACAAATCTCTCCCTTCACAACAATGTGGAGGGGGTCATCATCCCGATGATCCGCCTGCAGTACTCAAACTTTTCCTTGGTAGAACCTTTGTGAACATATCTGCTCCGTTGTAATCTGTATGAACCTTCTCAAGTTCCGCTTCTTTTTTGTCAACCACACCCCGTATCCAATGATACCGGGTATCAATGTGCTTGGACCGGCCATAAAATGTCTGATTCTTCACAAGGTGAATAGAACTCTGACTATCGCAAAGCAAAGGATACTGTTCCTGCTTTAGCCTATTTTTTGTAACAGTTTTTTCATCCACAACATCTCCTTGCAAGCCTCTGTCGTCGCAATATATTCTGCCTCTATCGTCGACAAGGCAACATACTTCTGTAAACACGACTGCCACGATACTGTTCCTCCAGCAAACATCATCACATAGCCCAAAGTCGATCGCCTTGTCTCTACATCTCCAACCATATCAGCGTCGGTATATCCAACCAGCTTTGGCTCATCACCACCAAATAAAAGTCTCCAATCGGCAGTACCTTGAAGATATCGTAGAAACCACTTAACCCCACTCCATTTTACCCTTCCAGGATTTAAAGTGTACATGCTAACTGTGCCGACTGCGTGAGCAATGCCTGGCCTCGTACATACCATAGCATACATAAGACTCCCCACGACTAAGGTATATGGAACTCGCTCCATATCTTCCTTCTCATCCTCGATAGATGGACACTGCTCCTCAGTGAACTTAAAGTGAGCCGCAAGGGGGTTACTCACTTTCTTTGACCCGTCCATCCTGAAAAGTACTCGATAAATGTACTTCTTTTGGGATAAGTGTAGCATCTTGTACTCTCTCTCGGCTGATCTTCATCCCAAGAATAGTCTTTGTTGTGACCAAATCTTTCATAGAGAAGGTCATGCCCAGTTGGCGCTTTAACTCTGCTATCATGGTGGCATTCCGACCCACCAAATATGACTTGCCTTTCTCACAGAATCACTCTGGATTCTCTATGTACAACTCCTTATTAAGATCACTGTGGAGGAATATCGTCTTTATGTCCATTCGCTCGACCTCCAAGTCAAAACTGGCTGCCAATATAGCACTACCAGTATAGACGACTGCTTGACGATTGGCAAAAAGATCTCATCATAATTTATGCCTTTTTGCTGACCGTAGATTTTAACTACCAGCCTCGCTTTGTATCGAGGGCGAGTAGCATCATCTGTCTATTTCACTCTGAACACCTATTGATTCTTCAAAGCCTTCTTGCCCTTTGGAAACCGTACCAGATCATAAGTAGAGTTGGCCTCCAAGGAACTCATCTCCTCCTGCATGGCCTCCATCCACTCCTGCCTGTGTTCGTCTTCTATAGCCTCTGCAAAACTTTCGGGTTCTCCCCCGTTAGTCAGTAGCACATACTCACCCGGTGAGTATCTCGTAGATGGTCGACGCTCTCTATCGTTCCTCCTCAATGGAACCACTGGTGCTGGTTGCATATCTACAGTCTCCTCCCCTCCAGAAACTGCCTCCTCGGAATGCTCATCCTCCTAAGGGCCATCCTAACCACCATCAGCAGGATGATGATCAAGGTTGGGAGCAACTCCATGTACTGGCTCCCCCATAACTGGATCCTCTGCGATATTCTCTGAAAACTGCTCGAAGCAAAATAACTCTAACTCAGGCAATTCCTCAGTCTCAGAAGGCATCTCAGAATCTTGAGTATTGGTCATGGTCCGATCCTCGACGAATACCACGTCCCTGCTTCTGTAGATCTTTCTTCCCACTTGATCATAGAGTCTATAGTCAAACTCATTCTGACCGTACCCGACAAAGACATATCGCCTCGTCTTTGGCTCAAGTTTGGATCTCTCGTCCTTCAGTATATGCACGAAGGCCTTACAACCAAACACTCACAGGTAATTGTATAATGGCTCTTTGTCATACTATACTTTATTAGATACATCATCCTGCAAAGGAGCACTAGGAGATAAATTAATAACATAAGCAGCTGTGTAAAGTGCCTTACCCCAATAGTTGTCTGGCAAGTTTGCTTCTGACAGCAAATATCGTACCCTCTCCATTAGCGTCATGTTCATCCGCTCTGCTACACCGTTGAGCTACAGTATCTTTGGTGGAGTCTTCTGGTGTCGTATCCCTTGCTCTCTGCAATAAGCATCAAAGAGACCGATATACTCGCCGCCATTGTCCGATTGAACACAAAGCAGCTTCTTGCCCGTCTCCCTTTCAACAAAGGCCTAAAACTCCTTGAAACTGGGCAATACCTGATCCTTGGTCTTTAAGGGATAGACCCAAACCTTCATGGAATAGTCATCAATAAATGTTATAAAATAAGAAAATAAGAAGCACAACCAATGAATTTTACCTTCATAGGACCATTTACATCCGAGTGAATCAACTCGAGCAACGCCGTCTTCCTTGAACTTGGGTGACTTTAGAAAGACACCCCCAAATAGTGCATGCACTTCTCCAACTTTGTAGACTTTTGCCCTGGAATCATCTTTCTGTCCACCAAGTAGCTCATCCCCTTCTCACTGATATGGCTGAGCCGCCTGTGCCACAACTCAATAGATGCATTAGTAACTGTGTTAACCTCCTGTGCCCGATGTGCGCTCCCTTCCATATAGTAGAGTCCGGACCTCTTACTTCCTCTGGCAATCACCATCGAACCTCTGAAAAGCTTCCACTGATTCTTCTCGAAGAGACTGAAGAAACCCTCATCATCCAAGTTTACAACCGACACCAGGTTGAAACGGATATCAGGGACCTGACGGATATCTTTCAGAACAAAAACTGTAACTGTCTTTGTCCTCAAATTCATATCTCCAATGGCAACCGGCTTTGACACATCTCCATTGCCCATCTTCAACACTCCACAGTCGCCTATTGTGTATGTAGCAAATAATGCCCTGTTGTGAGATACGTGCGCTGAAGCACCTGAGTCTACCAGCCATGATTTGTCATCGCAGGCGAGGTTCATAATTACCTTATCACCTACAATGATCACGTTGCCTCCAAGTATCGAGGTTATCGCTGTAGTGTTCTCACTTTGCTTTTCCTTGTCGCCCTTCTTCTCTTCCTTTCAAGCGAAACAATTCTGCTTTATGTGGCACTTCTTGCCATAATAGTAACACTTTGAGTCCTCGTACCAAACCTTGGACCTTCTCCTAATTTTGTCTCTGCCACTACCTGGACCCTTGCTTTTATCCCTTCCACGGCTCTCTGAAACAAGTGCCTCTGAGTTGGATGTGGATGAAGTTTCCTGAGAATATCTCCGTATCTCTTTATTCAGTACCCCGCTCTTGGTAAAATCCAGACTAACCACGCCTTCCGGAGCAGAAGCGATCATAGACACTCGTACGATCTCCCACGAGTCTGGCAATGTACACAGCAACCATAGTCCATGAACCTCGTTGTCAAACTTGACTCCCATCGAGGATAGCTGGTCAACCACACCCTGGAACTCACTCAAGTGATTTGTAATAGATGCCCCATTTTTGTACTACAGACCCATCATCATCCTGATCAAGAACAATTTATTTACCTCTGTCTTCTTCACATACAAAGATTCTATCTTATCCCATAATATCCTCGCGTGCTCAATACTGACAACGTGGTTGTACATATTCTCGTCAACGAACTGCTTGATGTATCCATACACCTGTATATTCTCAAAATTTTAGTTCTCTTTGGATTTGTCACTAGGCCTCTCGGAAGCAAATACCGACAGATATAGCTTCTTGACAAATAGTATAACCTTTATCTTGCTCCTCCAGTAGTGATAGTTGGTACCGTTCAGGTTTATCATGTGCACCGGCTTTGCTTCCATCTCTCCTTCCTGGTTTGCCTGTCAACTCCTGACACCCTTCTGAAATTTCAGAACCTGGCTCTGATACCACTTTATTGGGAACGAAAGTGTGAAAACCGTTCCCCAAACCAGAGAGTACCTGCGAAGGAACCAAGCAAAATGCATAAACCAAAAACATCAAACATAAATCGTAGACATAGAGATTTTTGACGTAGAAAACCCTTGCACGAAAAACCATGGGATGATCGGAGTCCAACCCTGAAAATCCTCCCCTAATGGAATAAGAAATACACCAACTCCTTATAAACTTCTTACCGATCCAAATGGATCACCACAACTCTTTTGGAACAGAAATAGATTATAACCACGTAGACAAAAAATAACAAAAAATATCTGAAACTGATCTCCTTCTTCGGAACGGCCTCCAATCTTTCTTTCTCCTCTCCAATGTTGTAATTGCACTCTTGCCTCCTTTTCAGTACACTAAAAAAACTGTAAAGGCACTAGAAAGTAGAAAACTGTGTCCATTGCATGGTTGAATGGTGTTTCTTTAATGGTCCAGGAAAACTTGAATGGTGTTGATTGGTTGCCTAAGATTGGTTTTGCTTGATTTATGGCACAATTTTCTTATGCTCATTGCTAAGTTGGGCTAGAAATTTGGCACTAAGAGGGTTAATTTTATGCTGATAAACCATTCATAAATCATGAAATATTTATGGAGCTCTCCATATTTGGTAGCATAACATATTCTAATGGGAGAATAATTGATGCTTCTACAAAAACATATATAAAAACTAGGGTTATTTAGTTTTTGTGTCTCATATAATATTAAAATATTATAAAAAATCAATAAGGCCCAGGTAGTTGTTATTCAATAATCTGATTTGATCTAGTAGTCCAAACAATTCCATCTGAAGACGTAATTGGGATTAATATAATTAGGTCAAAGAAACATGAGATATAAGAGATAAGGTGGAGAAAGGATAAGTAATAATAACCGAAATTACAACGGAAGTTAAAGAAGATGAGAGCATAAAATAAAGTTAATTATTCTTTTCAGACGTATTTTTAGCAGAAGCTTTCTCCTCTTTCCTATGAGAGGCCGACTGTACTCCGCAGTAGATATCTCCACGAGCAGGTCTTCTGGATACTTGTATTCGGTGCACATGTCGTGGCAAGAATCAGAACATACATATTTAGTATTTTCTTTCCAATGGAACCTTATTTGCTCAACACATTGGTGCATGCAGTTGCAATAACATGTTATTGCATCCACACGAGTTATCACTGCTACCATATAGATTATTAGGATTGTCAAAACCACTTTACTGTTGGTCATGATTGGATGACGCAGAGAGAAAGAAATGAAACAAAAAATGTTATGCATACAATGACATGTAGCTTGAAAGGAGAATCAAGCGAGATTTATAATATGGATTTGCAACCATAGTTTATATTTTTAGTATTATGGTTATTTGAGTTACCAATGTTAGGATATCTATAGATATGTTAGTATATTTTTAGTAATATATTGTAATATGGGTTCTCATTATTAGGATATCTACAACTCTGTCATTATTATCTATGTGGTGGAGAGAAATATGGGAATGAGACTCTTTTTGACTAGTTGTATGAATGTCATAACCATCCTTAATGTTATTTTGTTTGTAAAACAGAATGACAACTCATTTATTCTTACATAGATTCATAGTTTATATTTTTAGTATTATGGTTAATTGAGTTGCCATTGTTAGGATATCTACAGATATGTTAGTATATTTTTAGTAATATATTGTATATGGGTTCTCATTATTAGTGTTTGATGATAAACAAAAGAAATTGAAACTAGGTTTATACGAAACCCTTTCTTTGTTTACAAACAAGAAAAAGAAGTACAATTAATCCTATACGAGGATGTTAAGTACAACAAAAATAATTCTGGAGAAATATTGCTATAGGAGTCTGATCTGCGGTCGATCACTTTGTCCCTTGGACCACACGATGACGAAGAAGTGCTGTAGAAGAAGAAGAAGAAGAAGCTTCAAAGACTGCAGGAGGGATTGAACTCTCGTTGCCCAAAGTTGTCAATCAACACTCTCTGTATGTGCTCCCTTTCTGATCTCTCTGATCTCTTTGATCCTAACCGATCTTGACCTCTCTTCTGACCTCTTGACCCCTCTTTCGACCTCTTGACCCTGTTCTCCTGTGGCTGGAAATCTCTATTTATAGAGCCCGGTCACAGTAACTGACTAGTCGGCGTAGAAACCAAACAGCGGAGAGAGTTGTACCTTTTACGCGGCAGTTATAATAACTGCTACCCACATCTGAATGATCTCCTGAATCTGCGTGTGACGCGTGTCCCATTATGCGGTAACATGTATAACTGCTTCAAAGATCATGACATGCAAGCCACGTAGGTAACTGCCCCTCGCGTAGAGATGGTTGGCATAAAAGCCAAATAACTGTCTCGTTGGCGTAAAAGTCAAATAGTTATCTTGTTGGCGTAAAAGCCAAATAGCTGTCCTGTTGGCATAAAAGCCAAGTAGTTATCTTGATGGCGTAAAAGCCAAGTAGCTGTCTTGATGGCGTAAAAGCCAAATAGCTGTCCTGTTGGCGTAAAAGCCAAGTAGCTGTCTTGATGGCGTAAAAGCCCAGTAGCTGTCTTGATGGCGTAAAAGCCAAGTAGCTGTCTTGATGGCATAAAAGCCAAGTACTATGTAAAGCTTGATGCTGCATAGGTAGGTAACCAGTGTAAACTAGCCAATTATCCTTCCTTGACGGAGGTCTTGAGCGTATTCTAGGCCAAATAGCCTTATCACGCACCTTTGCCAATATAGCCTGAGTTGGCGTACTTCGAGGAGATAGCATACGGCATACTCCTATAGTTAAAGATAGCCTGGTTGGCATATTTCGAGGAGATAACATACGGCGTACTCCTACAGTTGAAAATAGCCTGGTTGGCGTATTTCGAGGAGATAGCATACGGCGTGATCCTATAGTTGAAAATAACCTAGTTGGCGTAAAATATAGGGATGGTGATGTGGACGTATTAGCCCTAATTTTAGCTCTCCCAGTCATTAAAAGTAGAACCAAATCTCTTGCATTAAATGTAGAGATATGCCCCCATCTCGCCCATTAACTACAGAGACGTGCCTCGAGTTCTGTACAAAGAACAACTTTTGACGTGGCGTCTGGTTTCGTCTCATCTTGAGCGTAAAAGCTCATCTCTGCCTGTGTAGAATAGGAAGCGTATTCCTTGAATGCGTAAATAACATCTTATATCAAGGATTATGTCACTAAACGACAGCCTGGATCTTTGTGCAGAATCATCATTACAGCCGTTCTCTTGATCGTCGTGCAGTACTCTTTGTCAGGAGTCAGGTTCACTGTTTTGTCTGACAGGTTCATTCGAGGAATACGAAGAATTCCTCATACAACTTCACGCTACATTAAAAGCAGACATATTTTACGCCGAAGTGGCGATGTAGCAACCTTTTTACGCCAAAGCGGTCTGGAAGTACTGCTTTACGTGGGTTGTTCTGGAGCTTTGTTTTACGCTGAATAGCAATGAAGCTCTGTTGTACGCCGATGGCTCTGAAGTCATATTTTATGCCACACAGTGCTGGAGCTCTATTTTACGCGAGCTTTATGCATGTTGGGGGTTTTACGTGTATAATTTCCCAACGTATTTTTTATGCTTCTACAAGACCCCCTTCAAAATTTTCAAATTTCTCGTAATTTGAAATACTTTGAATGAAGCATGAAACGGTCAAATTTGACTCGTTCTGTGAGGTTGATTTCTCGGCAAATTTTTAGAAATTTGTTGGGATTTGGTGTGTTCTCTTCTTCCTATATAAAGGCAAGCGAGTGAACCTATTTTTCTATACTTCCTTCACCAAAAGAGATGGTTGTCGAGATTCATCGGGCTGACCTGAGGAAGAAGAAGATCATGTTCTTCCAGCATGTAAAGAGCCGTAAAAGAAGGCATCTTCGAGCAAATATCCTCTACAACGATGGATCATGGAAGGATATTATAGCTTCCTTTACTCGGGATAATCAGCAATTTCATATGGCGATTCATCCAGAAGAGAGGAAGGGTCTCATCAAACCACACAGCTTGCTAACTGTATTTTCTCCCATCATGAAGCTGGACGTAGGTGGGCAGCTTGGCCCTGTCTTCCAGTATTATGTTGGGTCTGAATCCCTAACACAATTCTAGGGCGTGGCTGTCATGGCCCATGGAGAATGGGCTTGAATAATTGATACATGCCAAATTCTGTATCCTCCCACTATTAATTATTTTCTTGTTCATCGGCCGCAGAAGCCGATGAACTGCCGTAGAAGAAGAAAAAGATCTACACTAATATGAGAACCTGGCACAACAGATTCTCGGCGTGATCTTAAATGAAAATGAGAAATCCTTTGTAGAAAAAGGATTTCCATCATATATAATCATGAAAAATGAAAAATCCTTTGTAAACTGGATTTCCATCATATATAATCATGATTAATAGATTTGTTTTCTTTTATGCCTTGCTGATTCGCCATATTTGCTGTGTGCAGCTTCAACATGTCAGAATAATTTTACGCTGACTCTGATAAACGATTATCCAGTCACGTCCCGACTTTTACGCGTAACGGAAGATGCATAAAAAGCTCTTTAGCATTAAGTTGTCTTGAAGATCCAACTGTCATGCTATTTTTGGACGAGGAGTCGCGTAGAATTCTGAACTGTCACTTCTCTGATACGAAGAATTTCTGTTCAGACCATCATCTTCAAGAATGGTTTCCACGAAAATCCCTTGACATAGGGCGAGAAATGTCTGCCAAACAGGCCATACTTGAACTTTAGATAAAAAAGATTCTGGCTAGACTTTGAATGAACTTCCAACGGCCCAAGGAGAAGAGTCATCTTCAATGCTGACCTCTGTATATTTCAGGCACTTGGAATATTTTGTAGCCAAAAAGGAGCATTTTCTGCGTAAACCCTTGTAATTGGCCTTCTGTAGCTTCTGAGTGTGGAATCGTAGATTTGTAGCCTCTGAGCAAAAAAGCTTCTGAGTGTAAAACCGTAGATTTGTAGCCTCTGAGCATAAAAGCTTCTGAGCATAAAATCGTAGATTTATAGCCTCTGAGCGTAAAAGCTTCTGAGCGTAAAACCGTAGATTTGTAGCCTCTGAGCGAAAAAACTTTTGAGCGTAAAACCATAGATTTGTAGCTTCTGAGCGTAAAAGCTTCTGAGCGTAAAATCGTAGATTTGTAGCCTCTGAGCGTAAAAGCTTCTGTACTTAAAATTTGGATCCACTGACTGTCTGTCTTCTTCTTTTTTTCAATGATAGGCTGACGTGGTCCCAAATCATAACCGACTATTAAATATCGAATTTGGTTAGGGATTCGAAGAGTTATCAGAACTCTATAAATAGCCCAAGGTCTTGAGAGAGAAACCCTTCATCTGTTTTTGCAAAACCCTTCGTTTCTTTGAGAACTCTTCGTCTTCTTCTCTTCTCTGAGAACTCTGAGTTTAGCCATGGCACCGAAACAGGCTTCCACTACTAAGGCAAAGAAAATTGCTTCTTCTTCTCGCTCCTCTACTCAAGCACGAGCAACCCCCATTAGGCTGAGCGAGCCCCGTCCTGAACAAAGTGCCCCACCGTCGAGCTGTGCACCAGGCATTACAGGTAAAGACTTCGAGAAGAGAAAAACCCTTCGCACACGTTGTACGTGAACGCGCATGGTGTCACGACCCGCACCCAGAATTTGGGCATGAGTCGTGGGTACGTCCAGCCTACGCCGCAGCATCGACGGTAGAACGCTGTCTAGGTCTCAACATATAATATATCCTGTCAATAGTCTCAACTCCGTACGGAGGACAATGATAAATATCCACAGTTCTATAATATACTCAATCACAAGCTATAAAAAATAATGGCACGATGAGAATAGAAAAGAGTTCTATAAAAACCCAACCACAATAAGTCCAACTCAAATCCTGGGTCTAAATGACCTCACAAAATCACAAAATAATAAATACAACTCAGTCTCAGTCTAAAACAATAATTGCAGAAAATAATCTAAGAACAGCCAGGTAAATTTTCCTCTAGACTAGGCAACTCCTCTGGGGTTTCTGGAGTGAAATCACCCTCTAATCCTGGGCCGTAATGAGTGGGGCACAAGCTCTCCAGGTCCTCTGAAAAATGTTATCCAGTCAGGATTGGAGCGAAGCACAAGCACTAACAGCAGTTTCATTAAATTGACAAAATCTATAAACAGTGTAAGAAATACAAGATGGAAAATAAATGCTGGAAATGTAAAGTACTGGAGAAAATGGAAATAGGCAATAGAGCATCTAGCAATGAACAATAAATAGTGAATGCTGGACAATAAATAGTGAATGCTGGAACAGGTGAATCTGAATAAAATATACATCTAGCTAAGTGTTTGAATTATCAGTTTATCATGTGATCGGCTTGGGACTTGTTCAGGCTGGTTATATATGATTAACTATGATTCTTGTAGGTCAGGCTAACCATATGGTTAGCTATGATGCATTTAGTGGTCAGGTTAATCATATATAACAGCTATGATGCATGTAAGATGGTCAGGCCGCACCCAACGTGAGAAGTGGGGTGAGCTATGATGCATGTAAAGGATTTGGATATGATCACATAATCTACTAATAGTTTTCCATCCCCCAGCTAGCACGATGGATTCCAATCACGACTCCTCATGATGGGGATCTAGGGTGCTAACCCGTGTATCCATAGTGTCGGAATCAAGTATGTAATACACTACAATTCATAGAAATAATCAACAATGAAAACTGTCAGAGAATGTACTCGCCTGTGGTCCTGAGCAAAGTGTGAGGATCGATGTCCAAGGTGGGATCACAATGACCTATTTATGGAATATTAATGTCAGATATTAAATCAAAAGAATAACATGCTTAACAAATTAAATACGAGGTTTCTAGGTCATGTCTAAGTCCCACTAGATTAATCTAGTCAATACCTTGCTAACTAGGTTTTCTGGTCAATCTAGTCATTACTAAACTTATACTAACTAATACTTAGTTAATAAGGCAACACTAGGTGCTACTAATATGTATAACTCATATATACATATTGGTATCAAGTATTTAACTTAATTATATGAATCTTACTTAACTATAAACTAATACTTAACTTTTAACTGATGCTAACTTAATAATTAACTGATACTAACTTATGAACTAAAGTTCTGACACCCCAAGCAAAACACAATGAATCATCACTCTGGATCATTTCTTACTACACCCATTAGCAAACACATACCTGTACATGCAATTTCAATTGCTGAAAACCCCCTACTGATACACAACTTATAATACTTACTACCCCCCCTTAACCCAAATAACTGATACACACCTCATTCCACACTTGCACTGATATAACATGCACGGACTTAAATAACTCCTCTCATGATAAGAAAGTGTATATGTCCTACACTAGTGCATATATCTGAACTTCACAATATTTCAACTAGAACTTGTACATCAGTCACCCTATACCAGTCTGCACATGACATTGACCAACATAGCCCTTCTCTGATACATAAGTATACACAACCCATAAATGGTTCCCTGCTGCCAAACTTTACTAGTTGTACTCCTCTAAATACCTCTATGCTCCCTTGACACTTCTGACCATCCGAGCATTTTCCTTATTTGCAACCTGTGCAATTGTGCAGATATTGCACACCAATCACCTAGGCTCAACCACCCCCTGTACTCAGGCATCCTACTAAGTCCAGTTGAACACAGTTACTTCAGTGATAGTAATACCCCAACCAGTTTCTTTTTACCTAGCACTCAAACAATCCCAATGCCACATAGTGCATAAACTGCAGGACTGTGCTATAGCTGCTGCTGGGCTGACTGTGCAAACACTAACAACCAAAACCACTCACCTACCTTAACTCCATACTTGGATACAATTGTACCCAACAGCATATTGTATGTTGTAGTTCACTGATACTATATTGATACCTACACACAGTCACACAGTCCTCACAAATCACTCACAGGCACTCTGTTCTGCATACAGACACACACATATATTGATACTCACCCACACATAAATTTACCTACACTGCACATAATCTACCTTGCACTCAGACACACACTGAAACACAGGTTGCCACAAGCTACACTAGGCCATTAGGACTAATACACAGTCACACAGGTTGCTACTTACTGATACTCTAGACTAACACTGACTGGGACACTCCCACAGAAGACTCACAGTAACATAGGCACTCTAACATTGGCTAACTGATACACATCCTATACACAGGTAATTCACTTCTACACACAGAGACACTGATCACAGTTTCATCCCCAATCCCGACTGTTCAGTAAAAATCCAACACTATGCACAGCACATTAAAGTCCCCACTGTGCACAGAACTTCCCAATACACAGAATTCTGCTTAGTGAGCTCCCTCTTCCCCTTGGTGTATTTCCTTCTCCCAAACACACAATTATATATATATGTATGTACAAATATATACATATGTATCATACATCAAAACATGCAACATTAGAATAGGTTAGATAGGTGTTCATCCTTCTTGGCATTTCCTCAAACACATAACGTGCTGAAATCGTATCCCACATTATTAATCATGAATACCCAACCCAAAATCCTAAAAACCGAGATCTAACCTACATGTATTTGATATGATCAGCCTACCTACAAACCCTAGGGTTAGGGTTCACGAAATATGGGGTAATCCAAATGTAGGGACACTTAAAACCCAAATTTTAAACCCTAAATCGAAACTACACAGCAGGGGGGTTTCCTAATGGCAGTTTACATCAGAAAACAGAAATTTAATGAATAAAAAATAGGGTTTTACCTAGGGAGATGGCTTCTTCAATGGAGGTTCTTATTCTCCAAGGCTTCTTGACCCACGTTCCTTGCTTTTCTTGCTTTGGAGTAGGAGAATGGGAACCCTAGGGTTAGGTTTCGAAATCTGGAGTGGGAAGATGGCTTTCTCTTATGGAGGCTAGGGTTTCTTTCTTCAGGAAGGAGAAAAAGGGTTGTGGGTGGCTCCCTTTTATATTAAAACTAGGTTTAGGGTTTCAATACCTAATTTTAGGTTAAACCCCTAGGTTAGGTCATGTAGAACCTAATTAACTAAGGTTTAGTCAGTCCAGGGTTTGAGGTTCCACCCTACAAATTTGAAATTCTAGGGTTTCACTAGAACTGGGTCTTCTAATTAGGGTTTGGTCATTAGGGTTTGTCCTAATGCGTTCTAGGGTTGACCTAAAACCAAATATCACTAACAACATATAAATAGTTTATAAAACTCAGCAATTTAATTAAATACATAATTATCCAAAATAGTAAATTACACAAATGCCCTTATATGAAAAAGTGGTAGTGACAAGTCTACCCTCCTAAAAGAAATTCGTCCTCGAAATTTGGACTGAACAGAACAAGAATAAAATCAAAAAGAAATATACCTCAAGTCTAGAAGAGATACGGGTATTGCTCGCGCATTTCATCCTCTCTCTCCCAGGTCGACTCCCCTGGAGAGTGATGTCTCCATGCAACACGAACCAAAGGAATAGTTTGGTTCCGCAATACCTTCTCTCTGCGGTCCAAGATCTCTACGGGCTGCTCGGGGTAGCTGAGCGTCGGACCAACCTCAATCTCCGAGTGATCAAGTACGTGACTAGGGTCTGCCACGTACCGTCTCAGCAGCGACACGTGGAACACATCATGCACTCCTTCTAATGCAGGCGGCAAGTCAAGTCTATATGCTACTGCACCTACCCTCGCAAGAATACCGAAGGGTCCGATGTAACGTGGGCTAAGCTTCCCGCCTCCACCAAAATGAATCGTGCCACGCGTCGGAGAAATCCGTAGGAATACTAGATCGCCAACCTAAAATAAAACAGTCTCAACACGCAGTCTAAACAACAACACAAACCAGAAAAATAACAATCTATACCTGAAACTCAAGGGGTCTACGGTGGCTGTCGGCCCAATGCCGCTGTCTGTCCTGCGCCACTCGCAGTCTGTCTCTGATAAGTTTCACCTTTTCTACTGCATCAACGACCATTTCTGGTCCTAGCAAGGCTCTCTCTCCAACGTCGTCCCAAGATAACGGTGTACGACACCTTCTTCCATAAAGAGCCTCAAATGGTGACATCTCGATGCTGGCCTGGTAGCTGTTGTTGTAAGCAAACTCTACCAGGTGCAGATGATTCTCCCAAGAACCTCCGAAATCTAGAACACAAGTACGTAGCATATCCTCGAGAGTCTGAATTGTCCGTTCAGACTGCCCGTCTGTCTGGGGGTGATATGCGATACTGAACTTGAGCTGAGTGCCCAAGCTAGCAGACTCCTCCAGAAGTGGGAAGTAAAACGGCTATCCCGATCCGAGACGATGCTTACAGGAACTCTATGAAGCCTAACGATCTGACGCACGTACATCTCTGCTAGCCTCTCTGTCGACGTGCCCACCTTGAAAGGTAAGAAATAGGCTGATTTGGTCAACCTGTCCACGATGACCCAAATCGCGTCCTTCCCTCCTAGAGAACGTGGAAGCCCTGAAACGAAATCCATGGTCACGTGCTCCCATTTCCACTCTGGGATCGGTAAAGGTTGAAGCAAACCACCTGGTCTCTGTCGGTCTGCCTTTACCTGCTGGCACACTAGACACCGAGATACGAAGCGTGCTACCTCGCGCTTCATTCCATACCACCATACGTGCTCCCTCAAGTCTCGATACATCTTGTTGGCACCGGGATGCATCGAGTACTGAGAGCGGTGTGCCTCCTGCAAAACTTCCTCGCGCAACTCCCCGCTCGGCACACACATCCTCGTGCCGTGTCGTAAGGAGCCATCCTCTGCGATAGTAAAGTCGTCCGACAATCCTGCCTGAACATGTGCTCTGATACTCCTCAAGGCTTCATCATCATACGGCGCCGCTCTGATCCTGTCCATCAGCTCGGACTGTATCTGCAATCCCCACATCTGAATCTCTGTACCGGGAACTAACACCTCAATCTCCAAGCTCTCCAAATCAGCCAACAAATGTCTATCTGTCGTCAAGTACATAGCCATCGGATACCTGCTCAAGGCATCGGCGACTACGTTGGCCTTCCCTGGGTGGTACTGCAATGAGATGTCAAAGTCCTTCATCAACTCTAACCACCTCCTCTGCCTCATGTTCATCTCCTTCTGTGTGAATACGTACTTCAAGCTCTTGTGGTCTGTAAAGATCTCCACACGCTCTCCGTACAGATAATGTTTCTACAGCTTTAGAGCGAAGATAACTGCCGCCAACTCTAAATCATGGGTAGGGTAGTTCTTTTCATGAGGGCGTAACTGCCTGGAAGCATAGGCAATCACCTTCCCGTGCTGCTGAAGAACACATCCCAGACCCTTCCCTGAAGCATCACTATAGATGGTGAAACCACCTGTCCCCGCTGGCAACGTCAAATTTGGAGCTGTCGTCAACCTCTTCTTTAGCTCATCAAATGCGGCCTGGCACTCCTCCGTCCAGACAAAATCTACATCCTTCCTAGTCAGTCTGGTCATCGGCGCTGCAATCTTGGAGAAGTCTTGTACAAACCTCCTGTAGTATCCTGCTAGCCCGAGAAAACTCTTGATCTCAGCTACCGAACTGGGGGTAGCCCACGACTCCACTGCCTCGATCTTCTTTGGGTTTACCGAGATTCCGTCACCCGATACCACATGCCCAAGAAATTCGACCTTGTCAAGGAAGAATTCACACTTAGAGAGTTTCCCGTACAGCTTCTCCCTCCTGAGAGTCTCTAAGACCAACCTCAGGTGCTCTTCATGCTCCTCCGGAGTCTTGGAATACACAAGAATATCGTCGATGAACACCACTACGAACTTGTCAAGGTACTGGTGGAACACCTTGTTCATCAAGTTTATGAATACTACCGGTGCATTGGTTAAACCAAATGGCATCACCATGAACTCAAACTGGCCGTATCTGGTCCGAAAGGCTGTCTTCGGCGTGTCCTCTTTCTTCACCTTCACCTGGTGATAGCCTGACCTCAAATTAATCTTTGAAAACACCCTCGCCCCGCTCAACTGATCGAAAAGATCATCTATCCTCGGTAGCGGGTACTTGTTCTTGATAGTGATATTGTTCAAAGCTCTATAATCAATGCACATGCGCACCGTGCCGTCCTTCTTCGGTACGAACAATACCAGAGCTCCCCATGGTGATGAACTGGATTTGATGAAGCCCTTGTCCTGCAGCTCCTCAACTTGCTTCTTCAGTTCTGCCAGCTCGCTGTTGTTGACTCTATAGACATATTGCGAAATGGGCTCCGCTCCTGGAACCAATTCTATAGAGAATTCAACATCTCTGTCTAGCGGCAAGCCTGGCAACTCCTCTGGAAATACATCCAGGAACTCTGCTATCAGAGGATGTGGCAACTCCTCTTCTTCCGTCCTGGCTCCGCAAAATGTGCTCTTGCTCTGTTCCGCTGCTCCTCTGACGACCTCAAACTCCGGCTCTCCTGGTGGTCTAAATAATACTCTGCCTCTATAACAATCTATAGTAGCATGATGCCTACTCAACCAGTCCATTCCGAGTACAATATCGTACCCCGGAAGTGGCATGACAAGTAAGCTCACGCTCAACTCTCGGCCTCCTACTGACACCCTCCGGTCCTTACAGTGATCACGGACTAGGATAATACCTCCACCAGTCGTGATCTTGCAAGTCCTAGCTAATGGTTCTGTGTCTAAATGATGTCGAAGTGCATAAGATACAGACACAAAACTATGGGAAGCGCCAGAGTCGAATAAGGTAAATGTGGGAATACAATCGAGAAGAACCGAACCTGTGATCAAGTCTCCTGCTGGCTCGATCTCCTCGACTGCCATGGCGTACGCTCGCCCCTGGGGTACACCTCTCTGCTGCTGGTGCTGGGCAAACTTCTGATGTTGTGGTGGAAGTGGTCCCCTCTGTTGTTGGCCTCCTGGTACGGTAGGTACCCTGTCTGGTCCTCTCTGGGCGGCTGCTCCACCCTGACCTGAACGAATCGTAGGGCAATCCTTCAGCTGGTGTGTCGTCGATCCGCAGGATAGACATGAGCCCAATCTCTTCCTGCAGATATCTCTAGTATGTCCCATCTTCCTGCAGTACGCACACTGGATGGCGGGCTGGTTCTGTCTCTGTTGCTGCTGCTGGACCTGCCCTCGGGCTGGTGCCTGATGCTGCTGCTGAAAGGGTCTCTGCTGTTGCTGCTGAAAGTATGGACGCTTGCCCGGTCCCGCACTACTGTTTGCTCCTCCGGAACCATTGCGTCCCCTCTTGGGCCTGAGGCCCAAGTCATCCTCGGCTATCTGGGCATCCATCAATATGCCCTCGTAGGTAGCTGTGCGACGTCCCGACGTGCGAGACTTGATCTCCCTTGTCAGCCCCTTTCTGAACTTTCGGGCCCTGTCCCCCGGATCTCTAGTCATCGACGGTGCAAAGCGGCTCAGACGGGAAAACTCTGCGGCATACTCGTCGATGGACGAGCTCCCTTGGGCTAAGTCATGGAACTGACTCTCCAAAGCTCCCAGGGCAACATCAGGAAAGAACTTCTCCTTGAAGAGCTCCTTGAAATCCTCCCAAGTGAGTCCCCTGCGCAAGAGTCTCGGCTCCGTGCGAAACCACGTCAAGGCAATCTCGAACATCTGGCTGCCAGCGGCCTCGATCTGAAGGGCCTCCGGAAGCTGTGCCAAGCGTAAGTTCCTCTCGATGTCCTCTAGCCAATCATCGGCGTAGAGTATCCCTTCTGTCCCCTTGAACTCCCGAGGCATCATCCTCTTGAAATCCATAATGGTGCCCGGCCTCTGGTGGTGCTGATCAGGACGCTGCTGCTGCTGAGTAACTCTCTCCACAGCCTGGAGGGCCACTTGGTGAGCATTCTCCATGTTCACCCTCATCATCTCTGTCTGGGCCTGATGTGCCTCAGCCTGCACTCTCTGGGCCTCTGTCGACGTCCTCTAGACATCGACCATGCCTTGAATCAAGGCGAACATCTGTGCCCCATCGACGGGCACACCTCCTGGATGCTGAACTGGTGGTGGTGGTAGAGGCCCCGTCGTAACTGTGGGGACCCTCTGAACAGGTGGTGGAGGACCCCCGAATACTGCAGACACTCCCACATGTACTGGAGATGTAGGAGGTGCTGCGGATGTCTGTCCGGCAGGGCGAGAGGTGGCAGACCTCTCTGAATCTGCTGCTCCAAGTCTCTGGGACCTCCTCGGCGGCATCCTGAAGACAGATCGAAAGATTTAATTAAGGCAATAAACACGGTATCATCAAAGGAGGACAGTAATTTCTAAAGAAAAATCATTAAGAGTAGTATCATAAGAATCAAAAATTCCTAATTATGATTGAGCATATCCTCGACCTAATTCTTATTCCTAAAACAGGCTCATAGTAGTACAACTAAGTTGTCGCACTACCACGACATCGCACAACTTGCGAAGCTAGACCTGCATGGGCCACCACTAAAATGTGTCACGACCCGCACCCGGAATTTGGGCATGAGTAGTGGGTACGTCCAGCCTACGCCGCAGCATCGACGGTAGAACGCTGTCTAGGTCTCAACATATAATATATCATGTCAATAGTCTCAACTCCGTACGGAGGACAATAATAAATATCCACAGTTCTATAATATACTCAATCACAAGCTATAAGAAATAATGGCATGATGAGAATAGAAAAGAGTTCTATAAAAACCCAACCACAATAAGTCCAACTCAAATCCTGGGTCTAAATGACCTCACAAAATCACAAAATAATAAATACAACTCAGTCTCAGTCTAAAACAATAATTGCAGAAAATAATCTAAGAACAGCCAGGTAAATTTTCCTTTAGACTAGGCAACTCCTCTGGGGTTTCTGGAGTGAAATCACCCTCTAATCCTGGGCCGTAATGAGTGGGGCACAAGCTCTCCAGGTCCTCTGAAAAATGTTATCCAGTCAGGATTGGAGCGAAGCACAAGCACTAACAGCAGTTTCATTAAATTGACAAAATCTATAAACAGTGTAAGAAATACAAGATGGAAAATAAATGCTGGAAATATAAAGTACTGGAGAAAATAGAAATAGGCAATAGAGCATCTAGCAATGAACAATAAATAGTGAATGCTGGACAATAAATAGTGAATGCTGGAACAGGTGAATCTGAATAAAATAGACATCTAGCTAAGTGTTTGAATTATCAGTTTATCATGTGATCGGCTTGGGACTTGATCAGGCTGGTTATATATGATTAACTATGATTCTTGTAGGTCAGGCTAACCATATGGTTAGCTATGATGCATTTAGTGGTCAGGTTAATCATATATAACAGCTATGATGCATGTAAGATGGTCAGGCCGCACCCAACGTGAGAAGTGGGGTGAGCTATGATACATGTAAAGGATTTGGATATGATCACATAATCTACTAATAGTTTCCCATCCCCCAGCTAGCACGATGGATTCTAATCACGACTCCTCATGATGGGGATCTAGGGTGCTAACCCGTGTATCCATAGTGTCGGAATCAAGTATATAATACACTACAATTCATAGAAATAATCAACAATGAAAACTGTCAGAGAATGTACTCGCCTGTGGTCCTGAGCAAAGTGTGAGGATCGATGTCCAAGGTGGGATCACAATGACCTATTTATGGAATATTAATGTCAGATATTAAATCAAAAGAATAACATGCTTAACAAATTAAATACGAGATTTCTAGGTCATGTCTAAGTCCCACTAGATTAATCTAGTCAATACCTTGCTAACTAGGTTTTCTGGTCAATCTAGTCATTACTAGACTTATACTAACTAATACTTAGTTAATAAGGCAACACTAGGTGCTACTAATATGTATAACTCATATATACATATTGGTATCAAGTATTTAACTTAATTATATGAATCTTACTTAACTATAAACTAATACTTAACTTTTAACTGATGCTAACTTAATAATTAACTGATACTAACTTATGAACTAAAGTTCTGACACCCCAAGCAAAACACAATGAATCATCACTCTGGATCATTTCTTACTACACCCATTAGCAAACACATACCTGTACATGCAATTTCAATTGCTGAAAACCCCCTACTGATACACAACTTATAATACTTACTACCCCCCCCTTAACCCAAATAACTGATACACACCTCATTCCACACTTGCACTGATATAACATGCACGGACTTAAATAACTCCTCTCATGATACTAAAGTGTATATGTCCTACACTAGTGCATATATCTGAACTTCACAATATTTCAACTAGAACTTGTACATCAGTCACCCTATACCAGTCTGCACATGACATTGGCCAACATAGCCCTTCTCTGATACATAAGTATATACAACCCATAAATGGTTCCCTGCTGCCAAACTTCACTAGTTGTACTCCTCTAAATACCTCTATGCTCCCTTGACACTTCTGACCACCCGAGCATTTTCCTTATTTGCAACCTGTGTTGTACAGATATTGCACACCAATCACCTAGGCTCAACCACCCCCTGTACTCAGGCATCCTACTAAGTCCAGTTGAACACAGTTACTTCAGTGATAGTAATACCCCAACCAGTTCCTTTCTACCTAGCACTCAAACAATCCCAATGCCACATAGTGCATAAACTGCAGGACTGTGCTATAGCTGCTGCTGGGCTGACTGTGCAAACACTAACAACCAAAACCACTCACCTACCTTAACTCCATACTTGGATACAATTGTACCCAACAGCATATTGTATGTTGTAGTTCACTGATACTATACTGATACCTACACACAGTCACACAGTCCTCACAAATCACTCACAGGCACTCTGTTCTGCATACAGACACACACATATATTGATACTCACCCACACATAAATTTACCTACACTGCACATAATCCACCTTGCACTCAGACACACACTGAAACACAGGTTGCCACAAGCTACACTAGGCCATTAGGACTAATACACAGTCACACAGGTTGCTACTTACTGATACTCTAGACTAACACTGACTGGGACACTCCCACAGAAGACTCACAGTAACATAGGCACTCTAACATTGGCTAACTGATACACATCCTGTACACAGGTAATTCACTTCTACACACAGGGACACTGATCACAGTTTTATCCCCAATCCCGACTGTTCAGTAAAAATCCAACACTATGCACAGCACATTAAAGTCCCCACTGTGCACAAAACTTCCCAATACACAGAATTCTGCACAGTGAGCTCCCTCTTCCCCTTGGTGTATTTCCTTCTCCCAAACACACAATTATATATATATGTATGTATAAATATATACATATGTATCATACATCAAAACATGCAACATTAGAATAGGTTAGATAGGTGTTCATCCTTCTTGGCATTTCCTCAAACACATAACGTGCTGAAATCGTAACCCACATTATTAATCATGAATACCTAACCCAAAATCCTAAAAACCGAGATCTAACCTACATGTATGTGATATGATCAGCCTACCTACAAACCCTAGGGTTAGGGTTCACGAAATATGGGGTAATCCAAATATAGGGACACTTAAAACCCAAATTTTAAACCCTAAACCAAAACTACATAGCAGGGGGTTTCCTAATGGCAGTTTACATCAGAAAACAGAAATTTAATGAATAAAAAATAGGGTTTTACCTAGGGAGATGGCTTCTTCAATGGAGGTTCTTATTCTTCAAGGCTTCTTGACCCACGTTCCTTGCTTTCCTTGCTTTGGAGGAGGAGAATGGGAACCCTAGGGTTAGGTTTCGAAATCTGGAGTGGGAAGATGACTTTCTCTTATGGAGGCTAGGGTTTCTTTCTTCAGGAAGGAGAAAAAGGGTTGTGGGTGGCTCCCTTTTATATTAAAACTAGGTTTAGGGTTTCAATACCAAATTTTAGGTTAAACCCCTAGGTTAGGTCATGTAGAACCTAATTAACTAAGGTTTAGTCAGTCCAGGGTTTGAGGTTCCACCCTACAAATTTGAAATTCTAGGGTTTCACTAGAACTGGGTCTTCTAATTAGGGTTTGGTCATTAGGGTTTGTCCTAATGCGTTCTAGGGTTGACCTAAAACCAAATATCACTAACAACATATAAATAGTTTATAAAACTCAGCAATTTAATTAAATACATAATTATCCAAAATAGTAAATTACACAAATGCCCTTATATGGAAAAGTGGTAGTGACACATGGTCATCTTCTATGCTAAAAAGTCTCTTCGAGGAAGATGATGCACATAGATATTTTATCATTATGCCCACATTCCTAATGTGTCAGCGTACAAACTCTATTTTTTCGCAGTCTTGGCGTAAAACTCAGACTGTCGAAACTTGGCAAACTTTGAGTTTTACGCGCTGGATATAAATTCCGGCGTAAAAAAAAAACTTAAATTCTGGCAGTCTGGCGTAAAGAAGCTCAGACAGTTAATTTTTGGCGTATACTGCCAACCTTGAGTTTTATGTACTAAAAATATATTCCAGCGTAAAACTCAAGTTTTTGCAGTCTGGCGTAAAAACTGACTTATTTTCTTATATTTTACATTGGACTTACAGATCCCTCCTTTGGCTGAAGTGATGGACTCTGCTGCTGGAATGCTGAACTCCAATTATCTGGAGGATTTGTCCCATGTGACATTCCCCATCTCTGGAGCCAATTATCCTGAAGAAAGGGGAACTCTGATCTCGTCCCAGGAAGAACGAATGCTGCTGAGTATGATCAGTGGGGAGCCCCTGACATACATAGATGGGACTGAATATAAGAAACCAGCTTTCTGATTCGTGGATATTATTGACAAGCAATCCCAGATGAAGCCCAAGAAGGAAGATTGGGTGTTTTCTGCTGAGGGCACGATCATGTATCTGCCAAGGATGCCCAGAGATTACCCTATCTCGGCATTCTTCCACGCCACACATCCTAGGAAGATGATTTAGACTCTGACTCCAGATCTTCATGGGCGGCCAGGGAAGATCTCATATAAGAAAGTATCGAACCGAGGAGTCTTTGTGAGCAGTCCTTCAAGCCCTGTTATGCCTTTCAGAGGATTATTACCGGGTAGTGTCCTGAGTGAGGATACTTCACTGATCCAGCCGGTTCAAATATCGACTTTCTGTAATGACTTTATGGGGCAGGGAGGAGTGTACCCTAAGGTTAATCCTCGGACCAGTGGGTGGCTTAGCCCGGGGAATCTTCGATGGGCCAGTTTAACTGCCTGGGCCCTGAAGCACTTTCAGACGGATTTGGAAAGCATTGGCTTGTTCGCGGCTGTGAGTGCCACCATTGTTGGGCTACCTCTCAACCCCAACTTATTCTGGGCTTTGATGGAGCGGTATAACTCCCTCAGTGGAACTTTCGCCACTCCGCTAGGGGAGTTGGACCTGGCCCTTCATGAGACGGCAAAGATTTCAAGGCTACCAATAGGGGACACTCCTTATGAAGAGTACGTTCCCACGAACAGGGAGCTGAGGGATACAAACCCTCGGGCAGTGGCAGTGTACCAGGAGCTGATGTTCCACTATCTTGCCTGCACCACTTTCTACAAAAAGCCCTCTGATTTGGCTCATATCAACAAGTGGGCATCCTACCTCTTCTTCCATCAGGCTAGAAATGCTAAGCCGGACAAGGTTGTAGATAGCAGAGATAAGCCCTTGAACCTCCTGAGCATGCTTAGTGCCAACACGGTCGATGACCTCATTGAAGACTCAGGGGCTTCAGATTATATTCTCGATGAGGAGATAGGGGGTTATCCTGCAGGCACTAAAGCCTACAGTTATATGAGACATTGTCGCAAGCCTTTGTCAAGGGAAGCTCAACTGGCTGGCTTCCTCTCTGTCTGGTTACCCCGATGGGTAGTGCCTGGCATCGCGTCTGCGGATCGCATTCATCGCAATACCTTATGGCCCGCAGTGCATTTAGTGTTTGGAGCAAGACTGGGCCTGCTCTCTGCCACGGTATGTCGGATACAAGCTGGCCTGAGGGCCATCACTGATGGGCTGCTTGCAGATGATACCCAACGTGAAGGATTTCCTAGAGTGGAGTTACCATTCCTATATTTGATGGGATGTTTAATCCTTCACAATACCAGGGTGATGTCTTACGGATCTGTCGGCGGTTCAGGAAATAATTTCTTATTGAATTACAATAATTCCCTATGGAATGTGACCAGGGTCGTCGATTGCCGGCGAGCATTAAATTTTGCCCATGGTTGGAAGCTCTTCTGCATCGTCCCCCTGTACATATTAATCAACAGGGGACAAAACTTTAGGATGTGAGCCCAGGGAGGACTATTCGTTCTCCTGAAGCCTTTTACTGGTTGGTCTGCATTAGACATTCCCACTTGCTATACAGAAGTGAGGACCACTGCTACTTGGAGCCTTATCTGCCTAGCCGATTTGCCAGGCAATTTGGGTACGACCAGTTGTATGTGGGGAATCCTATCACCAGTTTCAAGTCCAAAGGTGGACTTATTGATGGAGCTAGAGGATGGCGGTATTTTATCACGGGCTGTACTGGAGCATTCTTTGCTGTGTCCGTGACTTCTCTCTCCATGGAGTTACACATTCTTCACTCGTATGCGTAGTTTTATGCATCCATCAATACCTTCCATCGTGATTTCGATGTACATGGAAGTTTCAGGATGCCTTCCCGGAAGTCCACTGGAAGAGAGGAGATCCCATCTGTCTCCTCTGATAAAGGTAAAGACACTGCCGGTACAGATGATTTCTTTTTGATAATACTGAGAGGCGTAATAGCTCCGCCAGCAGAGCCTCTCGTCATCTCAAATAAGCGAAAGGCTTCCACTCCGAAAGAGCCTTCCCCCCGCAAGAAGAAGAAGACTGCCGGAGGTCCTAAAAGGACTTCCACCAAGGGGGCTTCTAGGAGTGAGCCTGTTGTTTCCCCTGTTGGGGATGATTCTTTGATCAGAGGTCCTTCGCCTTTTAGAGAAGGAACCTCCACAGTTCTGGCTGGCAGTGTCGGAGATTCTTTGCTCGCAGTTGCTGTTGCTACCACCGTTACTGGTAGTGCTTCGAGATTGCCTCCGAGAATGAGCGTATTTAGAATCACTATACCTTTATCCAGACTAATAATGAGAATAACCCCTCATTCGTCTGTAAGTATTTCTAGCGAGATTCTGCCCGATGAACCAAGAGTGGATCTGGGTGACGAATGGGATGATTATCCTCAGACGTCATTTGGTGCACCCTCTTCTCCAGGTATGACAACTTGCTTAGCATCATTAAGAAATAATTTAGCTATACAGGCTACAAATACAACTTACATACCATCGGCCATGGGTAAATATTGTCTTTACGCTTCTTTCAGGAAAATTAACATAAAATTGATATTAACTTTCTCTTGTCTTCTTTTCAGGCGAAGACATCTCTGGAGAGGGCGGAGTTGACACAACTTCTGACTTTGTTGCGGATCAAGCAGATGAAATAACGGTGCCTGACATTGAAGAAACAGGCTTTGCGCTGCCGATCTTTCATCCGCAACATTCTCGGGTGTCATCCCACCAGTAGCAGTCCAAATAACATCAGAGGAGGATGAGCCCATTATCTCGATGGTGCCTCCTTCGTTGAGTATGCCACCAGCTTCAACCGTTGTTGGCACCTCTTCTTTTGTCGCGCCATCTGTTGAAGCAACGACTGTGGCAACATCCTCTGCAGTCATTCCTGAAGGAAGATTTTTCGGTATTGCAGCTACTCCCAACGTACATCCGATCTTTGCTGCGCTAGTTGAACAATACACTAGCATATTCTACCGCACTTTGATAGAATTGATATCCATGGTGCTGGAGAAGAACCTAAGCTTTAATGCTTTGAAGACGTCCTCCAAGCTCACCATAGCGCCGATTAGACATTTTAATGACGCTGAAAGAGCTGATGCGCTAGAGCAAATAGTTAATGGTTTAGAATAACCCATTAACGAATATTTGTAACTATTCCGAAGCAGCATCGACGATCTGGTTCAGGCTGAGTATGACTCCCTAACTGCGAAACTTGCTCAGCAGATAGAATTGCTAAACAAATCCATCCAGGGACAGCAGCAAGAGATGGATAAAGATCAAGCAGTCTTGGTGGAGTTTATTCCTCAGCTAACTAAGTGCCAGGCCGAACGTGAGGAAAATAAAGCGAGGGTTCGAGAATTAGAAGCTGAACTCACTCAGGCAAGGGAGAGGCTTCTCAAGACATCGGTAGTTCATGATGTGTTTGAGGGCCAAGTGAAGACAGCTCAACAGAACTTGGCACATACGGGTGTCATCCACGCAAGTTTTGTTAATTCTTTGTCTGAACTATCTTCTTTGAACATTGAGGAGGCAAGGCTGGAACGGACTCGCGCTAACATCTTGAACTCCAGGAATGAGAGGATGGTTGCTTTGGCACGACAGATTTGTAATTTAACTGCTCCTCCCCAATGATGTACCTTTTTTGCTTCTTCTGTAATTTGCTATTCCCAGAGATAATAAAGATACTTCTTCTGACTTTGTGGACCTTTCATTTTAGAATATAAATGATAGGCTAGGATGAAAGTGATATCAGAGGTAATATGGACGTGATATTCTTTCGGTAAGTTTTAGTTGAACATATCTATTCAGAGGTTATATGGACATGATAGAATATGATCCAACTAAATTTGCGTACAAAACACTATCAGAGGTAATATGGATGTGATAGGTTTTGACGTTTCAAATTAGTTAAACATATCTATTCAGAGGTCATAAGAACATGATAGAATATGATCAAACCAGTCTTTGTACGTAGTATCGTCAGAATGAGATCTTCATCATACTCCGTTTAAGCGAGGGTGATTAAGCATAGTACCTCTTCAGGAATTTGCCATTGATAGGAGCCATTATCAGATCTCCATTAGGCTTGGCTAATCTGTAAGTGCCGTTTGAAAACGTTGTTTCAATCACATAAGGGCCCTCCCATTTGGGCTAAAATTTACCCTTACTTTTGTGCGTAATGATCATTGGCCTCTTTACAGCTAAAACTAGCTCACCAACTTTGAACACTCTTTTCTTCACTTTCTGATTAAAAGCCCTAGAAATGCGTGCCTGGTAGAACACAATGTGTTGTTGAGCTTGAAGGCATTTCTCGTCTAATCCTTCTAGCTCTTGAAGCCTTAATTGATCATTCTTTTCCTGAGTCAACTCATTAGCCACTGCTATTCTGAGTGATAGAATTTGGATTTCGATGGGGAGAACTGCTTCACACCCGTAGACTAATGAGAATGGGGTACAACCCGTTGGTGTTCGTACCGTTGTGTGGTATGCCCAGAGACATTCTCCTAGCTTCTCGTTCCAATCTCTTTTGTTCGAAGAGATGAACTTCTTCAAGAGTTTAATGATGGTTTTGTTGAAGGCTTCCGCCAAACCATTAGCAGCAGGATTATATGCCGTTGAGGCCATATTTTGTATCCAATTCTTATCGCAAAATCGGTGAAATGTTTGGCTGATGAATTGGGGCCCGTTGTCATGAATTATCCTTTGGGGTATCCCAAAGAGATAAATGACATGATGCTTGATAAAGCTGATCACGTTGGATGTCTATACCTCAGCAAGAGGGATCACCTCCGCCCATTTAGAGAAATAATCTGTGATAGCCAATATGAACCGATGTGCTCTAGAAGACGACGGATGAATCAGACCAATGATATCCATACCCCATGCTTCAAAGGGCCATGATGCAATAGTAGGATATAAATACTCAGAAGGCTGATGTATGAAATCCGCATGAACCTGACAGGCTTTGCATTATCTTGCATATTTCACGGCATCTGCAATCATGGTAGGCCAGTAGTAGCCCATCCTCCTGATACGATCCTGTAACTTAGGACTGGGTTGATGTGCTCCACATACACCGTCATGAGCTTCTCGGATAACCCGCTTTGCATCATCATCAGAGAGACACCGTAACAATAGTCCATCGTAAGTTCGGCGATATAGACTTTGTGAAGAAGCATCAAAATAGAAGCGTAGTGATCATCTTTTGATAGACACTGCTTCTTTAGGATCCTTTGGCAAGATTTCGTATGATGCGAAGTCTATAAAGGGACTTCTCCAATCTCTCTTAGGAGGAATCGCGTTTATAGCGTAGCTGCGTTCTATGTGAAAATTATTTTTCATACAGAATAGATCTCTGTTGAGAAGGATCACCGAATTCTGCCTTCTAATAGGAACAACTAGGTCTGCAGCTAGACTGGCCAGAGCATCAGCTTCCAAATTTTGAGATCGAGGCACATGCTCTAGGAAGAGTCCTTTAAAAGACATGGCTATCTCGATCGTTGCTTGGTGATAAGAAATAAGGTCTAGATTGCGGACTTCATATATTCCTCTGACCTGATTGACGATCAGCTGAGAATCACCAAAAGCTTCCATGTATTCAACTTCCAATTCTTTAGCGACTTGAAGCCCAATTAGCAGGGCATTATACTCTGCCACATTATTCGAGCAGGGTTCGCTAAGAGAATATGCTCGATATATGACGAGTTTATCAGGAGTCACCAGAATAATTCCTACTCTTGAAACCACATTTCCCTTGGGACCAGTCCGGGAGGCACCATCGAAGAATAGCTGCCAAGTATCACCTTCCATTGCCGAATTATATTCTGCAACTTCGTCGGAAATGTCCTCGTATAGTTTGGGGGTTTTCGGAATTGGATGGGCAGCTAAGAAGTCAGCCAAGGCTTGACCTTTTATGGACTTCTAAGGGATGTACACCATATCATACGGTGTTAATAGCATTGCCTAAGTCGCGAGTAAGAAATTAAGCACACTCGGATTATTCATCAATACCCAAAGAGGATTAATTCTAGAGATAATATGAATATTTTGGCTTGTCACGTAATATCGCGTCTTCTGAATGGCAAATATTAAGGCCAAGCATTCTTTTTCTACTGGATTGTACCGGTGTTCAGCTCCGACCATCATCCTGCTCAGATAGTAGATAGCATGTTCATGACCCTCATTGTTCTTCTGTGCGAGAAGAGCCGCTAAAGAATGATCCATTGCTCGAACATACAGCAAAAATGGTCTTCCTGTGACGGAAGGCACCAGAACTGGAGGATTAGTGAGATAGCGTTTGATATCATTAAACGCTTGCTGACAGGCTTCATCCCATACGAATGACACACCTTTCTTCATTAGACGAGAAAAATGTTGACATCTTCTGGAGAGGTTGGATATGAATCTCCTGATATAAGCTAGACGTCCTTGAAATCCCCTGAGTTCTCTCAGATTACGGGGCGGTCGCATTTCCAGGATAGCTTTTACTTTATCAGGGTCAACTTGAATACCTTTAGCGGTAATGACAAACCCCAAGAATTTGCCACTAGATACGCCAAGAAAGGACTTTGTAAGGTTCATTTTGAGTCGATATTGGCGCATCAACTCGAACACTGTCTTTAAGTCTGGATGTGATCATCCTTGAGGCAGCTTTTGACAGCGATATCGCCTACGTAACATTCCACCTTTTTGCGTAGATGCTCATGGAATATGTTACTCATAGCTCGCTGATATGTAGCCCCGACATTCTTCAATCCAAAAGGCATGACTGTATAGCAATATACCCCCAGTGGCGTACAGAAGGCAGTATGCTTCTCATCTTCAGGATTCATCTTAATCTGATTGACGATCCTGAAAATCCGTCCATGAACGACATGAGCTCAAACCCGCACGTATTGTCGATCATGACGTCTATGATGGGAAGAGGGAACTCATCCTTGGGGCAGGCCGCATTTAGATCTCAGAAGTCGATGCAAATATAAACTTTCCCGCTTTTTTTCATGACTGGGACAACATTAGCGACCCAATCAAGATGTTGTTCTTTCCGGATGAATCTACAGGCTACCAATTTCTTGATTTTAGCTTCAATGGCATCCTTCATATCCAGGCGGAACCGGCGTTGGTGTTGCTTTACAGGCTTTGAATTGGGCAGTATGTTGAGTTTATGGGTAGCTACTTTTGGATTAAGACCTGGCATATCCTCATAATTCCACGCAAAGACATCGATATATTCTTTTATCAGCTGGATCATTTCTTCCTTTTCTTCTTCAGAAAGATTGTTACTGATAAATATCGGCTTTGGTGAAAATTCATCCCCAACATCGACTTGGATAACTTTATCTTCAGTGGGTGGTTCTCTCTGCTCGAACCGAAGTTCCCATTGTGTATCCATTTGCTGTGCCTAGGATTCATTTTCAAACGGTTCATATTCTTGTTCCTCTACTTCGAAAGAATCTGTCAATACCATGTTTACTGATAATACTAGTTCGAGTTTATCATCTGTATCGGAGGATAATGAACCATCCTGAGAAGAGGAAAAGGTATCCTCATTTGTCTCAGAGTTGTTCAAAGTTGCAAGAGATGCGGTATACCCTAACCCAAAATGAGTTTGTTGACAGTAGGGATTACCATGCAATGGCATTCGCCTGCCTTTTCCATTGTTGAGGCCTGGCTCCGACTTCAAGTCATAATCCATGCTTTGTATAATTTTCAAAGCCTGTGGGCTATATCTGTGAACCTGCATTTTCCCAGCATCGGACTCATGAGAATCTTCTTGTACAATCGGTCTGTTCCGCATACGACCGAAGACTATTGGATGATGATCTTTGCGAGTAGGTGGAACGATAAAGATATAATCTTCATGTGGCCCATATATCGTGATGACATTAGATATTGATGCTGCTTCCCACACATACGGCTGATAGGAGTCTATAGCTTCCAAGAATTTTTGTGCTATAGGCTCTATATCATTATGAGGGGAGGATTCTTGATTTGAAAATTGAGCGTCAGTATATTGGAAAAAAGAATCTTTATTATCGTCAGAGACCACATTCTTGGTTGTATTTACATTAGTCGGCTGTGTGTTGCGCCTAAGGTTGATGACCAAAGGTGGAGGCTTCTAGTTTAGAGTGATCACTAGGGGATCCTCTTCTCCTCCCGATTTGGTTTTGCCCAAGTGGATAGCCATGGGTTCCATGACTTTCAGACGGGTAGTCCGCCCTTTCACCTTGATTGACAAAGGTTGCTCAGTAGATGGTACTCTTGGCTCTCGGTAGGATTCCTCCTCCGTCTTGCCTGACATCTCCTTCATGTAGTCTTGGGTGTACAATATGGCATTGGAATAGTAGGACTCAACTCCTTTGAAAGGATTGAGATCAACAAACTCTGTCTTCACTGTCCCTTGGGTATCTACATATTTGAAGCATTGATGTAGAGTGGAAGGAACAATGTTGTGATCGTGGATCCATGGTCTGCCCAACAGAATATTATAAGACACCTCCGAATCAATGACGTAGCATGTGGCCACTGATCTAAGGTCACCAATCTGGATCCTCAAATGAATCTTCCCTAACGGCTTGCTTTTCCTGGCATTGAAGCCCACGATTGTAGTGGTAGTGTAAGCCAGTTCGCATGTAGGAATCCTCAACGGTCGTAGCAGACTATGAGGGATAATGCTGATCGACGATCCCGGATATATATGAATCCGGTCTACCTCCATGGAGCCGACATATTCGGTGTAATTAAGAGGCATGTCATGCTTGTTATATTTCAATAACATGTCCTCTTGTGTGAAAGTGATATTAGGGACCACTTCCATCACACTATGGCATTAAGGACATGCTACAGGCTCTTTATCAGGAGACTTGAGCTGAGTCAAGCATACATCCGCCTGCATTAAAGCTTCACTCAAGGCTTGACGAGTGTCTTTGGATAGCCTAAGTAGCTCGAAAATGGACAATCTGGCTGGAGTATTAGCCAACTGGGCCAAGATATCGAAGTTATAAGGTTTCTTTAATCCTTTATTTTGAATATTCTTCAAAGGTTTATCGAAAAGAACTTCATTTTGCTTGCCTTTGTCCGCCGAAGTTGGTCTAGAAGGACCTGCCTCTGGTATGACAGGCTCAGGTTCTGGAAGTTTGGCAGCCGAAGTATCTGCCGTAGCTTCTTCCTGATTTCCTCCATAGTCCTTGAGGTATGCTTTCCCTGACCGGGTTCCAATAGCCAAAGCCTCTTCTTCTGATGTCGGAGACATTGCAACCATATGGCATGGTTTGTATTTGGAGTTCTTTTTAGACTTAGATTTAGCAGCTTGAGTCTCTTCCTCAATCTCTGACACCAGATCAGGATGAACCAACATGATCTCCCCATGCTTGGTAGTTAGGGGTACCAGGTCATGATTTTGACCCCTGGTCGGAGGAAGATTAACAATGTTCATCATCGTCCTTGGAATAGGAACCACACCATCCGGGACTTCCTGAGGGGGTAGATTGCCAAATTAGAGAGAGATCATGTTGGCAGTGACCGTCTTCTCGCTATTACGCAGAGTGATGGCCTTGGCGTTGATCAATTCCTGGATTTTTCTTTTTAGTACATAATATGCCTTTGTGGGGTGATGTATGTATATATGGAAAATGCAGTACTTAGGGTTATTGGTACTGCCGACTTCATTAGGCTGCTTTACTTCGGGGAGAGTAAGCTTGCCACTTTTGACTAGATAATCGAATATGCTCGAAATATCGTCATCATCAAAAGAATATTCTTCAATGGGCCTGGAAGTCCCAGGTTTTATTTGCGCAGTTGTCGGAGTATTCTGCCTGGACATGTTAATCGCCAGAGCTTCCTTTCCTTTGGAACCATGAGTATGGTCGCCATTGGAGGATGACCGCTTTCCTTTGTCGGAGGTAGAGATCATGATTCTATTGTCACGTGCCTTCCGACTGTTATCTTCAGCGGCTACCGCTGAGATGATAAACGAGGACCAATCATGGAACTGATATGGTCCTGTGAACACTGAGATCAGTGGGAGAAGGTTCTTCCTGTAGATGTCCACCAAGGCTGAATCTGGAACTCCAGGAGGCATCTGCAAAGTAGCCTGGCAAAAATATTCAATAAACGTACGAACGTTTTCTTTTTCTTTCTGCTTCACTTCGATGAGCGATGACATAGACATGTCCATTCCTCCCTCCTAGAATTGAACGAAGACTAGAGTCTTAAAATCTTCAAAAGAGGAAATACAGTTGTACGCAAGACTATAGTACCATTGGTAGGCTACGCCAGACATACAACCCTTAAACACTCGAGTGAGAAGGGCGTCATTCCCTTGCAACAACACCGTCATCATGCTGAAGTAGTTCATGTACTGGCTTGGTGACGTCTTTCCCTCAAACAAAACCATAGCCTGTGGTTTGTATTTTGGTGGGAAAGGGATCTCGTCCCAGACAGCTGGGTATGGCGGGTTAATCCCCAACTTCTTGAGCTAATCCTTATGCTTCAAGGCATCAAACTGGGCTTTTAATTCCCGAACTGCCTGCATCGGATCTTCAGCTGGGAAAGGGACCACAGAGTGGTGAGAGGTCGGTTATATTGTAACTCCAATAGGAGGCAATACGTTCTCCGGGTTGAGAGGTTGAGGAGCAGCTGATTCTTGATTTTGAACGGCTTCTGACTTGATGGTATATCCACCCCCATTCATAGTTGAGTCGGAGGAACAGGTGCAGCTGTGTGTTGAGTCACCAATATTTGGTGCATACTCTCCATCAAGGTCTGCATCTCTTTGAGTGATGCTTCCAATACAGCGACGTGTTGTTCCGTACTTCCTGACGGGGAAGCTTCTTTATGTTCATCTCCAATGGCATAAACTCCTATTTCTCTGGATGCCACCGAGGGATTCGTATAGATCTTTGTAGAGATTGAGTCTATACTTTCAGTATTACATTCAGGAAATTGGCGACCCCAGTATCGGAATCAGAAGAATATGAATCCGATTATCGTGATCTCGAGCAGGTGTTTCGAAAGATACCTGCTTCAATATTCTCAAGGAGTCTGTCAAATCTCTTTTGGCTCGGAGTTCTAGAGGGATGACGTCTTGAACTTGACCTTCCTCTAGGAATGTGTGAAGCCATATTTACTGATGAGAATGTTGGCTCCTCTTCCTGTAAGGGCAAAGAGTAGTTCAACCGGTCAAAAACTGACCGCTTTGCCTTAGAATAGCAGTAGTTAACTACAACTTTATGACTATTACAACAATGCTCCCTAGGGGGTGTAATAGACATATTAGAATATCCCCTGTCCTTGCGCTTCTGGATCAAGAAATCATGCAAATCAGGGGGATTAACATAAGAAGAAGGAGAAGGCTTATTCTGCCTTTTTACATCAGTTGGGGTATGGAGATTGGGAACCATAACTCTCTCCCTACCATAAGAATACAGCAGTTCAGCCATGTGAGTAGCATACGATCCATCATCCGTCTGAGGAGCGTATTTTCTCGTAGAACATGTCTTCTTTACGCGGACGGGCTTATCCTGGCGTAATTTGGAGCTTTGCACACGTTCGCGTAAAATAGGAGAAGTCTTCAAACGGCCTCCATTATCACGCATAATCTGCAGAGCGGGCGACTTCTTCTCTTGGTGGCGTACAAGCCTAGAGATCGGGAGATTCGTCACTCGTTTTCCCTTGATGTGATCCAAGGGTACATCTGCCTCCTTATAGATAGGAGATGCATCTTTACGTGCAGGGCGCATTTGAAATTTCTGAATTGGCGCTGAGGCCTTGTCAGAAATTATGTCTGCCCCGTCAGAGACGGAAGACAAAGTTTTACACGCAGGGCGCGTTTGAAATTTCTGAATTGGCGCTGAGGCCTTGTTAGAAATTAAGTCTGCCACGTCAGAGATGGGAGACGAAGTTTTAAGCGCAGGGCGTATTTGAAATTTCTGAATTGGCACTGAGACCTTGTCAGAAATTAAGTCTGCCATGTCAGAGACGGGAGATGAAGTTTTATGCACAGAGCGTATAGGTTGTGATGTCACAACCTTGTTGATCGGAGAGAGAGAGAGAGCCTGCAGGAAGGATAGAGGATGTTCGGGGCATCCATACTTTACGCAGCTTTCTTTTATCCTAGACAGAGAGGGAATGAGAGCTACCCCCTGCGCGAAGCATGTCTTCATAAGCAGATTAGTCGAATTGGACGACCAAAGTCTTCTTTATTGATCCGACGGATACAGCATCGTGTTGAGCAATGGCTTTCTCGTCAGATGGGAAAGTAGTCCCCAGCAGAGTCTCCATCTTGTGTTTGATGATAAATAAAAGAAATTAAAACTAGGTTTATACGAAACCCTTTCTTTGTTTACAAACAAGAAAAAGAAGTACAATTAATCCTATACGAGGATGTTAAGTACAACAAAAATAATTCTGGGGAAATATTGCTATAGGAGTATGATCTGCAGTCAATCACTTTGTTCCTTGGACCACACGATGACGAAGAAGTGTTATAGAAGAAGAAGAAGCTTCAAAGACTGCAGGAGGGATTGAACTCTCGTTGCCCAAAGTTGTCAATCAACACTCTCTGTATGTGCTCCCTTTCTGATCTCTCTGATCTCTTTGATCCTGACCGATCTTGACCTCTCTTCCGACCTCTTGACCCCTCTTTCGACCTCTTGACCCTGTTCTCCTGTGGCCGGAAATCTCTATATATAGAGCTCGATCACAGTAACTGACTAGTCGGCGTAGAAACCAAACAGCGGAGAGAGTTGCAACTTTTATGCAGCGGTTATAATAACTGCTACCCACATCTGAATGATCTCCTGAATCTGCGTGTGACGCGTGTCCCATTATGAGGTAATGCGTATAACTGCTTCGAAGATCACGACATGCAAGCCACGTAGGTAACTGCCCCTCGCGTAGAGATGGTTGGCATAAAAGCCAAATAACTGTCTAGTTGGCGTAAAAGCCAAATAGTTATCTTGTTGGCGTAAAAGCCAAATAACTGTCCTGTTGGCGTAAAAGCCAAGTAGTTGTCTTGATGGCGTAAAAGCCAAGTAGCTGTCTTGATGGTGTAAAAGCCAAGTAGCTGATTTGATGGCATAAAAGCCAAATAGCTGTCCTGTTGGTGTAAAAGCCAAGTAGCTGTCTTGATGGCGTAAAAGCCCAGTAGCTGTCTTGATGGTGTAAAAGCCAAGTAGCTGTCTTGATGGCGTAAAAGCCAAGTACTGCGTAAATCTTGATGCTGCATAGGTAGGTAACCAGCGTAAACTAGCCAATTATCCTTCCTTGACTGAGGTCTTGAGCGTATTCTGGGCCAAATAGCCTTATCACGCACCTTTGCCAATATAGCCTGAGTTGGCGTATTTTGAGAAGATATCATACGGCGTACTCCTATAGTTGAAGATAGCCTGGTTGGCGTATTTCGAGGAGATAGCATACGGCATGCTCCTATAGTTGAAAATAGCCTGGTTGGCGTAAAATGCAGGGATGGTGATGTGGACGTATTAGCCCTAATTTTAGCTCTTTCAGTCATTAAAAGTAGAACCAAATCTCGTACATTAAATGCAGAGATCTGCCCCCATCTTGCGCATTAACTGCAGAGACGTGCCTTGAGTTCTGTATGAAGAACAGCTTTTGACGTGGTATCTGGTTTCGTCTCATCTTGAGCGTAAAAGCTCATCTCTGCCTGTGTAGAATAGGCAGCGTATTCCTTGAATGCGTAAACAACGTCTTATATCAAGGATTATGTCACTAAATGACAGTCTGGGTCTCTGTGCAGAATCATCATTACAGCCGTCCTCTTGATCGTCGTGTAGTACTCTTTGTCAGGAGTCAGGTTCACTGTTTTGTCTGACAGATTCATTCAAGGAATACGAAGAGTTCCTCGTACAACTTCATGCTGCATTAAAAGTAGACATATTTTACGCCGAAGTGGCGATGTAGCAACCTTTTTACGCCAAAGCGGTCTGGAAGTACTACTTTACGCGGGTTGTTCTGGAGCTTTGTTTTACGCTAAATAGCGTTGAAGCTCTGTTGTACGCCGATGGTTCTGAAGTCATATCTTACGCTACACAGTGCTGGAGCTCTATTTTATACGGGCTTCATGCATGTTGGGATTTTACGCGTATAATTTCCCAGCGTATTTTTTATGCTTCTACAATTAGGATATCTACAACTCTGTGATTATAATCTATGTGGTGGAGAGAAATATGGGAATGACTCTTTTTAACTAGTTGTATGAATGTCATAACCATTCTTAATGTTATTTTGTTTGTAAAACAGAATGACAACTCATTTAGTCTTACATATACAAACAAAATGACCTCATTTATTCTTACGTAGATTCATAGTTTATATTTTTAGTATTATGGTTAATTGAGTTTCCATTGTTAGGATATTTACAGATATGTTAGTTTATTTTTTGTAATATATTGTAATATGAGTTCCCATTATTAGGATATCTAAAACTATGCCATTATTATCTATGTGGTGGAGAGAAATATGGGAATTAGACTCTTTTTGACTAGTTGTATGAATGTCATAACCATTCTTAATTTTTTTTATTCTGTTTGTAAAACAGAATGACAACTCATTTATTCTTACATATATTCCTTTTTTGGGTGAATTCATAGGATTACCTCTAGATTTAATATGCCTTTTTATGTACAAAATAAGCCACAAGACAACGAAAGACGAGAGAATGATGGTTGTAGAAATTTGAGTTTTCATTCCTCCGTCTTTTGCAAGTCAAAGCTCCTCTCCCTTAAACTCAAAGAGGTCTTTCTCTACGATAGCTTAATCCAGCCCCCAACTATATCGTCCTATATTCCGTGAGATCCTCGTCTTCCTCCAGAAGTTCAAGGCCCTCACGAGCGACTACTCCACCTGCAGTCGTATATCCCTCCTCCTCCACTCCAAACATGTCTTCGCCAAGTTCTACGAGTTCACCTCCGATCTCCCAACCCTCTTTGACATTCACCAAGTTGAGGAGAATATTTGAATTGAGCTACTCTCCTTATGTAAGCCCCCCCCATTTTCGTACTTTTAGATTTACTAATTGTTAAGTCCATTATTATTATTCGTAATTGTGTTTTGGTACTTGCTTGCCATATAAGTTCCAATCATAGTATAATTCATCAAAGTGGTCTTTATCAAATTTTCCATCAACCTTCTCAAACTTGCTCTTGTACTGTGCTTGAATATTTCTATTTATGTGCCAAGTGCATCAAATTCTACTTGTGTGAGAAAATACGACATCTACATCATTTATTAGGGCATATTCTCAGTCAGTTACAAAAACAGAGGGCTATCTGTGTTTAGTATAAACTGACTTAAGTTATCTCAATGCCCATGTGTATCATCACCCATTTCAGTCTTCATGAAATAAAATGCTACTAAAAATGATATTACCTTAGACGTAAAGCCAACAACATAGAAAAGGGGCATCTTGAATTTGTTCATCTTGTAAGTACAATCAGAGAAAGATCGCGCTAAGTGACTGTAATTGGAATGGGCTCAAAACATTAAAAAAACTGCTTTGTTCTGTGGATTTCTTCTATAAAATTAGACATATTGATACTCAGTAGTAACTTCATGACTTGCTGCATTGCCATTCTTCCTCTCATACTATTAGCTTTCGATAGCATTCGAGTGTTATAAATTATCTTCGTTGTTGACTTGTTATTATTATTTTTCTGTCATATGGTAGATAGAACTTGTTGTGGTGCGATCCCAGAGTTGGACATTTGCTCAACTAACTCCCTCTCATCCGGTGTCAATCGACTAGCATACGCACGACCGCAAGTGTATCGACAACATAATGATTGTGCATTTCATTCTTGACTTTGACAATCCACTTGTCACCGTCGACATTGACAATCTGCAACTTGAATGGACATTCGCATTTCTTCATCCCAAAACCATTCTTTCTTTGTTTTATTTATTTGGTGACTATATATCTATGATGAGACCTGAACACACTACCTCTCTCACATCCAAGATCTAAACTTTTTTTCCTGACCTGATTGCTAATCGATTTTACAATGACGATGACCATGTTATGTTATTTTTCAACTTATTGGCACCATTTTTGTACTTTTTTACGAGAGTCAAAAGCAATATCCGTAGCGAATAAATAACTAAAATCAACAAAAATAGGAGTATGTACAACAATAATATCTCCAAACAATATGCTTTGCATCTTCAAATGGTAGGAAATATATAGTATAAAAGAGTTCAAAATAGAAACTGAATACTTAAACTGTCAGTCTTAGGACTGCCAAAATTTTGGCTGTCCTAAGGCTGTCATTTTTTATTTATGTAAACTTTCAACGATTCAATGGAGAAATAAATTACCAAAGCTTCTTTGGGAGGTTCAAAAATATGAGATAATGTATTCGAAGACGATAACCTCATTAAATTGATTCTTTTTCACCCCTTCTACATTGTCGGAAGTCATTTTCATTGGAGAATGACCAAAGGCTTGAGAAGCTTCATCAGAAAACTTTGGAGAATACATGACCGAAGATTCTATGAAGATTCGTCGTAGATTCAACGGGTGTGATAAGAATGATTGTCACGACCCACACCCGGAAATTGGGCACGAGTACGTGGGTACGTCCAGCCTACGCCGCAGCATCGGCGGTAGAACGCTGTCTAGGTCAAGCACTATCTAAATAATCTCGTACGAGTATCCAACTCCATAAGGAGACATGGATAACACAATATAATGAACAACATACTCAATCACATAACTACAGTACGATAAGAAATCGAAGAAATAAAATAAACTACAACACAAGTCTAAAGTAAAATAATCTAACTCAACAAATATCCAAGTCTCAATAAAGTATGCCGGAGACAAATCGGGTACCAAATAAACTACTGAAAGAAACTAACTAGATAACTAGTGATTTCGGCTAGACCTTCCGGAATCACAACTGAACTACCAAATCCAAGTCTGTAGCTACTCTCCAAGTGGACCATAAAATGTCGGACAGTGGTCCTCTAAGGCATAGTCTGGAAAAATATTTCTAGTCAGGAAGGAGCAAAGTACATTTCTAATAGCAGTTCTATATCAATGATATAAGCTATGTAGCAGTATATAGATGGAAATATACAAGATGCATGTACATGTACGAGAGATATACAATAAAGGAAATACTGGAGATACTGTAAGTAAATGCGGGAAAGAACAATATGTCAATGAGCAAGAATACTATGACTAAGTGTGTGAGTACTAGCTTTAACATGTGATCGGCTTGGGAACTTGTACAGGAATAATGGCCTGGCTAGTCATACGTGCGGTGTATGACCAACACTAACATATGAACAAGACTTGTACATGAAGGGTATGATCACATATCTACACTAAAGTACTCCCAACCCCCGACTGGTATAGTAGATCCAACCATGGTACGCTATGGCACGGGATTCCCTAGGAAGGTAGCAAGTATCCCTGGAAATCAGTGTCTGTACATGCACAAGATAACAATAAAACAAGACTTGTACAAGCTACACCATGAACAAGGAATAACATCTCATGACGAGATCCGGATATACCAATCCGTGTAACTAGCGTGTCGAGAATATGGATATTTACACTAGATACAATGAACGTAGGGGATATCATAAATAAGAAGCTAATAAGAGAATGTACTCGCCTTGGGACCTTAGCTGGTAATACCAATGTCCTGTCCCAGAGTATCGTCTAGATGAACCAACAGTCCTATAGACATATCATCATAAAAATATTGCATCAGACATTAAACTAACACACAAACATAATACGTTGAACTCAGGGGCTATGCCAGGTATGGCATTGGTCAACTAGGGTCCGTGTGCGTCAAGTTGTACGGGCATCGCGTCTGTGATTGCTGTGCAAGACAGACGGTCAAAATGATACGGGGCTTGCCAGTACGTCAGTGTACATGTGGCAGTCTGCTAACAGTTCACAGGGTTATAGGTCATGTGTAATTACGGGGTATCCGTATTTACACTCGGGTCATCTAGTATATATATATATATATATATATATATATATATATATATATATATATATATATATATATATATATATATATATATATATCATTAACTAACATATATATTAATATCCATTAATTATAATAATAGATATATGTATATATATACTTTAGATAAAACTAATACTTGTATATATATAAAAACATAAATTATGTAAAGAGATATACAATATGTATATATATATGTCTATATACTAAATAGAATTTAACATACTATATTTATATGTCCTAAGAATATATATGCCAATACATATATATACAAAAGAAAACGTATGTTGAAAATATACACATATATATTTACCAAGTAATAATATACGTATACTACATTAATACATATACCAATTAAATACATATACCAAATACGTATATATGTACATATATATATATATATACCAATATAAATTTATATATGCTACATTTATATGTATACCAAAATACGTTTTATCAAACATATATATATATATATATATATATATATATATATATATATATATATATATATATATATATATATATATATATATATATATATATATATATATATATATACCAAAAATATGTATTAATATACGTACTAAAATATATTAATACATGTACTAACATATACTATATATGTACATATATACTAATTTGAGAATATACTATATATATATATATATATATTTATATACATGTATATATATATACTAATTGAAAATACACATATACCATATTTATATATATACCAAATCTTGATACATATACTAAAATAAACATATTAAAGTATATCATGCTACATATATGTATATATTTATATATATATACCAAATATGTATATACTAAACATATAATGTATTTATACCCAAAGAATCCTTATATACATTACATTCAATTTGAACTAGAATTATTAATTAATACTCTATACTAAAATACTTCTCAGAAAATGAAGGAGGGAAAGAGGGAGAGGAAGGCTCATTGGCCGTGTCCAGGCTGCTCGGCTCCGGAGGGGGAGCTGAACTGAGCTGTGCCGGAGCAGGGAGTCAGGGGGAAATCTCGCCGGATGAGCAGAGGAGCTGCGGGTGATGATGATGGTGACGGTGGTGATATGGTGGAGGCCGGGAAGAATGACAGTGGCAGTCGGGTGTAGTCCGGCGAGGGCTCGGGTCGCCGGGGAAGAAGCTTCGGGTCGCCGGGAGATGAACGACCGGAGTCGAGTGAGCGGAGAGGAGCAGCAGTGGGACTCGGGGTGGCTGCTAGGAGAATTTTGAGGCCGGGCTGCGGGGTGGTTCTGATGGAGTTCAGTTGGCCGTCGGGGAGAGAAAGGTGTCGTGTGGTGGTGGTAATGGTGGAGCTCCGGGTGGCAACTCGCCGGAGTTATAAAGAGGGGAGGTGCAACAGGGAAAAATCTCGGCTGCGCTGCGGGGCTTGGCCGAGATGTAGTGGCGACATGCTCGACGTGGAGGAGGAGCTCGGGAGGTGATGTACTGGTGGTGGTGATAGGTGATGAGGATGGTGGTGGTAGTAGTTCTAGTGGTGGTGAACGGAGGAGGGAAGAGCAGAGGGAGGTGGTAGTGGTGGTCGAGCGGGGCTGCGCCAGAGTCGGGATGCAGAGGAAGGAGTTGGAGGTGGAGAACGGGTGAGCGGAGAGGGAGTCAAGGGGATGTTGCAGGCCGGACTCGGGCTCGAACGGTGGCCGGAGTTGGGTCGATGCAGGGAACTTGGGGTCGGCTCGGATGAGGCGGAGGAGCAACAGTCGGCTTGCTGCGGGGAGATGGACAGGTCGACGGTGGGTGGATCGGCTGGCCGGGCCGGAGAGGGCTCGGATGAGCTGGCCGGCCGGAGATGAACAGTGGGGGCTCGGGGAGTGAACAGTGTGGTGATGGTGATGATTTACCCCCTCTTTCCAATTTTAAAAAAAAGAAAGGAGAAGAAGAAGAAGAAGAAGGGAAAAGGAAAAATGAAAAAAGGAAGGAGGAGGCTACGGTTGGGGGCTTTTGAGGAGGGAGGAGATGGGGGCTTCCCTAGGTTTGGGGATTAGGGTTTTCTTGGGAAGGGTGAGGTGATGTGACATTTAAATATGAAGAGGTGTGTGGGAATGAGGGGTGATGATGCACCCATTTTAAATGGGTGGTCATGATTTGTCATGATGGAATCTCTTCATGCAAGGGTGAGGGTTGGGTTGACTAGTCAATATTAGGGCTTCTCCATTGGTTTGAACCAATGGGGTGTTGACACCTAATACAATATTTGCAAATTAGCCCCCCTTAAATTTGGGTATTTGCACAGACACATGAAATAATGAAAATTTGGCGGGCGATTTGGTGTTTGGTGTTTTGTAGGGTGAGGGGGTATTGTGTGTTTTGTATGGGCTTAATTAGTGGGGTATTTGGACTAAGTCGGGATTAAACGGGATAAGTCAAAATGGTATCCCCAATTTAATTAGAAATAAATGCAAGCTGTGTTCTAAAATTAATTAGGAGTACATGGGGCCAAAATTAGGTCGGGTCACAAATATCATTAGTGAAGGAGACTCGGAACAGAATATTACCCTAATTTGGGTCATACGAAAAATGGGTCAAGATTGCCTCCAATTTCGATTGGAACGCACAACGATACAAAATTGGAATTTATTTTGAAATTAAATAAACGTCCGCGACGAATATTGTGCGGCTAAAATGAAGCACAAGAAAGCATAATTACGAGTTGCGAAAATGTCAGAATGGAAGGCGGGCATGTCTAGGGCAAGGTCGTAAAATTTGTTGGAAGGCAAAAGCTAGGGTAGCGCTCCAAATATAGAAGCAACGGCAAGGCGCAACAATTAAATAAAATTACAGTAATTAATTACAACCTCAATAATTAAATCCTAAATAATATAAATTAAATTCGTAACCCTATATTTCGGTCGATGTTCATCTAGTAGGCTTCTAGGTCAAGTCTACTAGCTCAACATTAAGAACACAGTATATAATATATTTATAAATACCCATCTCATATAATTATTTAATTTAAATACACGCAACGAATACATATAAAAAGTCAAAATTACCCCTATTTTTGGAACGTGGAAGTGACAAGTCTACCCTCCTTAAAAGAATTTCGTCCTCGAAATTTAAATCCACATAGTAGTATTTTCCATCAAAATTTAAATTCGTCTATCCACCGAATCACGAAATAATCCACATTGTCATCTCACAAATTTTCAAAATTCTAAAATTATTGTATTCCTTAAAATCCTCGAAATAAAAATCAATTTCTATTTTTCTCACAATTTTCTCCAAAATTTTTAGGTTAAAAATTAAATAGTCAAAATTTAACATCCAATCCTCTAATTTAAATTCACTCAATGCACATTAAGAAACCCCATCAAAAACACAAATCCATAAATCCAATCTTTCAATTTAATTTCAATCAACGTATATTCATAAAATTTGAAATGTCATCCGGAAAGTTCGAATTTAAACACTAATCCATTAATGATTTTATTCCTCGATTTCCCCCTTTTTTCCCCACAAAATACTCAAAAATGCGATACTTATGGAATCTCCAAATGCAGCATTTATCACATAAAATTTTAAATTCATATCTTGCAATCAAATAGTGATAATCTCTCAAATTTTCTCCAATTTTTAATAACCAATTTTAATCATATCATAATCTTCCTAAAATTAATAAATCATCAATTATGCCATGTTAATTTCTTAACTCTCCATTTAAGTTAATGTTTATCTTCGAATTTTAAATGATAAATTCAATCATATCTCAATCTTCATAAAATCAATGATCCATCAATTCTGCTATATTAACTCCTTAACTCTTTATTTAAATTAATGCTTATCCTCAAATTTTAAGCATCTTGTCTTTCTTGTCGAGTCATAACCTCTTTATTAACTCTACTACGGTCAAAACCCAATCATCACAGTCTAAGAAAACTCTATTTACAGTCATTCAATATGCAACCTAAGGGAAACATGCATGGTTATGGTGTCTTTTGTCATGGTATTGCAGTCTCTGTCAGGGTGTACAACTAACTATATTCTAACAAGGAAATCACGAATAGAAGCTACGGTACTAAGGAATCAATCAATCAATCAAATAGAGAGGACAGAAGGAAAAAAAGAACAAAATATGCTAGCACGTTACCTGTAGTATCGGTCCTCGACCGTCATCGCAAATGCTCCGCCCTGCTGGGGTGGCTCCCTCCACGGGTGCTGAGCAATCTGCAGTTCCACAGGTGGCCTGACTGGATTTCTATAATTTGGAGCTGCGTGCTGGCCGGGAAGATAAGGAGCTCGAAGACAATCCCTCACTCGATGTCCCGTAGCGCCGCAGTACAAACAAAGTCCTAGCCTCGCTCTACAGCTCTTCCTAAGATGACCTGGCTTCTTACAGTAATGACAAGCCTGCTGATCCTGCTGAACACGAACCGATGCCTGGTACTGCTGGGGGTTATACTAAAACGTCCTCGGTTGCTGCTAGCCAGGATACTGCTGGTGGTTATACTGAAATGTCCTTGGCTGCTGCTGGCCAGGATACTGCTGGGCAACTCTTTCAACTGCCTGTAGCGCCATCTGGTGAGCGTTCTCCATGCTCTTTCTCATCAGCCCAGTCTGTGCCATGTGTGCCTCTGCCTGCACTCTCAAAGCCTCAGCTTGAACTCGCTGAGCATCCGCCGTCACTCTCTGGGCGTCTACCATGCCCTGGATCAAAGTAAACATTTGTGCCCCGTCAATGGGCACACCTCCGAAAATCGGAGTCGGTGAAGGAGGAAGGTTCTCTGTCACAGCTGCGACAATCCTCTGAACAGGTGGGGGAGGAGGACCCCCAAAAAGTACATATACTCCCACATGCATCGAGGATATAGGAGGAACTACGGTTGTCTGTCCATCAGGTGGAGAGGTGGCAGATCCCTCTAAAGCTGGTGCTCCCACTCTCATAGATCGTGTCTTCGATGACATCCTGAAGACAGATCCAAAAGAATCAATTAAGGCAATAAATGCGATATCATCAAGGAAGGACAGTAAAGTTCTAAAGAAACAACATTCAGAAGGAATAAGGATAACAAGATAAATAGATTAAAAATATTCCTAATTATGATTGCACAGGTTAATGATGCATCCAAGGTTTGATACCTCTATCCCTTTAGGTACCACAGTTCTACTACAAGCACACTCACTGCTAGCTTTCTTACCTACTGCAATTGTTGATACTAGTTGTTTTTATCACTCAAGTGCATATCAAATGCAACACACCATACTAAGTACTGCTCCCTTTAATACAACCCTAGATGGACACCCAAGTCAGTTTGCAGTGCAATCTCTATTATGCTCAAGCCAACAGATCCTTACACATGCACCTCATCTGCTTATATACTAATATATATCTCTTCCATTATAAAATTTTATCCTCAAAATAAAGTCCTCAAAACTAACTCCTCGAATAATTTAAAGTAAAATGCATATACTCTCCTCAAGGTCAAATATTCAATACTGAAACGAAAATTTAATCACTTCCAAAATCCTTACAGCTTTGTCTAGGTTCATTGAATTGAATCTGAATCCTCAAAAAATTAATAACAATATCTCAACTTATCAAAATTCTTAAAAATTGTAATTCATTTTCAATCTTCAAATTTTAATTTAAATCCATATCTTGTAGTCCAATAGCCCTAGTGTTAATCTTTCTCACTGTCCTCATCAATATGTGTCATCAGATAATACCATAAATTAGTCCATAAATTTATCTTAATATGAAATCAAACTCTACAATGATACTAAGATCTCAATTTACTAACTGATCAACAAGAATCAAATTCAACATCAACAAGTGAGAATGGACGGAAACAAGGAAAATGATTTAAATTGGAAATTATTATAAGATTCTCAGGGGTCATCCCAGGAATCTCTAAAAGAATTGTGATTGAGTATTCGCTCTCATCCTAGTATCCTATGTCCTATATCCTATCGCAGGCACGCAGTAGTGCAATAAAGATGTCACACTACCACGACATCGCACAACTTACAAAGTCTGACCTGCATGGGCCACCACTAAAAACGTGTCACGACCCGCACCCGGAAATTGGGTACGAGTACGTGGGTACGTCCAGCCTACGCTGCAGCATCGACGGTAGAACGCTATCTAGGTCAAGCACTATTTAAACAATCTCGCACGAGTATCCAACTCCATAAGGAGACACGGATAACACAATATAATGAACAATATACTCAATCACATAACTACAACACGATAAGAAATCGAAGAAATAAAATAAACTACAACACAAGTCTAAAGTAAAATAATCTAACTCAACAAATATCCAAGTCTCAACAAAGTATGCCGGAGACAAATCCGGTACCAAATAAACTACTGAAAGAAACTAACTAGATAACTAGTGATTCCGGCTAGACCTTCCGGAATCACAACTGAACTACCAAGTCCAAGTCTGTAGCTACTCTCCAAGTGGACCATAAAATGTCGGACATCGGTCCTCTAAGGCATAGTCTGGAAAAATGTTTCCAGTCAGGAAGGAGCAAAGTATATTTCTAATAGCAGTTCTATATCAATGATATAAGCTATGTAGCAGTATATAGATGGAAATATACAAGATGGATGTACATGTACGAGAGATATACAATAAAGGAAATATTGGAGATACTGTAAGTAAATGCGGGAAAGAAAAATATGTCAATGAGGAAGAATACTATGACTAAGTGTGTGAGTACTAGCTTTACAATGTGATCGGCTTGGGAACTTGTACAGGAATAATGGCCTGGCTAGTCATACGTGCGGTATATGACCAACACTAACATGTGAACAAGACTTGTACATGAAGGATATGATCACATATCTACACTAAAGTACTCCCCACCCCCGACTGGTATAGTAGATCTAACCATGGTACGCTATGGCACGGGATTCCCTAGGAAGGTAGCAAGTCTTCCCGGAAATCAGTGTCTGTACATGCACAAGATAACAATGAAACAAGACTTGTACAAGCTATACCATGAACAAGGAATAACATCTCATGACAAGATCCAGATATACCAATCCGTGTAACCAGCGTATCGATAATATGGATATTTACACTAGATACAATGAACATAGGGGATATCATAAATAAGAAGCTAATAAGAGAATGTACTCGCCTTGGGACCTTAGCTGGTAATACCAATGTCCTGTCCCAGAGTATCGTCTGGATGAACCAACAGTCCTATAGACATATCATCATAAAAATATTGCATCAGACATTAAACTAACACACAAACATAATACGTTGAACTCAGGGGCTATGCCAGGTATGGCATTGGTCAACTAGGGTCCGTGTGCGTCAAGTTGCACGGGCGTCATGTCTGTGATTGCTGTGCAAGACAGACGGTCAAAATGATACGGGGCTTACCAGTACGTCAGTGTACATGTGGCAGTCTGCTAACAGTTCACAGGGTCATAGGTCATGTGTAGTTACGGGGTATCCGTATTTACACTCGGGTATCTAGTATATATATATATATATCATTAAATAACATATATATTAATATCCATTAATTACAATAATAGATATATGTATATATATACTTTAAATAAAACTAATACGTATTAATATACGTACTAAAATATATTAATACATGTACTAACATATACTATGTATGTACATATATACTAATTTGAGAATATACTATATATATATATATATATATATATATATATATATATATATATATATATATATATATATATATATATATATATATATATATATATATATATATATATATATGTATATACATGTATATATATACTAATTGAAAATACACATATACCATATTTATATATATACCAAATCTTAATACATATACTAAAATAAATGTATTAAAGTATATCATGCTACATATATGTATATATTTATATATATATATATATACCAAATATGTATATACTAAATATATATTGTATTTATACCCAAAGAATCCTTATATACATTACATTCAATTTTAACTAGAATTATTAATTAATACTCTATACTAAAATACTTCTCAGAAAATGAAGGAGGGAAAGAGGGAGAGGGAGGCTCACTGGCCGTGTCGAGGCTGCTCGGCTCCGGAGGGGGAGCTGAACTGAGCTGTGCCAGAGCAGGGAGTCGGCGGGAAAGTTCGCCGGATGAGAAGAGGAGCTGAGGGTGATGATGATGGCGACGGTGGTGATATGGTGGAGGCCGGGGAGAATGACAGTGGCAGCCGGGTGTAGTCCGGCGAGGGCTCGGGTCGCCGGGGAAGAAGCTTCAGGTCGTCGGGAGATGAACGACCGGAGTCGAGTGAGCGGGGAGGAGCAGCAGTGGGACTCGGGGTGGCTGCTCGAAGAATGGAGAGGCCAGGCTACGGGGAGGTTCTGATGGAGTTTAGTTGGCCGCCAGGGAGAGAAAGGTGTCGTGTGGTGGTGGTAATGGTGGAGCTCCGGGTGGCAGCTCGCCGGAGTTATGAAGAGGGGAGGAGCAACAGGGAAGAAGCTCGGCTGCGCTGCGGGGCTTGGCCGAGATGCAGTGGCGACAGGCTCGATGTGGAGGAGGAGCTCGGGAGGTGATGTACTGGTGGTGGTGATAGGTGATGAGGATGGTGGTGGTAGTAGTTCTGGTAGTGGTGAACGGAGGAGGGAAGAGCAGAGGGAGGTGGTCGTGGTGGTCGAGCGGGGCTACGCTGGAGTCGGGATGCAGCGGGAGGAGTTGGAGGTAAAGAACGGGTGAGCGGAGAGGGAGTCGAGGCAAGGTTGCAGGCCAGACTCGGGCTCGAACGGTGGCCGAAGTTGGGTCGATGCAGGAAAGTCGGGGTCGACTCGGATGAGGTGGAGGAGCAGTAGTCGGCTTGCTGCGGTGAGATGGACAGGTCGGCGGTGGGTGGATCGGCTGGCCGGGCCGGAGAGGGCTCGGGATGAGCTGGCCGGCCGGAGATGAACAGTGGGGGCTCGGGGAGTCAACAGTGTGGTGATGGTGATGATTTCCCCCCTCTTTCCAATTTTAAAAAAAAGGAAGGAGATGACGAAGAAGGGAAAAGAAAAAATGAAAAAAGGAAGGAGAAGGATACAGTTGGGGGCTTGTGAGGAGGGAGGAGATGGGGGCTTCCCTAGGTTTGGGGATTAGGGTTTTCTTGGGAAGGGTGAGGTGATGTGATATTTAAATAGGAAGAGGTGTGAGGGAATGAGGGGTGATGATGCACCCATTTTAAATGGGTGGTCAGGATTGTCATGAAGGAATCTCTTCATGCAAGGGTGAGGGTTGGGTTGACTAGTCAATATTAGGGCTTCTCCATTGGTTTGAACCAATGGGGTGTTGACACCTAATGCAATATTTGCAAATTAGCCCCCCTTAAATTTGGGTATTTGCACAGACACATGAAATGATAAAAATTTGGCTGACGATTTAGTGTTTGGTATTTTGTAGGGTGAGGGGGTGTTGTGTGTTTTGTATAGGCTTAATTAGTGGGGTATTTGGACTAAGTCGGGATTAAACGGGATTAGTCAAAATGGTATCCCTAATTTAATTAGAAATAAATGCAAGCTGTGTTCTAAAATTAATTAGGAGTACATGGGGCCAAAATTAGGTCGGGTCACAAATATTATTAGTGAAGAAGACTCAGAACAGAATATTACCCTAATTTGGGTCACACAAAAAATGGGTCAAGATTGCCTCCAATTTCGATTGGAACGCACAACGATACAAAATTGAAATTTATTTAGAAATTAAATAAACGTCCGCGATGAATATTGTGCGGCTAAAATGAAGCACTAGAGAGCATAATTACGAGTTACGAAAATTTTAGAATGGATGGCGGACATGTCTAGGGCAAGGTTGTGAAATTTGTTGGAAGGCAAAAGCTAGGGTAGCGCTCCAAATATCGAAGCAACCGCAAGGCGCAACAATTAAATAAAATTACGGTAATTAATTACAACCTCAATAATTAAATCCTAAATAATATAAATTAAATTCGTAACCCTATATTTCGGTCGGTGTTCATCTAGTGGGCTTATAGGTCAAGTCTACTAGCTCAACATTAAGAACACAGTATATAATATATTTATAAATACCCATCTCATACAATTATTTAATTTAAATACACGCAATATCGAATACATATAAAAAGTCAAAATTACCCCTGTTTTGGGAACGTGGTAGTGACAATGATGGAGATTTATTAGGTTTTATGAGACCACAATAATGTGATTAGTTTATGGTTTAGATATTTGGAAAAAATAATTGTTAAGATATAATTAGTTTAGGATTTATATTAGATTCTCATATTCGAATTTAGATTCCTTTTCCTATCCAGATATGGATTCGTTCTCTCTCTCTCTCTCTCTCTCTCTCTCTATATATATATATATATATATATATATATATATATATAGTTGTATGACTTTTTATATCATCCATTAATAAAATTATTATTATTGATTTGTTTTATGGTATCAGAGCGTAGGATTTGTAAATCCTAGGACCATTTAAAATCCTAGTCGATGACTTTGGATCGTTATAAAAAGATACTTCCTTGTGGCTGAAGAAGTACCAGTCGTTCGACGGCTGCGATCCGATCATACACTTCTCTTGTATATTCCATGGCTCGAGTTTATTGCGATCGACATCCCAGATGATATCCAAGTCGATCTTCTCGGATTCTACCTTCTTTCTCAGATAGTAATTCAGTAGCTCCTCCTCGATCGGGTGGAACCTGAAGCCCGGTGGCAAGCACGACTCGATTGTGGTATCAAATTTTTTTTATGGTTACAATCTTGAAGAACTGTACAAGAAGAAATAAAAGGCCTCAGTTGCCTAATCCATCATAAAGTAGTAATTGGTGGTTGTCATTGAGTCATTTGGGAGAGGAGGTCAACCCATGTTTTTTTTCCAGTTCTTATAACCTACTTTAATTAGATAACCTCCATAAGAAAAATCTTCTTAGTATCAAGTTTGCTATCAAGTGAAAAAATAAAATAAAATATCATCTATGTACTTATTGCGGAAAGGCTCGTGTCACGACTCGCACCCGGTATAGGGGCACGAGTGCTTGGGTACGTCCAGCCTACGCCGCAGCATCGACGGTAGAACGCTGTCTAGGTCTTGATGCTATCTAAACAATCTCACACGAGCATCCGACTCCATGAGGAGACACGGATACCATAATATAATATAAACAACATACTCAATCACAACTACTGCACGATGAGATCTCGAAGAAAACAAGTAAGATGCAACACAAGTCTAAAATGGAAATAGTCTACTCAACAATAATCCAAGTCTCAAATAAGATTGCCGGAGACAAATTTGGTACCAAAATAGACAACTAAGAAACTAACTAGATAACTACTGATTCCGGCTAAACCTTCCGGAATCACAACTGAACTACCAAGTCCAAGACTGCAACTACTCACCCTGTGGTCCATAAATGTCGGACACCAGTCCTCTAGGCATAGTTTGAAAAATATTTTCCAGTCAGGAAGGAGCAAAGTACATCTCAAATAACATTTCCATTTAATTAATAAGGGCTATAAAACAATAAACAGATAATGCTATATACTGAGAAAAGACAGTGAATAAATGCAATGGCAAAACAAAGAGACAGGCAATATAAAGTGACAGGCAATATAGATAATATGAACAGTCAATGCATATATGAAACGAAGAGAAAGAGGTACAATATCATATACGGGGTGATGTAGTATATGATCTAAAATAGAGAATTGTAACTATTCTAAGTGTTTGGAATATCAGTCTATCATGTAATCGGCTTGGGACAGGATCAGGCTGGCTATATATGATTAGCTATGATTCATATAAGGTCAGGCTAACCATTAGGTTAGCTATGATGCATGTAGAGGTCAAGCTAATCATATATAACAGCTATGAGGCATGTAATGGTCAGGCCGCACCCGACGTGAGATGTGGGGTGAGCTATGATGCATGTAAAGTTGGGTATGATCATATAATCTACTAATATTTCCTCCGCCCCCAACTAGTACAGTGGATCCAATCACGACACGTCACGATACACGAGCAATATCCAATATATCATCAATGTAACATCTCATGATTTGCAGGTCCAAGCTATATACTAGTCCGTGTAGCACAGTGTCAAGAATCAGATGTAACATTCTAGATACTGGAATTATGGATATTATCAAATAATTGGAAAAATTATCAAAGAATGTACTCGCCTTGGGTCCTTAGCTGGTAACACCAATGTCCTGTTCCAGAGTATCGCCTGGATGAACCAACAGTCCTATAGACATATCACAAAATAATACAACATTTGCATCAGATGCTACACTAACACACAATCTAAATACACTGAATTCGGGACTATGCTAGGTATGATACTGGTCAACTAGGGTCATCTAGTAGATAGACACATAAAACATATCATACCTATTATTAACTAGCATTAATACTTACAATATATACATGCACCAAATTTAAATACATATACAATATATATATACCAATTAATTACATGTATAATATATATATTAGTTGAACAATATATATATACACATCATATTGAATAATATACACATACTAAATATATATACATACTTACCATACCAATTGAACAATACCCATATACCAATATACATATATATACATCATATGTATGCCAAAAATACATTTTATATATATATATATATATATATATATATATATATATATATATATTAGTACATATTCCAGGTAAATACATATAATATATATATATATATATATATATATATATATATATATATATATATATATATATATATATATATATATATATATATATATATATATATATATATCAACATTAATATTAAAATATACTAATACTAATACACCAATTGAGTTTATACTATATATGTATACATATACATACCAATTATATATATTAAAAATATACTAAGTGTATATACAAAATATATATATATACACATATACCAATGAATAATTACATACATATACTATATATATATATATATATATATATATATATATATATATATATATATATATATATATATATATATATATATACATATATACCAATTAAATACTCATACCATATACGTATATATATATGTATACATATATATACACTAACATATATTATTTAATACGTAAATATACTAATATATTTGAATACATGTACATAAATAGAGAAATACACTAATACATGTATATGCGTATTCGTATATGAATTATACTAATACAACATACATATATACACACATACGTATTTATATACATACGTATATACACTAATGAAGGAGGGAAAGAGGGATGCTCACAGGTGGTTGGCTCGACGGTGGTTGGCCGGAGTCGGGGTGGCGCTGCTCGGAGAAGAGGAGAGGGAGCTGGTGGTGTTAGGGTGGTGGTAGTGGTGATAGTTGATGATGATGGTGGTGGTGGTAGTAGCTCGGTTGGCCGCCGGGGGAGGAGTTGGCCGGTGGAGGAGCTAGGAGGAGGAGCAGCGGGGTTGCAGTGGTGGTGATGGTGGAGTATGATCGGAGTGGCAGCTCGCCGGAGTTGTGAAGAGGGGAGGAACAACGGTCGGGGTGAGAGCAGGGAGTCGGAGCTCGGGACTCGGCCGGGGTCAGGGCTTGGCCGAGATGCAGTGGCGGCGGTGCGGCCTTGAACTGTTGGCCAGAGGAGGGAATGTGAGTGGTGGTGCTAGGTCGGAGAATATGGAGGGAGGCCGGGGAGTTACAGGCAGTGGGAGGAGCTTCGGGTCGGGGCCGGAGTCGGGGTGCAGGCTCGAGGGGGTGATGGCACTGGTGGTGGTGGTGGTTCAACTCGAGTGGAGGTACGAGGAGTTGGCCAGAGTTGAGGTGGACCGGGGTCAGGAAGAAGGGAGGAGCAGCCGGGGGTTGAACAACTCAGGATGAGGAGGAGGCTGAGCGGGTCGAACGAGCGCTCGGCGGGCTGGCCGGAGCTCGGCCGGGTGATCGGGTGGTAGGGGTGAAGTGGTTTAATGTTTCCCTCTCTTTCAAAATTTAAAAAGAGGAGAAGAAGAAGAAGAAGAAAGGAAGAAGAAAGGAAAAATGAAGAAATGAAGGGTGGCTACGGTTGAGTCTTGTGAGGAGGGAGGATGATGGGGGCTTCCCTAGGTTTGGGGATTAGGGTTTTCTTGGGAAAGGGGGAGGTGATGTGACATTATATAGGAAGGGTAATGGAAGGTGTGTGGTGATGATGAGCCCCATTTTGAATGGGTGGCCAGGATTCGTCATGGAGAAAAGGAGGGGGGTTGGTTGACTAGTCAAAATTATGGGTTTCTCCATTTGGTTGAACCAATGGGGTGTTGACACCTAATGCAATATTTGTAAATTAGCCCTCTTAAATTTGGGTATTTGTACAGACACATGAAATGATGAAAAATTGGTGAAAGATTTGGCGTTTGGTGTTTTGTAGGGTGAGGGGGTATTGTGTGTTTGGTATGGGCTTAATTAGTGGGGTATTTGGATTAGGTCGGGATTAAACGAGATTAGTCAAACTGGTATCCCCAATTTAATTAGAAATAAATACAAGCTGTGTTCTAAAATTAATTAGGAGTACATGGGGCCAATATTAGGCCGGGTCACAAATATCATTAGTGAAGAAGACTCAGAACAGAATATTACCCTAATTTGGATTACACGAAAAATGGGTCGAGATTGCCTCCAATTTTGATTGGAACGCACAACGATACAAAGTTAGAATTTATTTAGAAATTAAATAAACGTCTGCGACGAATATTGTGCGGTTAAAATAAAGCACAAAAGAGCATGATTATGAGTTACAAAAAGGTCAGAATGGAAGGCGGGCATGTCTAGGGCAAGGTTGTGAAATTTGTTGGAAGGCAAAAGCTAGGGTAGCGCTCCAAATATCGAAGCAACGGTAAGGCACGATAATTAAATAAAATTACGGCAATTAATTATAATTAAATATTATACAATCATTTACACATTAATTATGAAAATACGAAAATACCCTTAATCCGAAACGTGGGGGTGACAGCTGGTTAATATGCTACCACTTGTTATACTCGTCAGCGGTCTAGTCTGATTTGTTCTTTTTGTCAGACGCCTGGACACTCAGTGGATAAATGTTTTCTGCTTCATCCACATTTAAACATTCAATTCTTCAAGCAGATAAAGACAAATGGTTCCTCCTCGACTCACTCTCCGGTACCTCAGGCTCGCATTGTTGATAGTACACAGACATCGACAGATATTCAGCGTCGTCTTACTCAGTTAGAGCTCCAGCTCCGGCTCTATCTCCAGCGACAACCTATTTTTGCTGGCTCCTCTGCGTCTGTCTCAATTGGTACATCTACTTCTTGGATATTAGACTCTGGTTCTTCTCATCATATGACTTCTAATCTTATTCTCTTATATAATATTACATATTTACCATCTAACTTTTTTTTTTACATATATCTGATGGTTCTCAGTTGGTCATCATTCAATCTGGCTCTATTATTTTTGACACTTTGAGTCTTTCTTTTGTTTTACATATTCTCCATCTTACTTTACATCCCATATCAGTCAGTAGTCTTTGTGAGAGTAGATTTATTGTTTCTTTTGATTCCCTCACATGTTCTGTGAAGGACCCTCGTACGGGCTAGACGATTGGTCATGCTCGTAGGAAGGGGGCATTGTACCAAGTTTTTTCATATTCCATCAACTCAACCTTTGAGTCTAGTACTGCTGTTATCATCACGTCTGCTACTGACTTGTAGCACAAACGCTTAAGTCATATTTCAGAACCCCGTTTAAAGACTTTATTTTATAGTGGAGCTCTTCGACGTGGTTCTTTCTCTTCTCTATCCACATGTACAAGTAGTAAGTTGGCAAAACACTTAGCCCTTTAATTTTTCTAAGAGTTTATCTAAGTTCAATAGTATTTTTAAATCACCTTATTCTGACATATGGAGATATGCTCCTATTCCATCTATGTCTGATTTTCTCTACTATGTGACATTTATTGATTATTACACTCGTTATACTTGGGTCTATCTTATGCGTCAACATTCTGATCTCCCTACCATTTATAAGACATTTACTATTATGATTCACACTCAATTCAATGCTCGGACTAAAACTTTTCGTTCTGATTGTGCTCGTGAATATCTTTCCACTATGATGAGATCTATCTTGCAATCTCAAGACACCCTTTTTAGCAGTTCTGTCCTTGCACTCATGAACAAAATGGAGGAAGCCAAACATAAACATCGTCATATTTTTATTTTATTTTATACTTTGGTTTGTGTTAGCCGTTGTATGTATTTTTTCAAGAATATTTTGATAATTAATTTTTTAAATATTTATATTGTTCTTTAATAAACTATGTAGTGTTCTTAATATTTGTCAAAGAATTACTAATTTTACTTCTCGTAGATCCCAGTCCAATAATCAGGCCCAAACGGCCGTACCTGTCTGCTCTCATTCCGCACGAGTCCCACCTACACTGGCAGACAACATAGAGCAAGATCAAACCAAACACACACATTCTCTCTCAACTTCCATGGCCGCCATTGCCGAAACACCCCTCCCGAAAGTCTTCTTTCTCCTCCTCTCCTTCCTCCTCCCCCTCTCTTCCTCCTACTCTGACCTCTTCGAGTCTTGGCTCGATCGCCCGCCACCACAAGCTCTACTCCTCCGAGCCAGAGAAGCTCTCCCGCTACCAAGCTTTCCAGGACAACCTCGCTTTCGTTACTGCCCACAACTCCAACTCCAGCTCCAGTTCGAGCTATACTCTCAGACTCAACGCCTTTGCCGATCTCACGCACGCCGAGTTAATGTCCGTGCTTCCTATTTGGCTGTACATGGATATTTTAGTACTTGTTTTTGGGAACACCCAATGGTCATGAGGTGTCGATTGCCACCTATGTTGCACGAATACAAATTTGGATATTGTATGGATACGGGATACGAGCATTTTCAAATAGATACAAAGGTACTTACCTAAGTTGAATGAGTACGAATACGGACACGAGTATAGTCATGATACGGATATAAACATCATTTTATTGTGTCCGTGCAACAAAGATTGCCACCAATAGATGTTATACATATTAAGAAAAAAGAAAAAAAAAAAGCAAAGAGACTGAGAATAATAAATGAAAAATGAGATTGGGTTTCTCGGATTTTCTTCAGACTTCTATTGAATGTTGTAAAGTCCATATACATTGATTTGTATTGGATATCACTCTGCTAGTGGTTTTCCCGGAGTAAGTGTTTGAGTTCATCCTTGTCTAAGTTGTCTTTGCTTGTTTATGTAATGTTTGTGTTGTTGTGTTGTTCTTCTTTGCGTTAGCTAGCCTTTAGATTGTTGTGAAGTTAGTTTCTTTGCGGGTATGATTCTTTGTAACGGGGATAGGGTGGAGTGGGGTGGGGTGGGGGTAGTTGATATTCCACAGTTCCACTTATCCCCAATGCCATTTGCAAGGTGTAATATTACAGATGGTCGTTATAATCCATATATGCACGAAGGGAGAGTTAATAATAACAACCAACACGGTGGTGTGTTTTTTTTCACCATTTTTGTAGTATATTTCTATGTCCCTTTTAGTGGAGCTTCTTTAGTGTGTATCCCTCCCAAAAATGTGGTCTTCCTCTTCCCTAATTGTAACCCTATGGTTCATGTTCCAGAAAATAGTTCCCTTGCAATTACACTTAAAAGTTTAAAACCCTTAAGAAGTTAGAAGAAGAGTATGCACAATTCCCCAAAATATGCTTCATGTTTTACCTTCATGATTCCCTACTCCAGGAGTCTTGATTCATTTCTACTTCTGTAAGTCAATATTCAGAATTAAAACCACAAAGGAAGTCATTACTGATCACTCTGTATATGTGTTCCACTTATAAGGATATGATATGCTATTATAGGATACAACAATAATCTATGCACATATTTGGTGTGTCTTAATGTCATTAGGAATTTCTTTGTCATGTTTGATATGTGTCTGACATGGGCATGGCACACAGATTTTGGAGTATCCTTGCTTCCTATATCTAAGTTGTTGGAATCAAACCTATAAGAGGTTAATCAAAAGTTTGAAGCAAGCGTAGAAGAGCGACGGAGCGGTCGTGTTCGATCGGGCTCATTTTTTGGCCAAAATAGTAGAACCAAAATTCCAGTTCTGGGAACCAGAATTCTGGGTTTTCCAGTACATTCAATGAGTCAAAACCTGAATTCTAGTCTATACAAACCAAAATTTTGGTTCTATGCGAGTTAGTGTGGATTGTGTGTTTTTATTGAAATTTGACTGTATAGATTCGTTCGGTTAACTTAAAGGTTAAATCGGAGAGCTTTTGTGTTGAACATGTTATAAGCCATTTGGAGCAAAGGGTTCAGATGCGTGGAGATGAGCGACAAGGGAACAACGATCATTATGGGCATCGAGGATGTGCACTTAGTGACGATGCTTGGAAAGAAACTTGTCCTAAAGGGGGTTCAATACGTACGGAGTTTGCATCTCAACTTGATGCCTGTCGGTAGTTTGGACGAGATATTGCCGCAACATGTTCAGGAACTAGGACTGGATGCTTACGAAGGATTCCCAACTGCTGGATTAATGGGTTATTTGATTTGACATGTAGAGACTCAAGTCGCTAAGGTATACAAGAGAGTTGCATGCATTGGATGGAGGCTCGATAGCTATTCGAGATGGTGTTTGTGATTGACGGACGATTATCAGGAAGCGTCTTTAAGAAAACTTGAAGAAAACATAGGGTTCGGTTCGTAGGGAAAAAACGATGAATATGGGTATGTCGAATACAGGCTGTCGTGATACGGAATGAATGAGAATTAAAATCAACAAATTAAATTGGATTAAGGTAGGTTCATTTTAGCCTCTACTAATTAACAAAAAATTAATTTCTAGGTCGCCAAAATTAATGGTTATATTAGCAAGAGATCATATGCTAGCATGCAACCTTAGATTTAATAGAGAATTGAATCAAATTATCGCGAAATCATGATAGTTATCTAGTTAATATGTAGGTTGATAACGACAAATTCTATTTTCTTTCCTTTGTAGAAGCATTCAAATTATGGGTGGATCAGCAGCTTATTGATAGCATATTGGATGGTAGATGCAGTTGTCATAATTACTTGATTTAAAATGAGGAGGAACACTTGAATCAGAGTATCGAATGATTACCAAAAGGGAGGAGGGCTGCTGCTTCCGGCAGCTGCTTCTGCTATTGTTTCTGCAGCTGTTGCTTCTATTGCTGCTTTTCCTACTGTTTCTCTTGCTTCTGCTGCAGCTGCTACTACTTCTGCTGTTGTTCCTGCTGTTGCAGTTTTTGCTTCTGCTGCTGCTTTTGCGCAGCTTCTGTTGCGGCTATTACTGCTGATAGGAGGGGGATGGGGCTGGGAATGGGAGAGGATTAGGAGAGGAAGAGAGGATTGTCTATCTCAGCCACATAGAGAGAGTAGAGCTCATAAAGAAAGTTTTTTTTTTTCATTCATTCATTCATTGCCTTTCCTTATCCTCAAACAAGAATATAAATAGGTTCACATCAAACAAATTATCAACAAACTAACAATTTCCTAAGGAATAGACAAGTAGCAACAAAAAGACAACAATCCAACAATCACACAACCTCCTCCTAGAGGCTAGGGAACAATAAAAACAAATAATAAATAGAATAACAATTTAAAATCTGAATTCAAGATTCAAATTCAAATTTAAAGGGTAATCCATATTGAAGCCATGTCGCGCCGTCTTCTACGTTGGTAGGTCTTCGTAATTGGGGGATGATGTCCTCATCAATTCTTTATGGGTAAAAAGAATTTGACTCTGGTGAATGACTCCAGTGACTGCTGTCGTAGTACTCCAGTAAATCTGGATCAAGCTACGGCATCTCATCCCATGTAATCCATGAATCATCAGATTTAGTAAGACCTCTCCATCGAACCAAGTAACATTGACAACCACCATCTCCAGTAGAGATGATATGATCATCCAATATTCTATCAATATGATCTGCTGATTGGGACCATGGAAGTGTGCGCAGTGGTAGGGAACTCTCTGGAAGAGGCTCAAGGGTAGGCTCATTTGAATCCACAATTAAATTTTTTGGACTAATTAGGGGACCTTTGTACGCCATCAAATCCTCAATATTAAATATAGAACTGATTCCGAATCCAGGTGGTAAGTCAATGACATATGCATTCGGTCCAATTCTCTGCAAAATTCTAAATGGTCCTGAACTGCGAGTATGTAATTTCTTAACGGGTCCTGGAGGAAACTATTCCGGTCTAATCCGGACCATAACATAATCACCAATTTGGAACTCAAGAAATTTCTTGTGTTTATCAGTAGAAGACTTATATTGAGCATTACTTACTTCAATTTTTTTGCTGCTTTTTTTATACAAATTATGAACCTGCTCGGCAAATGCAAATGCTAAATCAGAAATCCTAGAATGCTGAGACATGAGAATGAGATCTATGGGCCTCATTGGTTTGAAACCATGCACGATCTAAAATGGACTCATGCCTATGGACCTATTAACTGAACAGTTATATGCAAATTCAACTCTAGGTAAAATGAGATCCCAATTCCTAATATTTTTCCTAACCAAGCAACGTACAAGATTTTCTAAACTCCTATTAACTACCTCATTTTGTCCATCAGTCTGGGTATGATAAGCCGTAAAAAATGTCATTTGTTCCCATCAAGTGCTATAGGATTTTCCAAAAGTAGCTTTGAAACTTAACGTCCCTGTCGGATACAATCGTTTTTGGTAACCCATGTAATCTAACGACTTCATTGAAATAAATTCTAACAATTTTGGAGGTGTCTGATGTTTTAAAACATAGCGGAAAGTGGGCCATCTTTGAAAAGTAGTCTACTACCACAAAGATGGAATCGTGTCTCCTAAGGGTCTTCGGTAAACCTAGCATAACATCCATCCATGGATGGTTAGGTACAGGAAAAGGAGTGTACAAGCCTGTATTTTATTTTTGTTGCTTAGCTAGTTAACAAGTACGACAATGATCGACGAGTTTTGCAATATCTCTTTTGACACTAGGCCAGTAAAATTGATTCTCAACAGCTTCTATAGTCTTATTTCGCCCAAAGTAATCGGACAAACCACCTGCATGTAATTTCCATACCAAAAAATCTCTCAATGACGTACGTGGGATACATAGCTTGCTCAATCGAAGTAAATAGACATCCGTCAATAGAAATCCATCTATCTCACGAGTCAACCCATCTCTCAAAAGTGTATAAATATCACCAAAATTAGGACACAACTCGAACTCTTCTTTGACCTTATCAAAGCCAACAACTTCAGCACTCATGTCTGAAAGTACAACTATACGTCGGCTAAGTGCATCCGCGACTTTGTTCTCAATTCATGCCTTATGTTTAACATGTAAGTATAGTCTTGCAAGATCTTAACCCACCTACCATGTCTAGCATTCAATTTCTTCTGGGAGTTAAGGTATCTCAAGCCCTCGTGGTCAGAATAGATAACGAATTCATGCGATAACAAATAATTTCGCCAATGACGAAGGGACTGAACAACCTCATATAACTCCTTATCGTAGGTGGAGAAGCGCTGCCTGGCCTCGTTCAATTTTTCTCTAAAGAATGCAACTGGATGTCCCTCTTGAGCCAAGAGTCCACCTATGCCTATGCCAATGCCAGAGGCATCACATGCAACCTCAAACACTTTTGAAAAATTAGGAAGGCGCATAATAGGAGCCTCCGTTATCTTCTTCTTAATGTCTTTGAATGCTTTGGCGGCGACAGTTGACCACTCAAAAGCTTCCTTCTTTAAACAATCGATTATGAGGGCCATGACAGTACTAAACCATCATATAAACTGATGATAGAAAGTTGCTAGCCCGTGAAAACTCCTAACATCTCTAATGCTTCGGGGCTCGGGCCACTCTTCAATTGCCTTTACCTTCTGGGGATCGACAAAGATTCCCGCAGGAGATACGACAAATCCTAAAAAAATAATCTCTTCAGTAAAGAATACACATTTCTTAGGGTTCACATATAGGCTCTTTTTGCGTAACGTGACACACACTTGTCTTAAGTGATCTACATGTTGGTCCCTAGATTGGCTATAGATAAATATATCATCAAAATACACAACCAAGAATCTACCCATAAAAGGTCTAAGCACTTGCGTCATTACTCTCCTAAAGGTGCTAGGGGCGTTGGATAGTCCAAAGGGCATGACCAACCACTCGTAAAGACTATCTTTTGTCTTGAAAGCGATCTTCCATTCATTCCCTGGTCGAATGCGAATATGATGGTAACCATTCTTGAGATCAATCTTTGAAAAGATAGTGGCTTCAGACATCATATCTAACATATAGTCCACCTTAGGAATCAAAAAATGGTATTTTACTGTTATTTTATTGATCGCACGGCTATCCACGCACATCCTCCTGGTACCATCTTTTTTGGAGTCAAAAGAGCAGGTATCGTGCAAGGGTTTATGCTCTTCCTGATAAACCCTCTACCTAATAACTCCTCAACTTGCCAACTTAACTTTGTATGCTCAGTAGGATTCAGTCGATAGTATGACATACTAGGTAGGGTTGTGCCCGGAACAAGGTCAATATCATATTAGATGTCATGCATCAATGATAAACAGTTTGGGAGCTCTTCGGGGAAAATATCCTTAAACTCTTCTAGGACAGGGATTTCTTCAGTTGGGACTTGCTCTCCAAAGTCATCTCGGACTTTCCTAGCAACCAAGGCAACTACGGTGGCCCCTTTAGCAATCTCATCTTCTATTTATTTAGGGACTATAAGGGCAAGCCCTTTCTTCTTATCGGAGGTTCCACTATCCTCAATATTTGGATTTGGTTGCATAGGGTTGAGCCTAATCTTTTGGCCCTTATACATGAAGGTGCAAGAGTTAGAAGGACTATAGAGTATGACGTCTAAATCGAATAGCCAAGATCTTCCTAAAATGATATGTCCTACATCTATCTTAATCACATCATACCTTGTCCTTGCAAATAGCAAACTCTACAGGAATAAGACATCTCACCTTAACGCTGATGGATGACACATCTACCCATCTAACCTTATACGGTTTAGGGTGAGGTTCAGTCTTAAGACTTGTCTTGGCTACCACCTTAGATGCAATAGCGTTAACATAACTCCCACTATCCAAAATTACCTTACATGATTGATTACCAATTCTAATAAAGGTATAAAAAATGGAAGTACGACGCCAATCGTCAGTGTCTCTATCTTGTGACAAAACACATCGAACAACACTAAGTCTAGGGTCTTCACGCTCCCTATCAACATTCCCAAAGGTCGAGGAACTCCTAATGGGACCCATATGTCCATCGTCTTCAGGACGATCATCTTCGCACTCTCCTAAGTATGGTTCATGTTCTACTACGCTGTCATCCTGGTCTTTGTCGGGTTGATCATCTATCTACAAGGAGGGTTTGAGTTGGACACTGATGTGCGTAATAGACATAACCATGACACCTATAACACTCTATACGATGATTGACCTTGGGAGCATCTTCAAGTAATCCCTTTTTGTTGGGGTTTCTTGACGACGATGGTATACTAGATTTTGGCTTGGGACTTATTAAACCTAGGGTTTGACTCATTGGGTCTGTTAGGGGTAGTCTATGAATCACGCTGCCTATTGAAAGATGGTATTTGAAATCGGTAAATATCCTCATCCAATTGATAAGCATGCTCTAATGACGTCACCTCACGCAAAAATATTTCACGTTGTAAGTCATCTCGAAGTCCAGACCTAAACCTAGAAAGGGTCATTCCAACTTCTTCTGTCACTTTACATCGAATTAAATATTAGTTGAATTTGGAGATGTATTTTGGGACAGGACGATTGCCTTGGGTCAATTTCGGCCATTGGTCCAAGTGCCTTTGTCGGTAGGAAGTTGGCAAATATTTTTCTTTTAACTTTTCTTTTATCTCATCCCATGTAAGAATGGGTTCTTGCCTCCTTTATACCAAAAATTACTCAATACTTTGCCAATGCAACTTAGCTTGTCCAACAAGCTTTATTGTGGCAAAAAAGACTTTTTAAGCCTCAGACATTTTATACTACCGAAAATAGTGGTCCATGTATGTTATCTAGTCGATAAAAACTTTTGGATCCAGTTGACCGTCAACAGTAGGCGCTTCTATCTTCACACTTCTTATTATCTTCTCGTCTCCTAGGTCCCGATGAGGTCTCGGGGGTGGCATATAGTCATAATGTCTGATGGGGTTATTCTGACGGTGATCAAGGCCTTTAGGTCGATCCCTATCCAGATTATCTTGGCGTTACCTATAGTCTTGATGTCCAAATAGGTCATCCCTATAATGATCCAAACCCCTATGTCTATCTCTATCCATCTCTCGATGGCCACTATGATGGAAACTCTCATCCAACAAGTTAGGAGTTCTAAGATATTCACGTTCAAGTCTTTCGATTCGGTTTCTAGTATCTTCATTAGAAGTTTTTAGCAGATTGATATTCTTTTCCATGTTAATGAGACCGTTTAGAATATCTTGCAATATTTGATCTTGTTCATGGACCATATCAGGAGTGGGTTGGTATTGTCTACCGCTACGATTACTTATGCAATGTGATATGGGTCCTAACAAAATTCTATATGTTCTCAATGCACAAGTTGAAGGAATCTAATAAAAATTGAAACCAAAACCATGCTCTGATACCAAAATTGATACGGAATGAATGAGAATTAAAATTAGCAAATTAAATTGGATTAAGGTAAGTTTATTTTAGCCTCTACTAATTGCAAAATAGTTTCTAGGTCACCAAAATTAATGGTTATATTAGGCAAGAGATCATAAGCTAGCATGCAACCTTAGATCTTATAGAGAATTGAATCAAATTACCATGAAATCATGATATTTCTCTAGTTAATATGTATGTTGGTAACAAAAAATTTCGTTTTCTTTCCTTGACTGCATGCTACAGACAATTAGTATCAACTTAGTAATTGTGCAACTGGAGACGACATATAATGTGGAGCAGTCTAGACATGCAAGGTCGATGAAGGTAAGGAGCATGAATACTGTGGGATGACATACATGGAGTCTGATTGAAGGGCCATGGGGCCAACACCCTCTTATCAGACTGGAGATAGAATTTGTTGAAAATCCTACCTATAAGAGGTGGACGAGAAGTCTAGAGTGCACGTGGAAGAACAACGGAGGGGTCGTGTTTGGCTAGACTAATATTCTGGCTAAAAGAACCGGAGTTATGGTGCTAGAAACCGAATTTTTGGGTTTTCCCAGCACATTAAGTGAGACAAAATCCGTATTCTGGTTTTGAGAGGGTTAGTACGAATCGTGTATTTGAGATTGAAATTAAACGGTCTAGATTCTTTCGACTGACTTAGAGTTAAATTAGGGATGCCTAGGCTTTTTAAGCACCTATAAAGAGGAGGCTAAGGGGCATTTTGTAGTTATGATTTCAAGGAGATTCAAGAGAGATTTCACCATGTCTACGAGAGATCCGTACTCATTTAGGTCTTGCACTTCAAGATAAAAGAAGACTTTTGATCGGAGATTCATCATCTCTATCGAGTCGAGTCATTGAGAGTTATCGGTTGACAACCGTTCTTAGTTCAACAATTACTAGTTAGGGTTGGGATTTTCGTAATTTCTATTGTATATATTATTTGTATCATCCTCTTAAGGAGTTTTAAGGGGTCAATTCTTGGAATTAGGAGTCGAAGTATATTTTTTAAGGGGGACATAGCCATCACATATCGTGTGTTTGATCTTCGCTTGGTTTCCCGTAGTAGGTATGGTTAGTGTTTCTTTGTGGGATCGGTTGTCAACGCCGTCCACTACAAGTCTCTAATCCCATCACAAGTATCCATGTGGTGGAAGGGTCCCTTTTCACATAGAATTAAGTACGAGTCCCTCAATCCCATCTTCTCTTTACTTTAATACAAAATACCTTTACAATACCCCCATTATCAACTCAATATTGACTATTACTATTAACATATGATCTTTATTGTATACTTACATTTATGTTTTCATAATTATATGGAATTTGATTTGTATAACTGAAGCTTCATAAATAGTAAATTTTGAGGACTTATCCAAATCACCACAATTTCACTACAAGTTGAGTATTTCTCAAGTTTATTCACAAAGCTTTTCTAATATGAAAGACTTGTACTGAATGGCCTTTGTCACGACCCGCACCCGAAAATTGAGCATGAGTCGTGGGTACGTCCAGCCTACGCCGCAGAATCGGCGGTAGAACGCTGTAAAGGTCCGTTCTAGGTCAACCAACTATCTATATATCTCACAGAAAAATCCGCCATGACCTCTCCAAAAGGAGGGCAACCATGCAATATATATATCAATAATCCTCTCCAAAAGGAGGGCAACCACGCAATATATATATATGAACTCTCAATCACAAAATCTAGGGGAAGAATATAAGCACGATATGATATAAACAAAGAAACAGAACCAAAGAGAGCAAGACAATATCCAAAATAATACAGTCCAAGGCCAAAATAGCTACAACATCTCACAGCATCAAAAGAATAAGTACAATCATCAAGAAATAAACCACTGGGAACAACCCAGGAAACCCACATAGCTAACTAGGGCGCTAAGGGCGTCTCCTCGGCGCACTCCTCCTCAGTCTCGGGGTCACAACCCTCGTCAACACCCTGCAATAGTCCTCAGGATCCTCTGGAAAAATATGCCCAGTCAGGACTGGAGCGCAGTACATAACTCTGAAAGCAACTCCAAATACATGGTAAGGTGTATATGACGAGCAATAGAAAAGTATACAAGATGCACAGGAAATAAATATATGCTGGAGCACAATAAGTAGCTGCAATGTAAACTGGAGAACAATACAAGTAGTGGAAAAGTAACTGCAGGTGAGAAACATGAATACTAGCTAAGTGCCTTGAGCACAAGTTCGTTATGTGATCGGCTTAGGTTGCACATGAAAAACACTACGATAACTCCGTTATGCGTGAGTTGCATAACCGACATACACATGAATACTGTTTGGCTTTGATCACATAACCAACTCCTACTCTCCTCCCCCACTAATACCATTGGATCCAACCACAACACGCTACGTACATGATAAGTAGCTCGCGCACATGAAGGCGAGAGCACAAGAAGCACATGATAGCACATGAGAATCAATACCCGAAGCACATGATGAAATACACGTGATAGAGTATCCGCTGAACACGGTAAGGGGGATAGTATCTCATGACGGGATCCACTAGTACCAGCTCGTGTAACAATGTGTCAGAATCAAGTATTACAGTTCTAGAACAGGTGATATAAACGCTATCATGAAATGGAAACTATCAGAGGTAGGTACTCGCCTGATGTCCTGAGCAACTGATGAGGATCGAGATCCGGACCGGTGTCGCAAGAATCTATTGCGAAAAGTAGAATTAAACAGGGTTCTAAGGAGTTAAATTGATATAAAATAATTAAAAACAGGCTTCTAGGGCTATTCTAGGTCGAACGGGTCAAACCGTTGAAATTTGGGTCAAAAGTCAACCCGGGGTCCAAAAAGTTAACTCTAGGTCAAAACTAGGTCAAACGTTGACTTTTACGGTCAACGAGGACAATTATGGTCAAAGCTAGGTCAAACTAGGGTGCCCCTGAAATTCTAGGTCAAACGGAGCTCATTAAGGTACTAAACTCACAAACTCGCCTAATCGAGATACCGGGATACCCTCGGTATCCGATACCTCGCCCTAGGCCACGCACCCCGCTTAAACCCGCTAAAACCTATGCTAGCACGCGTAAATATATATATATAAACATATAAAAATCATTCCAAAATATTTTCTAGGCTAATGCTCAAATACCCCGCTCGAAACTCAATACCTTGGATATCTCAAGGTATTGAGATACATCGGTATCTCAAGGTATTGAGATACCGCTCTCAAACCCCTCTAACTAGCTATCTAGCTAATAATTATACACCTAGTTATTAATCTAGGCTAGAAAATATATATATCTACCATATATTTATATATCTAAGTATCTATATACATATATATATATAGATATCCACACACATATACATATACCCCTATACCTTACCTATACACATATATATATTACTAACTATAATATATATCTAGCTCTAGGTATATATATATATATATATATGCATATAGATATAGGTATCTACCATATATCTACCTATCTATCTATCCATAGATATATCTATCTATCTATGTATCTACTCATCTATCTATTTATCTTATCTACCTAACTATCAATCCAACTATCTAACTAATTATCTATCTAACTATCTAACTAGCTATCTTATCTATCTATTAAACCATAAATCTCCCTCTACTACCTAGCTACCTCGCTCCCCGCTGCGTGCTGGAGCTTCTTATTCCTGCTGCTGCTCCTCCTTATGCTGCTATTGCTGCTGCTGGCTGCTCCTTCTACTGCTGCTGCAGTGCTGCTGCTGCAGTGCAGCAGCAGCTGCTGCCTCTGCTGCAGTTTGGTCCCCCCCCCTCTTCCATCACACAAACACACACACACACACTCCTATACATATATATATATATATCACCCTATATATATATATACATACATATATCTCTAGATATATACTACTAGATATATATATATACACACACTTATATCTACACTCTAACACACTCACAAACACACTCACAAACACTAATACACACACACACACTTAAACACACATCAACACACACACACACACACATATATATATATATATATATATATATATATATATATATATATATAGAACCTATTTATATATATATATATATATACACACACACTCATCAAATATATATATATCCATACACCTATATATATATATATATATATATATATATATACATATACACACACAAGCACACTTATACATATACATATATATATATACACATAGACATATACACACATATATATATATATATATATATATACATAAACACACATACATATAAATATATATATATATATATATATATATATATATATATATATATATAGACACATATACCCAACCACCACACAATGCACACAACACACAAACAACACGCCCCACTCACGCCCAACGACCCCGACACTCACCAACACCCTAAAATATATAAAATATAACTCGAAAACTCTAGCACACACTCCCCAATACTAACCCAACGTGCGCACAAGCCCGAAACGAGAAAACCAAGTCGAAATGGCCGTTCGGTCATTTCGACGAACACGTGGTGCGCGGTTCGGAAAACCTCCTGAAACGCACACCAAACGAACTCGGAATCGGCCCAAAATTTACCCACGCGCTCTAAACGATGTCTAGATCCTAGAAAAATGCTCCCGCGTCGATTCTAGGCCCGTGGCGGAAACGCACACGCACTTAGAATCGGCGACGACGAAAAACCCCAATTTCGTCCGAAACGCCCGTTTCTCCGCGACACGACTTCCCGTGTCCAAACAGAGACACACACTCACCCTCTAGACACACGACAACGTCTACTTAGGTCCGTCTAACCTAGGGCATCACCCAAAATTGGGCCAAATTCGGATTCCACCCGAATTCGACACAAAACCTAATGTCAAAGTCTCTAAACTCAACCAAACTAGTTCCAACTTCCTCCCACGGGTAGGCTTAGGGTCTAGGAAGGTTCTACAATACTAATTACACTACATAAAAGTAATTAGTAAGGGGAAAGTTAGGGTTTACCTCTTGGGAGTTGAAATTCCAAGGCCAAAGTCTCCGATCTACTTGGAATCACCTCCCTCAAGCTCCAAGCCTCCAAATCTAGCCTCCACACTAAATCTAGGCTCCTCACACCTAGGTTAGGGAAAAAGCAAGGTTAGGGTTCACATAAAGAAGAAGGAATGGAAGAAAGAAGGAAGAAAAAGGAAGGGGAACTTACTTGGAGAAGGAAGGAAGAAGAAAGAAGAAGTGGAGAAGAAGAAGAAGTGAAGAAGAAGTGGAAAAGGGGGATGGGGCTGCTGTGATCGGGTGGGGGGCTGTGGTTAGGGGCCGGCCACTCCAAATATAGGTCACATAAAGTCTCCAAATGACCAAAATGCCCTCATAACTTGGGTTTTGGGTTTCGGGGTTCCAAAAGCACTCAAACTAACTCCAAATCTCTCCAACTAACCCACTAAAAATATAATAAATATTTCTAAGCCCCAAAATAATCCTCACAAGGGTGTTGGTCGGGTCGGACATGGGTCCACTAGGGTCTGACATGGGTCCAGGCTAGCCAAAACCCTAAAACAATCATAAAAAATAATATAAGCACTAAATAAATATAAATATAATTAATTAAATACAATACACAATTTACCAAAAAAAAAAAACCTTATTTTCTAGAATCAGGTAGTGACAGCCTTAAACTAAACTCTTCCCAATCTTTACCAAGGATTACCATTAGATTTCTTGCCTTCACTTTTAAAACTGTATATAGGTGTTGTTGGATCAGACGATTGGTCATCATAATTTGCATGAGTCAAGGTTGTTCTTCATATCTAATTTCTCTAGCTTGAACTTGGTACTTGCTTTTTCATCACAAGCAACCTAGGAGGCATGGACACTCCAATATTTTGTGCCATATATGTGTTGTGTGGTGTCGTACATGTTGGATGTTATTTGGACACTTCCAAATACATTAAGACATACTAACATCGATACCATTTCTGCTTCGCTGCATCCTTATTAAGTTGTTTTGTATTTATTTATGATGCTATTTCCTCTTCTCTGCGTCCTTATTAAGTTGTTTTGTATTTATTTATGATGCTATTTCCTCTTCTCTGCGTCCTTATTGAGTTGTTTTGTGATCATATCTGTGCAACCTAAAAAGAAACTAATACAGATTAAATCTGCAAGTTTTCAGGATAAAAGGATCACACACCTTCGCACTTTCCATGAGCCAATCAATTGGGAGGGCGTCGCCTAGCACGACAGTAAGGCTTGTTGCTTACATCCTGGAGGATACATGTTTTACTGGATAAAAAGATCACACACCTTCATGCCTTCGATGAGCCAAAGGCTGGTGCCCCTATTTGTAGACAGCCCAAAGCTTGCAGACGTTAACCCCTAGTTTTATACACTAACATATTGTACATTCAGAAATGTCCTGCCTAAACAGCTGTAAGCTACTTATGATGATGATGGTTGAGGTGGTGGTTGTGGACCATTCATTTACCCTCAAATTTTATATTTAGCGTAGTTTAGCTTATCATTATTGAAGGCTTGTCATTTAAATGATGATATCTTTGGTGATATAGTAGTTCAGACTTGGACTGTATTCTACTTGTTGTATTGTAAATCTAGTCTTCAGCGAATGCCAGTAAAAGTAAATAAGGGAAATTTTTGCACAAACCTGTGTTGTATGTTATTCCTATCAATTTCATAGTTAATTTTCTCACTCTCTAAAACTGTTACTTATGAATGTCAGGTGGAGTTAGTATGAATTCATTGTATGCCTCATTAGTTGATCATGCATATGGATTTTCGATAAGAGTCGCATGTTTATAATGATTGTGGAAATTGATAGTCACCAAATATTGATTTAAACAACAATATTAATTGTTCCAATAAAAATTATGGTCTTATTTTTGTCACAATGGTAACAAAATATATTTCTCAACCTTAATAAGTAACCACACATTTGGAGTTTCCTTTCAGTTGGGACTTTAACATGGTTTTGGAGCAACCTGAATTCAAATCTCATATGATACTGATCACTTGAGCAAATTTAAAAGAAAATAATGTGTTAATCCAGCTATCAACCCAAAATAATAATAATGTGCAAATCCAGCTCTCGACCCACAAAGAAGGTTTTAACGTGCGAAGGTGTATCAGAGCAATAATGCAAACCTAAACCCTCTCCACAACTCTACAGTTTTGGTGAGTAGCTTGGATTTGTAACAATTTTAAAATCTAAAATAAGTTTTTGAATAATGAGTTCGCAAAACCGGAGCTTTCCAAGAAAGCTTCATTCTACATTGTTCTAAATGAAAGCCATAACCCATAAAAGGGAACAAATGTATGTTGTACAGACATGAATGCGACACGACACAGTGACTCAGACATAACAACTATTTTGGTATCCTAGTGCATTTTGGAGTCCGTGCTGTGGTTACGTGTCCGGCACGACATGGCTTAGATTTTTGGAGTGTCAATGCTTCCTAGGAAGAGATCTACTCTGACTTAATAATAATAATATTATATATAGTTCCTTCATCAGTTGTGTAAATCACTTGAGTAATATTTGTGTAATTCTTCAGTGCTTGTTGGGTGTTCTCTTCCACTGGTGCAATAGAAGGAATAAACTAGATCAAGACGGGATCACTTGTTAGCCTTTCTGAACAAGAGTTATGTGACTGTGACCGAACTTATAACAATGGTTGCAATGGTGGGCTAATGGATTATGCTTACAAGTGGATTGTACAAAATCATGGAATCGACACTGAAGATGATTATCCGTTCAAGCTGGGGAAAGTACCTGTCTTACAAATAAGGTATATAATCCTACATGCCCAGAACCTTTCTTTTACTAGTGTGAGCTCTATTATTAACCCCATCGCCATTGCTTTATTCTCAGTTGAAGCATTATATTTTGACAATTGATGGTTACACTGATGTGCCTTAGAACAAAGAAGATCTGTTACTCCAGGCTGTCGCAACCCAACCAATTAGTGTAGGAATATGTGGTAGCAAGAGAGCATTCCAACTATATTCAAAGGTAAATTACAACTCTGAAGATCTCTACCTACCCGAGTTCCCTCTTAGGGGCTGATTGGACTGCAAGAAGTCTAAGAAGTGTGATGCAAATCCAAGAACAACCTCACTTATTGGATTCATGCTTATTGCAAATGGTGTTTGGATGGGCTTCTGTTGACTCCCAAGAAGTGGGACATGGACAGTTCCTTCTATCCAAATGCAGGGAGTATAAGAAGTGGGCTACAGCCCTTATCGAATTTTCATTCATGCCTTCTTAAATCCATTTCTTCTTGCAGGGCATCTTTACTGGGTCATGCTCGACATCTTTAGACCATGATGTACTGATCGTCGGATATGGTTCCCTAAATGGGATCGACTATTGGATTATAAAGAACTCTTGGGGAACTAACTGGGGAATGGACGGGTACATGCATATGCAGCGGAATAGTGGGAGTAAAGAAGGGGTGTGTTCTATAAACATGCTAGCTTCATACCCCACCAAGACGAGCCCAAATCCTCCTCCTCCTCCATCGCCTGAGCCTAGTCCGACTAAATGCAGTTTCTTGACCTACTATCCAGCTGGAAGCACTTGTTGCTGTACCAGGAATATTTTTGGACTATGCTTTTCTTGGAGTTGCTGCGGGCTAGACTCTGCAGTTTGCTGCCAGGATCATCAGTATTGTTTCCTTCATGATTACACCATATGCGATAGTAGCAGAAAGCAGTGCTTTAAGGTACGTACCACCTCCAATTTCATGCATTCGCCACTTCTAGAGCACACGTGTCTTGTGCATCAAAATTTAGCCTAGCTATAAAAAAAGTTCAAAATTTGTCTTACCTCAACAATCTTGCATCTTAACCAAGTAGCTCTTTGAATAGGAGTCACAACATATCGCGTTTCCAAAACACAATTTATTATTCACATTTCTGACACGTGAGCTAATCGAAATGTCGTTTTTGATCAATTTTTTTTTCAAGCTATTGGTATTTTTTTTTGTTCAAAATTCCCCTACTAATATTGTGTGATTTTCTCTTTTGGTTGGTTGGTTCGTTGACATGAAGCCTTTTTTTTTCTTGTAGGGTAATGGGAATCTGATACAACCCCAGGTTCCAACTCACTAACTAGCAATGTCCACTGCTCAGTATCAAAGTTTCAACACGAATAAAAGCAGTGTTCAGTTGGCATAGTCGGTAGAGGATGTCCTAGTCAGTAGTGGAGTCAGCAGTTATAGTCAGCTGGGGAAATCTAGTTCACTGCCTAGTCAGCAAATATAACCTAGTCAGCAAATACAGTTCGCATTAATACTTACTAACCATATATCAGAGTAACTGATACAGAGGTAGCTGATACTATAAAAAAAGGAAAGGAGGAAGGATTCAATATGATGGAAAATTTTGTATTCACTTACATTTGTATTTTAAATTTTCTTTAGATCTAGATCTGTAATCTTTCCCGCACTTTTTCAATATTCAAATAATAGCCTAGTTCTTCCCCAATTTCTCATTCAATTCTCCAATTTCTTTTTCAAATTCTCTGGAAATGACAAATTAATTTAGTTACAGTACAATTTTAGGTCGGTCCAAATTGGGATCGTACCAATTGGTATCAAAGCCGACGAATCCTTGGGACTATGATTATCTACTTTCGGTGGAGAAACTACAACCACCACCACCGAATTTCTGGAGCTACGATGATTGACGAGGTTCGCCGGAGGATCATCGACTTCAAGTGGAGGAACTACAATCACCGCCACCACCGCTTCCACCACCGGCGTCGGATCCCTATATTACGCACTATACCCCTCCATACTCTTATCATACTTGCCCATTGATCAATTTCCCCCGTACTCGACGACGATGCAGATCTTTTCGTTGACACAAGTGCATCAACAACAACAGTGCGACTGTGTTCCTTATCTGTTTGATGAAAGGTATGTGAGGGATGAGGCATACAGAGGACCGGGCCAAGAGGACCCGACATCTCAAGAAAGGCATAGATTGATCTATCAAGCGGATACGCAGTCACAAGCAACGCATAATTTTCTTCTTTACTCACAAGTTCAGTCTCAAAATTAAGATCCTGATCCATATCAACAACATCTACGACAACAATATAAATTCGCACCATATGTGTTTGATGAAATGCATGTAAAGAAATAGAAAGAGAGGATAGTGCATCTAGACTGTGTTAATAAGTTTGATCCTTACCATGAGTATACCGAGGTCTGCTACAAGAAGATCAAGGAGGCAGCCTAAAGGATCTCTGTTCTCAAAATCTTCTTACCAAAAATACAATGTGGGGAGGATGCTGAAGGCAGCAACACAAATTCAATCAGCTACAAGTTATGTTGATTATAGATCAGATCACCGTTTCCCTCACTTGGAGAAAGCTGTTATTGCCATATTTTTGGATTTCTTGCTTGTATCATCTGATAGTAGTCTCAAGTATTTGGCTAGAGCCAAAGAAAATTCTTCTGTTGAGTCCATTGGTGAAGTGCCTCAAGAGTCATCATATGAATTGGAGAATTTAATGAAAAAGAACGACACATTTTATGTCAATACAAATTCAGACTCATGTTCTTACTACTGTGACTGATATTGAACAAACAACTCTTTTACTTGGTGTTGTCACAATATTAGTACCACCTCAAGATACTATAATGAAGAGCCTGAAGCTGAAGTGTCCAATGCGAACTATATTTTCTGAAAGCCCTTTTGCCTTTCCAGAGATCAACTTATTCACTTATGAGACTGCCACTACATATGACTTGCAACTTGATATTATCCGCCTGGATATCAAGTCTGGATTAGAGGTTTTGATGAAGGAAAAATATACCAAATCTGTCTTTCTTGGTACTTAAATTGGTGATTCCAATGCAGCTGGTCAAGAGCAGTTCTTCCCTAGTTCACTAGGATGGCCTCCTTTAATGAGGGTCAATCATATTTTGGATTGGTCATATAGGAATGTGTGGGCTTTCTTGTTGAACTGTAAGGTACAATATTATAGTTTATATGATAAATGGTATTCTTCTAGTGGAAGGCCATTCCGACTGATTCAATGTAACTACCTAGTTCCGGGAGAGAAATATTTTTGTCATTTCATAATTATTAATTATTTTGCATGATAAATATTTAAATATTATATTTATTATTTATTGTTAGTAGGCCAGACTAATTATGTGACTTGTGTTAGTGGACCTAACTATGCTTGTTATGAACCATGAACCAACATTTAAGTTAGACCCAATTAGGCCCAACTTTAGTCACCATTTGATTAATTAGTGTTTTAACTAAACATTTTATTAGGAGTAGAACCTTTCCCTTAATTAACTATACATCATGACAACCCAATAGGGACAATTAGGACTTTGTAGATTACTTGGGAGAGGATTAAGTGGCTGGCTCTTTAAGGAGAGGAGATTCTCTCTCCTCTCCTCCCTTCTATTTTATTTCATTTTGCTTCCACTTGGTGTTCTTCCCCAAATTTTTTTTTATCCTTACACCAAATCCTTAACAAATCCTTTCCAATTACTTTCATTCTCTGATATTAGTAGATCTAGAAGCAAGGAGGAGGCAATGATCTTCAAGGAGGAAGAGATTACAAAAGTTAAGGGATCTTTGAGTCCAATTGGAGACTTGCATTGAGAATCCATCTCCTAATAGGTATAAGTTATTTTTTTCCTTCTATTTAGGCTCAAATTATGTAATTAAATCATTAAGAACCCACCTATGGACTAGGGCTACCTATAGGAAGAAGAGTTGACCTCTAGAGACCCTTATTGTAAATGTTATAATGTAATTTGTGTCCAATTTAGGATAAATTTGAGATTGGTGCACCATGTATTTGTCAATAGGTCAAGTAGACCAAATTGACATTAGTTTGGTTGTGTGAGACTAGTGTCGTGTCCACAATTGGATACGAGTAGGCCGTGTCATGATATTTTATGACACGGGTTAATTTGGGTGTTTTCTCTTCGACTTGGGAAGGAGGGAAGGGCTACACATGTCATATTTTGTCACAAGTACTAGTATAGCTATCTATTGCTCTTATTAGGCTTTAATTATCATATTTGATATGTTCATAGGCTTTGGGTAGAGTTTGGTGAAATTTGTCAAGAGTATCTTGAGTGTATCACAAGAGTATCATAGAGTTAGTGTGATACTAGGGTGATGCACCATTAGTGTTTGATGATTTACCATGGTGTATATTTTATGTATCCTAATATATTCATAGTACTAGACTGATATGTTAGTTGTATATATATATATATATATGTATGCATGTATGTGTGTGTGTGTGTGTGTGTGATATCTTGTATGTTGTGTGTGAAAGTTTAGAGGGGGTGTTGTGTGCACTGTGCAAGGTGTGTGTGTGTTCCAGGTAAAAGAAAACCTAGGTGTACATGTGATAGTGTGGTGTAGCTTATAGCTATAAGTGTGTGTGTGTGTGTGTGTGTGTGTGTATGCTTGTACATGAAGAAGAGGGTGACTGTAAGGGTGGTGGAAAGATGTAGGCATATGCTCGAGCAGTATGGCCCCTGTGCAGATTAGTTGCATAAGTTTTGGATTAACAACAAAGTATTTGGTTGTTGTAGTGTAGGAGTGTTAGTGTAGTATGGAAGGAGCTGTGCTTGAGTATTGTGGAGTGGGGGTGTGGTGCTCGGGTGTGTCACAGTGTAGGTGTTGTGGATTCAATTGCATCCAGTATGCAGCAGTAAGTAAAGGTGTGAGGTTGGAGCAGTGTCCATCTCAATGAAGTTAGGAAGTGTGGTTGGTTTAAAGTGTGGGGGATCCTCAGTTGCAGGCAGGGTAGTAGTGATTCATGCACAAAGTAAGCAAGGAGAAGGTGAAGCAGTGTTAGTTAGGTGTAGTGAATGGTATCGGTAGGGTCTGATATCGTGTGGACAGGAAGTGCTAAGGGGAGGAAGAGTTGTAACAGTAGGAGACGGCAACCTGTGTTGTAGTGATTCAGGTGTGAGCTCAAGGTACTACAAATTATTGCAGCTGCAACTTGGGGTTTCTGCAAAGTACAGACCTGCGTGCATATATGTATAGCTGAGATTAAGGGCATGATTGTTCCAACAACAAACAATAAGAGCAACAACAGACATGGGTATTAGGTGAGTGTAGAGGTGTATTAGCAGTAGGGATTGCTTGAAGTATAGCTATCAATGTGACTGTGAAGGAGTGGTGCATGGATGTGGGATCAGTGAGGTTCATGACTGCAGTGGCTAACTATAGTGTAGTGGTGCACAGTTTGCCTGTGTATGTAGGTGTGAGGGTTGGCTAGTGTGGAGTGACTAATATTTGGTAGTATTAGTGAGTGGTTTGTGCCAGAGCATCATAGTATAGGTGAGGGTGTCAAATTGATACCTTAGTGTTGTTCTAGAATGTGATACTTCGGTTATGGGGTAAGGGTCGGGTAATAGGAAAGTAGCAAGGGTAACTATATGGATAAGATAAGTATTGTGGTTATTGTGCCACTAGTGTGAGTATTCATTTGAAGTGATAGATAGGTATTAGATAAATTTATAGGTAATAGACTACTTTAAGGTATTAGCTTGAGATGAGGTAAAATAAAGGCAAGTGTCAATAGTTAAGGTAATAGGTTATATGTTAAGGTATTCGTATAATATAGTAGTTTTGATTTAGATAAAATAAGATAATGATTATATATAGTTTATTTAAGTATATGATATAATATTATACTATATTAGATAGTATAGTCTAACATTAGCAAGGTTTGGCCTAGAAATGACTAGTTTAACCTAGTATGACCAAGTTTGACTAGTTTGACTTAATATTGACCTAGTTTGACCTAGAAAGGACTTGTGACCTAGAATTGAGTTAGTATAGCATGTTTATTGTTTCAAAATACTATTTTGACTTGACCTTCATATTTAGGTCTCCGAGGCACTGTTACAGATACAGTTTGATACTTCACCCCGGATTCCAGGCGAGTACATTCTCAAACAATTTTTCGTATATGATGTCTTCTATGTTTCTTTTATCTAGTATAGTTATACATGATTTCTGACACGATGTTACACAGATTAGTGTATTCTTGGATCCCGTCATGAGATATTATTTTCCGTTGGACCTTGTACATGCCCTCTGATTCCTGTACATATCATGTGATTCCTGTACATGTATGGTACCGATTCCTGAGAAGGTTGGCCCCTTGCTCTGTGAATGCTGTATCGTAACGTGTCATGGTTGGATCCACTATGCCAGTCGGGGGATGGAGAATGTTAGTTAGAGATGTGATCAATACCCATTCCTGTACAAGTATTCATGTACAAGTTCTCTGTTAGTGTTAATCATACACTTCATGTATGATTAACCAGAACATGATTCCTGTACAAGTTTCCAAACCGGTTACATGTTGAAGCTAGTACTCACTCACTTAGTTAGTTGTATTTCCTGACTCTTGTATATGATGCTCATCTCTCTTGTATTATTTACAATATTTCAAAATCCTATATATTTTTTACTCTTGTTCTATTTATCTTATATTTCTCTCTATTTACTGTTACATAGTCTTTATCTTTTACTGGAACTACTGTTAGAGGTGTACTTTGCTCCATTCCTGCCTGAATAATATTTTTTCAGTGATTATGTACTCTCCACCCCGAGATTTCAGAGTAATGCTATAGACATGACTGCTCTTACACTGTGGACTTGAGGTGACATTGTAGAGATCTAGGCTAGTGTTTCTTTTTCAGATCATTTCTAGTTTCATTTCTTTAGAGTGTTATCTGGATTATCCTCTAATTCATTCTTATTTTAGATTATTGTGATTGAGTATTCATATAGATATAGAGATGACTTTATAAATTGTGAATCATTATTGTTAGATAGTGTAGTAGACCTAGACAATATTCTACCGTTGATGTTGCAGCATAGACTGGATGTACCCACATACTCGTGCCCTATACCGGGTGCTGGTCGTGACACATTTTTATGGTGGCCTATGCAGGTCAGACTTTGCAATTAGAGCGATGTCGTAGTAGTGCGACAACTTAGTTGTACTACTGCGAGCCTGCAATAGGATATAAGATATAGGATGAGAGAATACTCAATCATAAATTAGGATTCCTTGAGAGATTCTTGGGACGACCCTTTGAATCTTACTATGAACTCTATTTCAAAATCTGTTTTCACTTATTTCCGTTTCCACATGTTCGTTATTGAATTTGGTTCTTACTGTTCGTTGTTGACTTTAATTTTTGTATCGAGATGAATCTTATGGACTAAGTTGAGGTATATTCTGATAATATAAATAGAAAATAACAGTAGAAATGGTAACTGTCCGCCTTAGTTATGGAGTCTAGAGTTTATCACAACCATATTAGCTAGTGTGGCGAAGGCATAGAGCCTAATTTTTGATTAATTTTCTTAGTTATGGAATTTAGAGTTTTGCAGCCAAGCTAGCAGCAGGGCAATTTTTTTAGATACCATAATTCTAGAGGTGTGTACCTTAGTTACAGACTCTATAGTTTATCGCAGCTATGCTTATTGTCGTGGTGAGGATTCTGGGTAACATGATTTCAGATAGATGTGTATGATTATCAGAGTGTATCTTAAATTGGTTCTTAATATATCGTCTCTATCCTTCAACCTTGATTCATTAAGATTTTGTTCCATCATCCCTGCTAATTTAGGAATAGAGATACCCTTAGTACCTCTAGTTATGTACCTTATAAGGCTTCACTTCATTAGTTCCTAAGGTTCCCTGTATAGTACAGTAGCTTGGTCACTTGCATATAGGTTGTGTCAAGTTGAGTATCAATGTTGATTGTTGGGAGTATAACTTGTGAGTCTTATAATGGCCCCTGACAGAGTATGCGAGCTTTAGGTATCAGTGTATAAGCCTAGAAGTGACTCATTGTATAGTACTATTTCTAACAACAGATCAAGATTTGTGTCAGAGTATAGTTAGTGCTAGTATCATGGTATTAGAAATAAGAAAGTTGTTAGGAGGAGAGTAGTATACCAATTTATCATTCTAAGTGTTTGTATCATATCATCAAGTATGTTTTAGATAAATATAGATTCATATAGTTGAGTGATTCAAGTAGCAATTGAAAATCAGGGAATTATTGGAGTATTAATGGAGCCTTAATATTCTATCGGTGCTTGACCCTTGGTTGTGTAGAGATGTGTATCCATGAGATGTATTAGTGAGTATGCCATGGTAGAGTGGAACCCATGAGTGTATAGGTGAGTATGATAGTGTTAGAATGTATTGTGCTAGGTAGTAGGACTTGTGCTATATGTGGAAGTTGTACATAAGTATGGGTAGAAGTATGTGCACAAGTATATGTCTAGTGAGGGTATATCACCTAGTATATGAGGTTGTTAATGTGTTAGAGAGTGATATATGGAAAAAAGAAGTAGAGTGTCTAGAATTGTGCGCACAAGTACACAATGAGTGATGTGTGAGTATGCATGAGTGGTAAAATGAATTACCAATTTTATGAGTATTATGAAGTAAGGGTTTAGTATCTGAGGTACCACTAGTGTGCCAGTAGGGCAGGTTAGTGTTAAGCAGGTAGCATAGAATATTAAGTGCGCGAGTCAAGGACAGTTATGGAGTTAGTAAGTGTGATGGGGTGATCTAGTGAGTAAGCTAGTTTTAAGAGTGGTAGTGGTGTGTGTGTAATGAGCTGTAGTGAGTGTTAAGAAGTTAGTATCCTAGAACATTAAGTGCATACATTATGTATAGTTAGAAAGCTAGTGTTTTTGTACCAAGAGTGCCTAGAGAGTACCAATGTCTAGGGTATATAAGGGTTAAAGCTGGGTAATATGTTAGTATCAGTGAATTTCTTGTGTATGATAGTATCAGATGGGTGTATCAGTTAATATAGATGAATGGGGTATTTGGGAGTAAGAGTACACGTGTTCCAGACAGTGAGTTAGAGGGGTAACCTATATAGAAGTAAGTTTAGTAGGAATCGTACCTTACTGATTTTTGGGACTATTAAAAGTAGTATATATCATGAATAGTATGATGGGTATAAGGGTACTAGTGAGATATCATAGTGTCATAGTGGTTAGAAAGTATTTATGTATGTTATATTTATACCAAATACAAGTGATTACCCTAGGGTAATTTTTAAGTATGAGAGCATGAGTTTGCATCAGATGCCAAGATAGGAGAAGTACCTTGGTAGCAAGCTCCAGAGTATCTCAAATATTATAGAGGTTTAGTTACAAGCATTTTTAGTGGCTAGCATACTAAGTATAGACGAGAGACATGAGTAACCTAGTATGAGAATATTACACAAGTGACATATATAGGAGTTAATGCCTTATATAGAAAGAGTCAAGACTTGGGTAGGCATATTAGAGAAAGTATTCTAGATTGGTAAGGGTGTACCAATAGGGTACATGATTGTGAGTGTATACAAGAGTTCATTTGCAAGAAGAATGGTTAAGCAGTTTTTAGGTGATTGCAAGAACTAAGACATATAAAAGAAGATAGTATCCTAGAGGCGTTAGTATAGTATCCTGGGCAGTGTGTGCCAGTGAGTTAGGAGTACCCATGGCCTAGAACCATAAAATACCATTAGTATTAGAAGTGGTAACCTTGACATTAAATATCTTGGCTAGGTTGATGCTTGGTGAATGCTTGGTGTGAGATATGAACTAGGCCACCTGTGGCATAACAAATTATCCCACACCAGCAGAGAGAGACACCCAACCATGGCAGGGCTTTTGCGATGATGATTGAGGAGACCGATGATGCAGGTGACGGTTTAGCATGTTCTAGTGTAGGAGTGTGGCCCCTGTGCAGATTAGTTGCACAGGTTTTGGATTAACTGCAGTGTGTTTGGTTGTTATAGTGTAGGAGTATTAGTGTAGTATGAAAGGAGCTGTGCTTAGTGTTGTGGAGTGGGAGTGTGGTGCTCCAGTGTGTCACAGTGTAGGTGTTATGGATTACAACAAATGCATCCAGTATACTGTAGTAGGTAAAGGTGTGAGGTTGGAGTAGTGTCCAGCTCAATAAAGTTAGGAAGTATGGTTGGTTTAAAGAGTGGGGGATCCTCAGTTGCATGCAGGGTAGTAGTGATTCATGCACAAAGTAAGCAAGGAGAAGGTGAAGCAGTGTTAGTTAGATGTAGTAGTGAATAGTATCGGTGGGGTCTGATATCGTATGGACAGGCAGTGCTAAGGGGAGAAAGAGTTGCAGCAGTAGGAGACTGCAACCTGTGTTGCAGTGATTCAGGTGTGAGCTCGAGGTACTACAACTTACTGCAGCTGCAACTTGGGGTTTCTGCAAAGTACAGACCTGCGTGCATATATGTATAGTTGAGATCAAGGGCGGGATTGTTCCAACAGTAAACAATAAGAGCAACAACAAATATGGGTATCGGGTGAGTGTAGAGGTGTATTAGCAGTGGGGATTGCTTGAAGTGTAGCTAGTAGTGTGACGATGAAGGAGTGGTGCCTGGATGTGTGATCAGTGAGGTTCATGACTGCAGTGGCTATCTGCTGTGTGGTGGTGCACAGTTTGCCTGTGTGTGTGGGTGTGAGGGTTGGCTAGTGTGGAGTGACTAATATTGGGTAGTATTAGTGAGTGGTTTGTGCCAGAGCATCATAGTGTAGGTGAGGGTGTCAAATTGATACCTGAGTGTTGTTTTAGAATGTGATACTCTGGATTTGGGATAAGGGTCGGGTAATAGGAAAGTAGCAAGGGTAAGTATATGAATAAGATAAGTATTGTGGTTATTGTGGCACTAGTATGAGTATTCATTTGAAGTGATATATAGGTTAGATAAATGTATAGGTAATATACTACTTTAAGGTATTAGCTTGAGATGATGTAAGATAAAGGCAAGTGTCAATAGTTAAGGTAATAGGTTATATGTTAAGGTATTACTATAATATAGTAGTTTTGATTTGGATAAAATAAGATAATGATTATATATAGTCTATTTTAAGTATATAATATAATAGTATACTATATTGGCTAGTATAGTCTAACATTAGCATGGTTTGGCCTAGAAATGACTAGTTTAACCTAGTATGACCAAGTTTGACTTAATATTGACCTAGTTTGACCAAAAAAGTTCTTGAGACATAGAATTAAGCTAGTATAGCATGTTTATTGTTCCAAAATACTATTTCGACTTGACCTTCATATTTAGATCTCCGAGGCACTATTACGGATACAATTTGATACTTCACCCCAGATTTCAAACGAGTACATTCTCTGACAGTTTTCCGTATATGATGTCTTCTATGTTTCTTGTATCTAGTGTAGTTATACATGATTCCTGAGACGATGTTACATGGATTGGTGTATTCCTGGATCCCGTCATTAGATATTATTTCCTGTTGGACCTTGTACATGCCCTGTGATTCCTGTACATGCCCTTTAATTCCTGTACATGTCCTGTGATTCCTGTATATGTATAGATACTGATTCCTGAGAAGGTTGGCCCCCTGCTCTGTGAATCCTGTAAAATAACGTGTTATTTTTGGATCCACTATACCAGTCGGGGGATGGGGTATGTTAGTTAGAGATGTGATCAGTACCCATTCTTATACAAGTATTCCTGTACAAGTTCCCTGTTAGTGTTAATCGTACACTTCACATATGATTAACAAGGTTATAATTCCTGTACAAGTTTCCAAGCCGGTCATATGTCGAATCAAGTACTCACTCACTTAGTTAGTTATATTTTCTGACTCTTGTATATAATGCTCATCTCTTTTTTACTATCACAGCATTTTTATATCCTGTATATTTTTTGCTCTTGTTATATTTATCTTATATTTCTCTCTATTTACTGTTACATAGTCTTTATCATTTACTAAAACTGTTGTTAGAGGTGTACTTTGTTCCATTTCTGACTAGATAATATTTTTTCAGTGATTATTGTGCTCTCCACCCCTGGATTTCAGAGTAATACTATAGACATGACTGCTCTTACACTGTGGACTTGAGGTGACATTGTAGAGATCTAGGCTAGTGTTTCTTTTCCAGATCATATCTAGTTTTATTTCTTTAGAGTGTTATCTTGATTATCCTCTTATTCATTCTTCCTTTAGATTGAGTATTCATATTGATATAGAGATGACTTTATAAATTGCGAATCATTATTAGTAGATAGTGTAGTAGACATAGACAACTTTCTACCGTCAATGTTATGGCGTAGGCTAGACATACCCACATACTCGTGCCCCTATACTGGGTGCGGGTCGTGACATTCAAGGCTGTCCTTCGTATGGAAGTAAAGAAGTGCAACTGATGGGTACAACCTTCATGAAGAGAGTCATGCAGATTGGGCTCCCTGCTGCTGATGCTCTTCTAGAAATGATAACTTTCCACCTTCACTCTCCTTCCAATTCCAAGGCACGGAGGTACTATGTGGAGAACTGGTATGAAGGTTCTCTTGATGATGAGTGTCCTAGAGACTTCATCAAAGGTTTAATACCTTCAGTTTGTTTTCTATTTCCTGTTGAGCCTCTTGTGAATGAATGCGAAAAAATGAATTATCTTGGTTTACTCGTACAGTTTTTGGAACATCTTATGAGTGAGAGAAACCTAGATGTTCACGTTCACAATGATCTGGGAAAAATTATCATAATCAACAATAATTACCCAGAGTATTTTTTCACTGTTGCCTATGTTTTCAAAAATCCTGTGATGGTACCTGAAAGAAATTATGCTAGACCAATTCTTCAAAGGCAGCTTAGCACTGATGACTTGAAGCCTGAGCAACACCAACCACTGGTAGCAGGTATTGAAAGCTTTAACATTGATTGCTTGTGCTACCATGCCGATAGTAAACACAGAGATGCGGTAAAAGATTATAATGCTGTTTTGCATTTGGAGCTTGAATGTGAGGCTTTCAGGCGTGTGTGGGATCTAGGTATATTTTTCTCCTACGACAGTACCTATCCTCCTTGTTCTTGCATTTCCAAATCGTACCTTGACCTTGAGACAAGGTTAATTTAAAGGGGTGGGTATTGATACAACCCAAGGTTCCAACTTACTAACTAGCAATGTCCAATGCTCAATATCAAAGCTTAAACACTAATAAAAGCAGTGTTCAGTTGGCATAGTCGGCAGAGGATGTCCTAGTCAGCAGGAAAGTTAGCAGTTATAATCAGCTTGGGAAATCCAGTTCACTGCCTAGTCAGTAAATACAGCCTAGTTAGCAAATATAGTTAGCACTGATACTTACAAACCACGTATCAGAGTAACTGATACAGAGGTAGCTGAAACTACAAATAAAGGAAAGGATGAAGGATTCGATATGATGAAAAATTTGGTATTCTCTTACATTTGTATTTTGAATTTTCTTTAGATCTAGATATGTAATATTTTTCGTACTTTTTTAATATTCAAATAATAGCCCAAGTTCTTCCCCAATTTCTTCTTCGATTCTGTAATTTCTTCTTCAAATTCTCTGGAAATGACAAGTTACTTTAGTAACAGTCCAATTTCAGATCGATCCAAATTGGGATTGTACCAAAATCTCACAAGTGTTGCAGGCATTGAAAGGAAAAAACTCTTTTACGAATGTTAGATCTTGGTATCATTTGCTTGAGGCCTAAGTTTTGTACTCTATCATCGTCGTTGATGATCGTAAGGAATTATTTTACATCCTTCTTTTATGACATCATTTGACATTTTTATCCTTTATGCTAGGATCTGGTGAGCATCGATACGAAAGCCCTAGTACACTGCAAGTCAGCAGGATTCTGTACAATATCAAATTTATAGTTGTAATAGCCATGTCAGTGCATCATTTTCTTATATTGTAACCTTGACTAGATTATTTAAAAGTGAAATTGTCAATTAGGTTGTTTGAGAAGGCTTGTAATAATGTATTTATGATTACAACATTAAAAGATGTGTTATCCATAGTAGCCTATGTGCTATGACTAGAATAAAAGAAGTTGCATCTATCAAGAATGAGTAGGTAGTAAGGTTGCGCTATCAGAATTGATATCGAATCCTTCCTATGAGTATCGATAGTTTTGGATTGTGTCACTACCACATTTTCTAGGAAATAATATTTTGGTAATTTCATAATTAATTATATATTATGCATATTGTATATTAATTTACTGTATTATTTAATTATTGTTAGATGTTAGATTTGATTTGGGACTTGTGTTAGCGGACCTAACTAGTTTAGATTAGATTCATGGACCAACATTTAATTCTAGTTAGATTGAGCCAAATAATCAAGCCCATTCATTAGGAGGATGAATTAATTAGTTAAACTAATTGAATTAGAACCTTCCTTCCTTAATTAATTCCTTCATGACAAGCCCCAAGGGGTATTGTGGACTTTTTATAGTGACTTGGAGTAGGGGGCAAGGTCGGCCATAACGAGGGGGAGAGAGAGACTCTCTCTCTTCATTCATTTATTACAATTCTAGATCTAGAATTTCCCTCTTCTAAATCCCTTCATCCCTACACCAATCCCTATCCAAATTCCTTCTCAATTTCTTCTCTACTCAGCATTGGAGGCTATTAGAACAAGGAGGAGGCAAGAATCTATAAGGAGGAGGAAGGAGCACAAGTTGAAGGCTCTTGACACTTATTTGGAGAATTGTATTGGGAATCAATCTTCCAATAGATATAATTTAGTTTTTTCTCTCTAATTAGACTCTAAATCTATAATTTAATCATTAGAAACTCTTCCATGTACTAAGGATACCCATAGGAAGTGGAATTAGGTTCATAGGAGGCCTATGGAAAAGTTATGTGGTATTTTGTGTCAATTTTAGGAGAATACCGAGATTGGCACATCATGTGTTTGTCAATAGGTCAATTAGACCAAATTGACATATGTTTGATTGTATGAGACTAGTGTCATATCCATAATTGAATACGTGCGACAATTTGGTAATACAGGTTGATTTGGGAGTTTTTTTTCCGACATGGGAGTTTGAGCATGTCATATTTTGACACGGGCACATAAATGAGTAACTAACACTTCGTGTTGCTTCTAATTATGATTCTAGACTTGCTCGTGTCCTTCAAGATATGTTTGGTGGTGTGGTGGAGTCGTATCGCAAGTTTATCATAGATTGAGTGTGATACGGGTGCGGTGTACTCCACGTGTTTGATACTTTGCTTTCTAATTAAATTTACCTTGGTTATAACTATTAGAGTATTGTAATTGTAGTTGTTATATATATATATATATATATATATATATATATATATATATATATATATATATATATATATATACTACACATATTAATACCAATAGTGCACATGAATATGTTTCTATTTTATTTGAGAGTGTTGGTGGTCATAGGGAGAGTAGGAAAATTCATGTGCACTATTAGTGTTAATATGTGTAGTATATATATATATATATATATATATATATATATATATATATATATATATATATATATACACACTACACATATAGGTGATTGTAGTGTACTTGTGTGTGTATGTGTGCTAGGGGGGTCGGGTTGCAGGTAGTAAAGCAGCAGCAGCAGAAGCAGTGTGAAGCAGCAGCAGTGTGGGAAGCACTGCACAGTGTTCCCTTTCAGATATTTAGATACAATGGGTATATCTGAGTAGTAAGGTGAGATAAGTAGATATTAGTGCTAGTTAGATACTCAGGTATTGATGGGTCATAGTTAGGTAATATATTAGAATACCTTGGTAGTAAGGTATTAGTTATAATATTGCTACTAGGATATTAAGTTAAGATCTAGTTTGATACTAAGGTATTGAAGTTAATAAGGTATTGGTATTACCTTGAGGTAATACCAAGGTAATGTCAAGATATTGACTTATCCTCAAGGTTTTGGGTTTGTGTATCAAGAGGGGGTGTAGGTGGTATAATACCATATTGGCTCAAAGCCAAGGTATCCACTTAGTATTTGTTTAGCTAGGGATACTATATATTTTCATCTTATATATATATATATATATATATATATATATATATATATATATATATATATATATATATATATATATATATATATATATATATATAATTGTATTTTCATATCTAATATTTACGTATCTTATGATACAGTATAGTGTTAGTATCCTAGTATCCTAACATAGCTAGTATAGCCTAGTTACATAGTGTATGGACCTAATATCCTAGATGGACTCATACCACCTAGAAATAGCTAGTTTGACCTAGAGTTGACCTAGTTTGACTGTTTTGACCTAGAAATGGCTTTATGGCCTAAAATTTGACTAGTTTAACTTATTTTTATTTCAAAACCTTGTATTAATATATTATTCTATATTTAGGTCTCCGAGGCACCATTTCGGACATCTTTGATACTGTTCACCGGGTTTCAGGCAACTACATTCTCTGATAGCTTCTCATTTATGATATCCCCTATGTTTCTTGTATTTAGTGTAGATATCCTTGATTTCTTGACACAATGGTTACACGGATTGGTATATCTGGATCTCGTCATGAGATGTTATTCCTTGGTATTTATGGTGTATCTTGTGCAAGCCTTGTTCCTTGATTTTCTTGTACATGTACAGACATTGATTCTTGGGGAGACTAGCTAACTACCCAGTTAATCCCGTGTCATAACGTACCATGATCGGATCCACTATACCAGTCGGGGGCGGAGAGTATTAGTGTAGATATATGATTATAGCCTCCTTGTGCATGTCATTGTGAGTGTTGATCATACACCGCACGTATGATAACCAGGCCCTAATCCTTGTACAAGTTCCCAAGCCGATCATATGTTAAAGCTGGTACTCACTCACATAGTAGTAGTATTTCTTGCTCATTTCCATGATGCTCATTTCTTGTATTTAATTCCAGTATTCCTATTATGCATATCTCTTATTCCTGTATATTGCATCTTGTATATTCGCTCATTTACTGTTACATAGTTTATATCATTTATTGAAACTGTTGTTAGAGATGTACTTTGCTCCTTTACTGACTGGATATATTTTTTCCAGATGACATTGAGGAGTGGTATCCCACTCACTATGGGCCTCAGGACGTAGTTGGCTTAGAGCCAAAGACTTTGGCTCAAGAGGGACTCATCCCAGTTGAGACAGACAACCCCGTACCCGTAGCTCAATAGATAGATTTATTTGTACTAGCTTTGTCTCCAGCATTTTGTTCTAGTATTTCTTTATATGACTCATTGTATATTATTTTATCTTGTGAGTTGTATTTGACTCTTTAGTTCTTTATATCATATTCGTGCAATTATTCCATCTTATAGATCTGTGATTGAGTATTCATATTTTATTGGTGGCATTATTATATTTTGATTGCTAGATAGATAGTTTACCTAAACATCGTTCTACCGCCGATGCTGCGGCGTAGGCTAGACGTTGTTCACTACTCGTGCCCCTACACCGAGTGCAGGTCGTGACAGATTGGAGTATCAATTTTTTTATATATTAGAAAGCAAATAATTAATTATAAATTATTAATATTTTAGCAAAACTATTGTATATATTTAAGCATAATTTTATGTATTTTGTATGTTGTTTGTTACTAATTTTGGAATTGAATGTTATAGTAGTCATAATTCATAAATAAATTTTCTTATTTTACATACTTTTATAACCTTATTATGATTTTACACCCTTGATAATTGGTCTTTTTGGTTCAAATTCTTTTGCCGAATTAAACGAAAAAAGAGAGCTCCAATGTCGGTATCGGTCACTATCGACTCGGCTGGTAATGTATCGACCGTATCGGATCGATATTAGTCTTATTGCAAACTATGGTAGGTAAGTGCAAAGCAAGGTATTTTACGACAAATATAAAAAATATCGTTATCGATTGGTTGATTTATAATAATGAAAATATAATGTTTGCATTAATTACCATGTCAACTTGTTTGGTTCACTGACAAAATGATGCTATGTATTGTAAGAATACATTATTTATTTGAAGAGTATATTTTTGTTCACCCACCAGAATTAGGGTATATGCTCACTATTTCACTCAAATATTTCCATGTTGGAATGTTTGTCATGAATGAACGCTGGTCACGCAGGCACAACTAGCCACGTGTAAACCCACTGATTTTAAAAAATTTCAATTATCCCAATTGATAAATTTTCAGAATTTAGGAATCAACTTTTTATCATTGTATTAATTATTTCAAATTTAGTTTATTTAGAATTATTAAATAAATATATATTAAACGGTATAAATTCAAAGATGAATACTATAATCATTAATTAAACTATATATATATATATATATATATATATATATATATATATATATATATATATATATAGTGTATGTGTGTTTATTTATATACTAATTATGTATATGTCTATATGTACACATATATAGGTATATCCACATGTATGTGTATAAGGTATGCATAAATATATGTATTTTAGTTATAAGTAATTATATGTATACATGTGTATGTTTTATATGTATATTGATATATGCTTATCTGTATATTTATAGGTATATACTTATATGTACATGTATAAGTTGTTATATATATGTATGTATGTATATATTTATATTCAATTATAGGCTTAGTATAACCCAGCCCAAGGCCTATATAATTAATTTCCATTTCGTTTCCCTTTTCTCCATTAACCCAGCCCAAGGCCCATATAATTAATTTCTTTGTTTGTCTTATTTTTGTTCTTTCCTTTTACTACATTTTATTACATTTTTGACATGACGCTTGACTTTTGTGAGAAGCTTGGGTGAAGTCCAGAGGCTATAATTAAGTCATGTATTTGTACCTTTAATCCTTACAAATTGCTTGCATGGGTTTCTTCTTTTTGCTAGTATCATGTTTATATTCCTTGGGGCTACTTCGTTGAGGGATTACTTTAGAAATCTTAGAGAACATGGAAATATAGGCGGCTTGCCTTGAGGAACATATTAAAAATATGTGTGCTATGGAGACTTGTAGGATCTGAAAAGTTGAACGTGACTGTACTAGATGAAGTTTCTAAAAGTTTCAAAGAAGATACAACAGATTTATTTTACCACACTTGAAGTTGGATATATGTTACTAGTGTATATGGTCTTCTTTTATCTTGGACTTCTTGCATTAATTCAGTATATCAGAGGTAAACGGTTGACTATTAGAAGGATCTACATGATTTCCTCTGTGGCAGAAGCAATTCGATCTCTCTTTGAACAGTTCTTGGCTGGAACGAGATATCTAATAACTATGGTTAAGGTTGCTTTTCTTTTGGTGATAGAAATTAGTGTGCTTCCACCAGGGTCATCCCTAGGATAAGCCTGACACCTCCCTGGTTAGGCAACCCCTCGGCCTCTAAGTTCCCACCTCTCCGTCAATAGAGCCTCCGCGGTCCACCCTGACTCTTCTCTGTCAGTTAAACTAGCAATCCATTAGGTCTATATTTTGAGTTCCCACATAGAATTCCTCGAGTAGATCAAGGAGAGGAATTCAAAATCTGAGCTCCATGTCGCTATCAGAATCAAAGACTTCATCGCTGCTGCCAACTTCTTTTGGAGTCAAGGACAAGGGACAACCAAATTTAGCTCCGGCTAGGGCAATCCGATCTCCTGGGCCGTCCCTGGATTCCACTTATGTGTGGTTGGTGGTTGGTTGAAGGATGTTGGGAACATCATTTGCTAGATGGCTTGAGTTCTTTTCCTTGTCACCACTAGCAAGCTATTCAATTCATTGGCTTGTGGGAATTGTTTACATGCTCCAAACAAGCATTTTTGTCGGCATTCTTAAAAGGATTTCTTGAAGGCTGTACCAACCTTAGTTCGTAGTTAGGCCTGTACTAAACTTTGGCACCCGCAGTCTCAACTCAGCTTTTGACCATAACCATGTAAGTATACCTTGCTTATCTGATTCAGTATTACATACTCATTAATTTTCATCAGTTGTTCTGTATATCTGTTACATGCATTCCTGTTTTAGTATTAGTTTACTTGCATTCTTATCCCTATTGACACACCTAGTCATGGTACACAGATTATCACAACACCCGGATGATTGGGGCACGAGTACGTGGGTACGTCCAGCCTACGCTGTAATATCGATAGTAGAATACTATCTAGGTTATCAATAACTAACTATCAATCACACAATAATATAATTACAACCTGTCAATAATATCTCAACTCCATAAGGGGGACATGATGACATATATATAATAAGGACAATACTTAATCAAAAAATCTAGTAGTACGATATGATATGGCACGATAAGATAACAAGAGGAAGAATCCAAGTATAAACTATCTAAACAAGACAACACATCAAAGTTAAGAAATCAAATATAACATCCTAAGTCTAAAGTAAATGCCAGAGACAAATTCGGTACCAAAATACTAAATAAAGAAGCTAAGATAACTAGTGACACTGGCTAGACCTCCTGGCAATCACTCCTGAGCTACAGGTCCAAATCAGCTGCTACTCCCTCCTGGGGTCCGTAATAAGTAGGACATCTGTCCTCCAAGTCAACACCTAAAAATATTATCCAGTCATGATGGAACAAGTATAACTCCAAGAGCAGTTCCAATTAAATGATAAAGATTATAAAATAGTAATATTGAATGTAATACATGATGAGTAAAAGCAGAACTATCAGTATCTCCTAGCAATGAAAATATGAGTAATAAGTAAACATTGAGTATATGGCATATAGGTAATGAGAAGTAAGTAGACAGAGCAAGTAAGGTACACTCAATAAGTATGAAGTAGACATGAAGAACTAAAACTAACTGTGTATTTTGAAATACTAGTTAGATATGTGATCGGCTAAGGAATTTTGATGATTTATAGTAAGAAAAAGCTAGCTCAAGCATACGTAAAGTATATGATTAGCTAGTAGCCAATGATTTATACTATTTGCCAATGGTTCTGATCATATATCCAGTTAGCACTTTTCCACCCCGACTAATATAATAGATCAAACCATGACACGTCACAACAAATGAATCACAATACAATGTCCGATAACAATACAATAAGCAATGTCCAAATACGAAGGTAACATTTTATGACTGGGGATCCAATATATATACCAATCTGTGTACCATTGTGTCAGGAATCAAGTATAACATTACTAAATACATGTACCATAGTAATTATCAAATAAAGAAAACTATCAGAGAATGTACTCGACTATGGTCCATAACAATGAATATCAAACAGTGTCTGTACTGGAGTCCAAGTGACCTGCATATGAATTATCCATGTCAATTGATGATCTTGGAATCATAAACATGTATAATTAACTCTAGGTTAGGTTTCTAGGTCAATACTAGGTCACTATGGTCAAACTAGGTCAATACCTCATTCCTTGGTTCATATTACCTATTTAGTTGGCCTACGAGGCTGTATTAACTAATATTAGCTATTACTAGGTTATACCAAGTTATTTTTAGGTTTTTAGGGCATACTAGCAGGTTTCTAGGCTGTATTAACTATATCTATATTACTTAGTAATACCTTGGACTAAAATCCAATACCTTACACATAACCCAATATCTTACCCCGTATCCTAGAATCTCGACCAATACCTTAGTATCTCACTATTTCCAAATTATTTCTAAGTTATCTAGATACATAATTACATACTATATATCTAGGCATCACACACACACACACACACACACACACACATATCCTAACACTTTACCCGCAAGTAACAACCTATACACTCACTAACCACCCAACAACACTAACATGTGCCACAAACTCAAGGTATTCTAGGATACCCATGCTAATACCCTACCTGAACACATATATCCCATCACACTCTTGCACCAATTGTGCACAGCAACCCCAAGTTCTTCCTTGGCCTGAACAATGTCACAATACCATCCTTAATTCACCTATACTCACCCTCCTAGGAACATGTCTTGGCACCCACACAGAACTGCCTGCACCAATGGGTATCCGAGCTCTTGCAAGCTCTGTACCCCAACCTTCTCTTCATCTCACTGCTAAACCAAACCTTGCTGCTAACTATAGGTTCTAAAACTGAACTCCCCACACTGCTCCACTTATAAATTCCAATATTCAACTCCCCACACTGCTCCACCTGCAGATTCCAATACTGAACTCCCTACACTGCTCCCTCACACTACAGCCCAAGCCATTCAAGCTCAGCACAACCCTCTAATCTACTGCTTGAAATACTAAGTCTTGCAAATATGCACCTAATGCTCTCATATATGATGCACTACACATGATACACAAGGGTATACTATTCTGGAATAAAACTCATGTGCACACATGTAGATACCCAACTGATACCTACCTATACTGCATCTGGACACTGCAACTTGCAGTTCATTTAAATACTGCAACTTCTTCAGCCTACCACCTCTCACCCTGCTGCTACTTGCAGATTGTAATCCAAGTCTGCATGCACCTTAACTGCCTCAGAGGTATATCACACACACATGCACTTAATCTCTTGCAGTTCCTAAAACTCCAATACCTCATGACCTGCACTCAACCCCATTGTTCCTGACCTACAGCCAATGTTCAGTTCAGTGTATAAAGCGCTATACAAATTGACTTATGCCTGCAACCAGTTCCTTTCCACTTATCTCTGCTCATTTTTTTAGGTTTTTCCTACACTTTGTACTGCCTGGAGCCTAAATACTAAGATAACTACACACTCAGTGCAGGCCTTCCTTCATTTTCCCTGTGCACCCAGGTTCACAGCCGCCCTTTCAACCTGCAGGGAACAACATTCCCTGTCATGCCCCGCTCCCAGAATACTGGGTAAATACGAGGACTGACATGGCTAACCACATCTTGCAGAATACCGAAGTAAGTCACAATGTGCTAAGGTTGTTAAGAATATAAATGGGTGGACTCTAGCATGCTATGACGTCAGTCCTAAGGCCGATAAATCCTAGTATCTCAATCCATCAACAACAATTTTAAGAGTATATCATACATGAATGTAAAGAGGCATCCCAAAATATATACCACATATGATCATGAAGTTAGTGAATACAAAATGCTATACTAGCTGAGTATAATTATACATGATCAAATATACCAGCCATGGTCTAATATATATATATATATATATATATATATATATATATATATATATATATATATATATATATTATGTTGACCGTAATCTCAAAAATATAAGGAGCTAACTTTGCCCCTTGCTAGCACCACAAATCAAGAAATCAAAACGAGGGGTGGAAGAAGAAAACTAACTCGTGAGCTTCGGCCGCAGTCCCACGAGTGTGAGCCATCCTGTTAGAAGTACGAAGGATTATGGTTCTTTTTGGATAAATCTGGCCAAGCAAAACCAGTGGGGTTAAAACCCCAAGCAACAAGTACCACAAAGGAGCACAAGGTATTAACCAAAATTACAATCAGCAGAAATAAGAGACAACCAAATAACTAAATAAATATGGGTCAAGCTTTGTACGGTACCAATGTACTTGTCTCGATAAAATAACTATAAGGACTGATGCCCTGATAATAAACTAACTATAAAGAAAGATAAGGCGATGAGCGGTAAAAGGGCATAGAATCTACTCGGGGTCAGGACCACAACCCTTAAACAAAACAAGGACTGGGTTTGCAAACTTTCACTCGAGCAAAATGCACTCTAATCACGCGTCGAAGAAATGAAACTAGAAGAGCGAGCTAGATGAACAGAAAAACATTCATATCATGGCCAAACATGCCAACGGCTTGTTTTAATTAACTATCTAGGGTTATCACAAACTTAGTTACTAACAAATGCATGTTTGAAGAATATTGCTACCACCGGCACTGCAATCAACCCTGATGGCCAAGGGTACGCTTGTTTAGTAATTATAGTGCACATCATAAACAATTATAAATAAAGAACTAAAGCAGATAATTGATATCATAACACAACATAACATAGTCCTAAACTGGTTTTGGAAACATAGACTGGTTTTGGAAACATAACTTATCTGTAAATTGTCTTGTAACATAAACTAAAACTGAAACATAACTGGAACATATACTGGAATACATATACTGAAATACATAATATTAGAACCTTGGCTCAATAGCAACAACTTGTAGTGCCGTAACACATCACAGATCTTGGAACCACATTATACAAAAAATCATATAACTATCACGGTATATCACAAAGTCATGTACTTACCGTGGCATGCGTAAACTTGGTAGGTCATGGGGCCCTTGCCTAGTAGGATTGGTCCATGCCTCATGGGGCTCTTGGGGATCAGGGTAGCCAGTAGCGCAATATTCTTTCCTCCTAATGATCTAGTCAAATTTTATCTCGTTTAATCATTATTTCAAGTTCTTGAGTCGTGGACACTCGAGAACTTCCTTGAATGATGAGTTACGAGTATGAGCTATTCACGAGTTATCACTAGCAAACTTGTCATATCCACGGCACACGATACATTGGGCATTACTCACACTCGATTGTCCTATGCCAATATAATAGGTTTATCATACACAATAATTTCCATGGTGTCTTGAGGGTCAGAACATGTGTTAAATTGTAAGAGCACAACATCCAATTATATAATTTACAAAAAAAAATCCTAAACTCACATAAACAAGGTTGGCGCACAAACTAGTAGAAACAAGGTTGGTGCACAAACTAGAAGAAACAAGGTTGGCGCACTTTGTCAAGTTAACCAACACGGCGCACTTGACAAAAGTGCGCGGGAAAGAATAATACATGCTTTCAAAGAAAGTGCACGAGCAAGCTAGCTAAAAGAAAGAATACACTATCCGAGGTCAAAGCTCGACAGTCGAGAAACTCTATAGTCGAGGAACACACAAATCAATAACACATAAATCGAGAATCCAACAAAAAATTTTGTCCCTAAGAAAACGAAGAGGGAAGAAAGTGCACGGGCTAAAAATATAAGAAAAGTGCGCCGGCTGACAAAATATTGAAAAAGTGCGCCATATTGCCAAATACGAAGAAAGTGCGTTGACTGACTGTGGCGCACTCTCTTGGTTTTCCAAAGAGAACTTTGATTGAATATGCACCAAAGTGTGCCAAGCTGGGTTTTCTCTCGAAAGTGCGCCACTAACTCAAGGAGTGTGACTGGCGTACTTTTGCTTAAAAATTGAGTGCAGTATGATTAGTATGCACAAAGAGTTAAAACAACACACCAATGCGTCCAAAGTAAAATATATGTATTTCTACGCCAAAGGGGTTCTCTTGCATACTCTTCACAAAGCACTGTTCTTCTTCACCAGTCAGCCATTTTGGTATATGTATTGTATCAAGTTTTAGCACTGAACTTAGCTGGACTCGAAATCAAGCACGGCCAAAAGTAAAGTTACATAAAATATGGTGCTTTACACTATGAGCTAATTAGTTTTGTAAAACATAAAATTTTGGGAGATAAAACCCCTGGAAAACAAAAGTGAACCAAAAAACCCAAACTCAGGTCCATTCAATTCCAACCGAGAAAATTAAGAACAATAAGTATTAAAGATGAAGGGGTGCTCGATCCCAATAATATGATCTAGAAATAAACAAAGAAATATTACGATCTAAAAGCATGCATAAATTCATAGTTTTTCTCTTGTGTAAGATGTACTTGCCTGAAGTGGCTTCTTAGATTTAACTTCTCACGGTCTAAGTCACAACAACTTCTCCCTAGGGTTAGGGTTTGAAGGAACGGAGCAAAGGAAGGAGAAAGAAGAAACAAAATAGAAAGAGTGAATAAAAGGGATGAGAGATAAAACATTCATATATATAATAGGACATGAGGATGGTTTAGCCATGGGTTCAGTCAAAATGAACCAAACCAGGTTCCAGTATACATGCGGGTCCTAAACTGGGTCTATGGCAATGCCAATGGTTATTCCACGGGTCTCAGGTAGTCTCTCTTAACATGAATAAATATAAATGACAAGAAGCATAATGCAAATATAATAGAAATACATTATCAGAAAATAAATTCGAATATCAGAAATTCAAGAAATACCAAATCTAAAAACGAGTGCGACATTTGTACCCTCCCTAGAAAAAATTTTGTCATCGAAATTTTACTAAGGCTAATCGAGCTGAAAAACACGCTAGAAGGCTAAGAAAATCATAAATCCCTTATCAGAAAATAAATCACATCAAGCAAATAACTAGAATAGAAGAAATATCTGAAGGAAGTAAATAATTGCACGCAATCACACACAGGGAAATGGAGGCATATGTATACATATACCCATAAGTCTGTCAAATAGGAATTCGTCCTCGCTTGTTTATCCTGACTCATTAAATGGACAAGAGCCAAGCCTTGAGGTAAGTCGGTACCAATGACTATATCGAGATCATGACTCAAATCCAGGACATACCTTCACAGTAGGGACACATGATAAAAATTACGTACCACGAGATACAGAGGCATAATAACAAGATGAGAAACTCGTCTCTGCTCGATGATAGAATCGAGATGACTATTGTACTCTAGTGCAACAAAATACAAGATCGTCCGACAAGAACCCTAGAACAAGACAAACTAAAAGAAACTCGAAAATCTTACCCACAATCATAGCGCCTGCGGCTAGCAATAGCTCAAGGTGGACGAATCCTTCTATATGCGCACGCCTAGAGGCCGCGACTTTAAGTTGCGACTGGTTTTGCCTTGCTTGCTGGGCTTGCGCAAACTGAGCCGGACGTTGCTGCTGAAACTCCTGAGTCTGCGTCGGGAGAGTACGTGGGGCTAGTGGTCGAACGACTAATGCTTTTCCTCTCGGGCCTCTAATCGCTGCCTGAGGTAGAGCTAGCAACTATCGGACTAAAGAAGCCTTAGGATACACAAGCGAACAAGTGCCAATCATATGGTCGGATACCCCATATCGGAGACACTGGCCATTGGCCCTCCTGTACTAATCTCTGGTGTGCCCTGATTTGCCGTAGTAGTTACATCCTATTGATGCTGACTACCTGCTGGATTGCACTGAGGGTATAGTTGGGGCTGGAGGTACTGGTGGGCGAGGATCTCTAACTGCTGATGTTGGAGGTGACGACTGAATACTGATGCCTCTCATGGATGAGTGGGACCTCTTTTGTCCTCCAGTCCTTGCTAATAATCTCTGACCAGCAAGTTCTTGGGACCTAGCTGCCCTGAGTACTGCATCATAGGTAGCATAATCATCACCCACCATGAACAGCTAAATCTCTAAATACAAACCCTGCTCGAATCTTTTGGCTCGATCCTCCTCGGAAGCTACCATATTGTAGAAGCATAAAAAATATGCATCTATGCAACCCTGCGCCCCAAAATTAAAACTCAGAAAAGATCAGACCGCAGAGTCTCCCTGTAACCAAGAAAGACGACATCCATGCGTCCCCAATCAGCCAAAGTAGCATAGCCGCAGAAGTACCTAACGTGGCATCCCGTCAGCAGGATCATCTATTACACAGGATCCTGAAGAAAAGAATTTTTTGATTTCTCAAAAAATGTGAACACATTAAACGACAGAAGTCTCACTTCAGCACAAAACTTCACTCTTGATGGATGTGCAGTACCGCGTGTACAACACAACTGGTCTTATACGGCTTCAGGCATCCTAGGTTCCATACGATCCTATGCGTCTCTGGCCCCAAGCGTCCTAGACTCTATGCGTTCCATGCATCTTTGGCTCCATGCGTCCCAGACTCCATGCATCATATGCGTCCCTGGCCCCATGCATCAAAGACTCCATGCGTCCCATGGGTCCCTGGCCCCATACGTCTTAGGTTTATGTGTGTCACGATCAGGCCATGCCATGAATTCCTGTCTGAACCTTCCTGATCGTCGCCCTCAACAGAATAATCCCTAACGGTTGGTTCTATTCCTAAGTTTCGGGACGAAACTTCCAATTGGTTGGGTAGGATGTAGCGCCCCGTTCTCCCGGTACGGAGAGGGCGGCTAAGAAACACAAGAATGTATTGTTCGATCGGGATAGATTAAAACAAGAACTCGTCCTCGTTATGGATTTATTTCTTCTGAATTGATTCCCATATTCAGTGGACCGTGCCCCCGGGATCGACTTAGCGGCAGAGTCAGGAGGGACCTCTCCGCTGCTATCTTTTATTGCCTCGGTTTTCGATGTCGCTTGTTACTTCGTGCTTTGAGTTAGTTTTGGGATTTGCTTGTTTTCCTTGAACGGTTTCGATGAGTTTTATTATTTTCGTTCATTGAATTGCACTTCAATTCCGAGATTGGAAAGAGAGGAAGAAGTATTGATCGAGCTGTTCGTGCAATGCAGGTGAACGAGCAGTAGGCGGCTTACGAGCAGAGTCGTGAAGCACCTCTTTCCTTCTTTCTTCCAACTACTAAGTGAGTGGCTACCAACCCGGTTAGCTAGCCCTGCTTCTAAGCTTCACATCTATAAATCTTATATTCTTCTTTGCCCCGATCAAACGATACCAAGTAATAACTAAAAGATACCAAGATAAAAAGGGAATAGACTTGGTTCATTATGCTTGTCAATAAACTTCACGAACGGATACAAAATTGCATGCTTGTGCGTTTGGGAATAAATCATGAATTATTGCTTATCTTGTACTTACTTGTCTCGTACTCGTATTGCCTGAAGTGCATGAATGTTTAACAATTATAGATATGCCTCATACTCGTGTTGCCTGAAGTGCATGGAAATGTTTAACAAATTATTGTTACCGTTAGATCATGGACAACTTGTGCACAAGGGTAAGTTCTGCGGACGGTCGCTGGGGCACTGGCACCGTTCCGTTCTGGGCGGAACTCGTGTGTAGTCATCATGTGCTGGAGGGGATGGCTTGCAACACATCGTGTGCTTGTCGTGGTCATCGTATGTTTTTGTTGCATGCTATCCCTGTCCTTGACTATGTCCATTATGGCATCACGCCAGTGATCTCTTGTATATTTAAACCTGTTGCAAACTAACTTGTGTCTTCGTGGCAGGGAAGGCATGGTAAGTATTGTGCAGGTGATTCAAACGGTCAGGTAAAATCCACCAAACGGTGGCAAGTTCATTTCAGTAAATTCTATATGCTGCTTACTTCTAAATGAACTAAGGCAAGAATAGAAACCCACAAAATATGCATGCTTCATTAAAATAACATGTTGATTGGTATAGTTGGGTTAGCTCGCCTTCACCAGTATGTTTCGACATACTGACCCTCATTGAAACTGGTTCTCCACACCAAGGCGAACCGAGCGAGGAGCCGAAGTCGTCTTCCCGATCCAGTCCAGCTGTTGGCGCATCCTGATCGTACCGTTCTTGAAGCATTTTGAAGAAGGAGCTTGCAACTCTTAATACACAAATGCAGCTCCGTGGCAAAGCTATCCTCCAGCCCGGAGGTCTATATATTTTGAAGTTTAGTAAAGGGATGTAATGTACATGACTGCTATCTCATTTTGAGTCAACACTTTTGTAAGCCCGTATGGCATATTAGCTGACTCGTTCAAGAGTTTGTAATAGATGTTCATTATCAATAAAGAGAACTTTTCCATGTTTCAAATATGTGTTTCAATTTATCTGCGTACTCTGAATATGTGCTTGCTATGCAAATCATTAAAGCCTTGTGCGGGCGCAACCCTAGGCCCGCACGGCGGTCACGATTCGGGGGATGCCTTAATGATTCTACGGAATTGGGTCGTGACAATATGGTCCCATGCATCTCTGGCCCCATGCATCCCATACTCCATGTGTCTTATGCGTCTCTGGCCCCATGCGTCCCAAACTCCATGCATCCCATGTATTTTTGGCCCCATGTGTCCCAGACTCCATGAGTCCCATGCGTCTATGGTCCCATGCGTCCCAGACTCCATGCGTTCCATACATCTCTGGCCCCATGCGTCCCAGACTCTATGCGTTCCAGACTCTATGTGTCATATGCGTCTCTGGCCACATGTGTTTCAGACTCCATGAAGACCAAATCTTGCTGTAATGATAAGAGTAATTCTCTCCAACCAAGTACGGACTATGTGTCAAGTTGACCAAGTCATGCCCACAAAGGACGAGAACCACCCAGATCTTCAGCAACGAAAAATCCTAACAAGTGCCCACGTGGCAGCTTAGCCTGCTCACGGTTACAACTGTACCCTGTTAAGAAGGGATACGTGGCACCCTCCAGCATCCATGTGACCTAACATATGCGAGCCTAGGGATGACTATAAATAGTAGGGTACTACACCCATACAAGAGGTGGGCTATCGGTGAACCTTCAGTCAAGCAAGAGAGAATAGCTTCCTCCTCCTACATCGGATCGTCCACGGAGTAAAGAGAGTTGCTACAAAACTAACCCTCCATCGTCACTCCCTAGAATTTTTTTTACTTAGATTGTCTGCCTAGGACCTCTTTGTACTCTCTTTTTGTTTGTTAATTAAATCAAGATCTCTTAGAACTTTCGAATTTAATGGAAAATAAGATGGCGACTATGCTGGGGACGTCTTTCTCCTTTGATGAGAAAGCTGTGGCGCAATCTGACGCAGCCAAGCTCGGGTCCACTCAAAGGATGCTGGTGGTCCGCTTCGACCAGCAGGCCTTCGAGGATGTGCTCTTCAGGGACAGTGTGAGTCCTTCTCCGAGGCAAATAAAGCCCAAGAAGACCCGCATAACATGGGTAGAAAAGGCCATTGCGCCTCACCCGATTGTGGAGCAGGCGCTCCCCTTCTCTCTTCCTGCCTCAGGGATCGAACATCATGTGTCCACTGCTTATGCGGTAGCCTTTTCCAACCAGAAGGGTGCTCACTACTTGAAGACCTGCAGGATGTGGGTAAAAAATGCCACCGCGCCTCGCCCAACTGCGGAGCTTGCGCTCCTCACCTCTCTTCATGTTGCTGAGGACGCTCGTCAAGTGTCCACCCATACTGACCATGCGACTTCTCCGTCTGCCACAGGAGACGCTCAACACCCGAACTATTACAGAGGAAAATACTATAATGCCAGACGTTCAGATCTTGATGTGAGTTCCATGTGGCCTAGGAGGAGGCCGCATAAGACTAAATAGGCGACACCGGTTTACTACCACAGGTAGATGGCCGCATACGGCCCGCACAGCAGCCGAACCTCTATTTTTGATCGAATTTCACACAGCACTGACCCTATGCGCCATACTAAGAGTGGTAAAAACCCAAACTTGGACTCTTCGTACTACGCGCCTACGAGTGCCAAGTCGAAGAAGTCAAGGGCAGTACGAGCTCGTGGTGCTCAAGCAATTGTCCATTCGGCTGACCGTCGGAGGGTACCGCTAACTGTTATGCGGGCCCCTGATGGAAAGATGTATAAGACCGACCTGTGTATCCAGTCCTCAGTAAAAAATAGACAGGGTCCATCTCCAAAGTCTTTCACTGATAATCTGGGGAATGTTCTTGTACGAACCCTAGATCATAGAGCAAAAACAACACCAACGCACCCGTGCGCTCGGTCTACCTGTGCTCATAAAAAGGATAAAAGGTGAGTTAGCCCTCGTTTAACTTTCGCAATGTGATTAATCACAAGCGCAAGGCGAGAGAGGCAGCTACGGCAAGTGAAGCATCCTCCCCAGGACATCACTGTGCCAAAATCATTATCAACTGCTGCTGCAACAAAGTGGTAGCACCTACAAAAGGCAGTCGATATTCTAATGACTGCACCCGATGACACCTATCCAGCAATAATCCTTGGTGCAGACACCCGAGGAGGATGAAATACCATTTGCCTCATATTAATCTGTTCGGAAGGTCCCTTCCCCCATGGGAGAAAAGAAATCCAACACCTCCAGTCCGTCAATCTCAACCAGCACGTTGAGAAGGCGACTACCAGGAGGATCAGCAGCGGGACCCGCATAAGGTATTTACTAGGAAACTCGCTCAAAGAAGAAGCTCCCAGTTGCTGGGGGTAGTTCAGCCTCAGAACTACCGGGGGTTGCACAAGCTAGGGGTAGTAATCCACTAGACCTGTACGATAATCCTGTATTCCGAGGAGATGAGGATTCCGAAGGAACGAATGCTTAAGTCCCTAGGGGTACCCACCCTCGGAGAGAAGATGCTGCCTCATATGTTGGGGGTAGTATTCCATCAGAGTCCGAACAGGATGCATCACTACTCACTCTCCCTGATGACTATTCACTGTAAGAGTCCAAAGCAGAGTGTGCTACGTCAACCATCCCTTCCTACTCGCCTCATGTAAGAATGACATATATGGCAGAGGACGACCACGAAGGCCCTAGTGACTGATAGCGCCTCAAAACCCTCGAGGCCATGATGCATACTATGAGCGAGTCAATGCAAGCCTTGACCCAAGTAGTGCTAGACATCAAGGAAACTATAGCCTTCCAAATGCCAAGGGCCTCAGGTTAAGACCCTGAAACTAATGCAGATTTAAATGCAATTGCTCCCCTCATTGGTGGTGGTCATGCTCTACCAGGGTCATCTGCTCCTCCCGCGACAAATAAATTTAGGAAAGCGATGAGGGAGGTCCGAGAACTCTGAGCTCGCATAGATTCTATGAGAAAACAGGACTCACTCGCGATCTCGGAGTGCGACAACTATATTCGCTAGATTGGAGGGATGTACCATACACACCCAAGTACAAACCCTTCAATATTGACACATTTGACGGGAAGTCCTTCCTCTGCCAAAACATGATCTACTTCAAAACTATGATGGGGCACCTACCCCGCAATGATGCTATCCTCACTAGGCTCTTCGTCGGGGCATTATCTGGGGTAGCCTTCGACTGGTTTTACAGACTCCAAGATAATTGCATCTCTTTGTTCGACGACCTCAAGAGTCTTTTTCTCCAAAGATTCTATGAGGCAGGAAGTGACATGACTATGTCCTCCCTAATAGACGTTGCCTAGGACAAAAATAAACTAGCACAAAATTATATCGAACGGTTCCGATAACCTATGTTGAGGCTGCCTTCTGGCAATCCCGAAATGACACTGAGGGAAATGTGCCGGAGAAACCTACTTCCGACAATCAGCCTTGGGATGGGTGATAGCCAATTTAAAGACTGGACAACGTTCATTATAAACGTTGTCGGCACCGAGAAGGAAGTCAAGGAAGTGCAACTCTTAGGCATACAGATCCCTGTCGTCGATGATAATGGGAGATGTCCTAACAACAACAATGTCGGCAACAACAGCCGCGAGGGAAAAGGGAAGCAGGCCTTGGTCGCCAACTTAATCAAAATATCGGAGCAAAAATAGGTAGAATCTCCAAAACCAAAGAAGACTTACTCTTCGAGGATGATGATGTCATGCCCATCTTCGATATGCTGATGAAGGGAGGAAAACTTTGGCTCCCAGATATCGGACGCCAGCCGGAAGCCGCAGACAAAATAACCTAAAGTACTGTCACTTTCACTGGTATGCCCACCATGCGACGCAGGATTGTTACATATTAAAGTGGTACATCCAGTGCTTGATTGATACCAAAACTCTCTCATTGGACTTCGACGACGTAACACTTGCCGCCAATATGGTATCCCTCAAGTTCGACAACTTTTCCGCGACGGAAGCCCAGGACGGAGTCATACCGATCCCAAGGGAAATAATGGAGGTAGTCAATCTTCTACCAGCTCGCGACCAAACAGCCAGGATGACACCTCTTACTACGCCTCTAAGCAAGATCATGTGGGTCCACCCGGATCTGGTCCCAGACTTGTTGCAGCAAGCAGTGCCTCCCACCGCCAAGCCTAAAATATGAAAAACCAAGTCAAGCCGTATGGTTTCTCCTACCGCTGAGGAGGCTTGGGTAGGGGAAACTATGTCGGGCCTTACCTACTAGCAAGATTATGAATCTTCCGACGTTAATGCACATCCAACTACTATACTTGTTATGTCTGATCCGGGTCCATCTTAACCCCCACCAGCGGACAAGTCCAAAAAAAAGTGGGATGCTTCAACAAGCGTTGCATAAGAAAATGGCTCAGAAATTAGAAAATCCCTACAACTTTGACGTCTTGGCTCAACTCGCCAATACCCCAGCAAAGTTGTCACTATTTGAGCTTCTGCCGCTCTCCAGAGACACTCAGGCTGCTCGAGGCATTACAAAATTTTGACACCTACCTGGAGCTGGTCAAACAACTAGTTGAAGATCCGTCTGCTTGCCCCTACTGCATAATATCGTGGAGGCAATATCCTACATCACATTCTCGCAACAAGATATGTTGCTAAAGAACAACCAGTATGATCGTCCCCTGTATTATACCGGGTACATCGGCGCCATTAAGGTGGACCGAATGCACATTGATCTTAGTTCATCAATCAACATTATCTCAGGGAGTCTGTTTCAGGCCTTGGGCATCCTGATGCATCGGATGGCAGCCACTAATACTGCCATCAGTGGCTTCAACGTAGGAAGAAGCTACCCTCTGGGCAAGATTTGCCTAAAATGTGAGATCGGCGACTTGAAGACACATGTCACTTGATACGTTATTGACGTGGATGTATCCTACAATGTCCTGCTGGGATGACCTTGGATACACCAATACATGATCGTGACATTAACTCTACACCAATATCTAAAGTATGTGGACGACCATGGCATGGTCAAGACATAATTTGCGGACATAGACCGATTTAAAGGGGTCAAGACCTACTACTCCGATGCAATCCTTTACAAGAAAATCCCCCAAGAGGAGGGGGCCAACGAGGCTGATGATGAAGCAAAGGTAGCGACAACACCAGAGGAGCCCTTGAGGGTCCGTATCAAGGCACGCACTCCCAACACAACCGCTCCCTTTGTCATAAAACTGCATAAGGAGGCACCCGAACCTTTGGTTGTTCGCCTTCGTTGGCCGAGTCGACCGCAAAAGAAAGATCCAACATCCGAACCTCTGGTCGTTTGCTTCATAGGCCGAATCGACCACAGAGGAAAGATCCTGCGCCATCTACACCTTCAAAAACTATGGTCATTCACCTTCAAAGACCACCAAGGGAGGCTCTGTCACCTCTTATAAATTTAGAACCCTTGGTGGTAAAACTGCACAGGAATCCACCGAAGCCTTCGCTCAGACTGGGGGTAGCCCTCGAAAAAGATAAGCTGGAGTAGTATGTAGCCGCTCATGCCAACGTCCCTTCTCTCGATGATGTAATCCCCGAAGCAAAGATACCTCATTTTATGAATAAAAGGTTATCTTTGAACTACTTCGAATGTGCACATATAAGCACACTGTATTCTATGGAGCACGGTCTGGGCCTTCATCTGCAAACACAGGTGACTACCACCTACACAGTGAACCAGATCGTCCCCAACCAAAACTCTTACTTTCCAGTTCTGGAAGGAGAGGAGACACACTCATCATCTTCGGCAGAGTAGAATGCTCCCGATCATTCGTCCAAGAAGAACTGGATCCGGAACCTGATACTGACAAAATATCACTCAACCGGTATAGCTCGCAAGCCAAGCACCTTATCCAGAAGATGGGGTACGACCTGAAGGCTACTTAGGGCTTAAACCACGGCAAGGGCTGACGGTAGCCCCTGCTTCTACCTGCTCTCGCAAGCAAATCCACGGATTACTGCTATAAGACCAAGCATGGCTTAGGATATGTAACTCCTCCCGCAACTCCCAAGGGCTCAGATGAAGAAGACGAAGTGAACTCTCATTCTTCAGAATATTTCATTTGGGACTTCTATGTCAGTTTTTGGGACATGCTCAGGCAAATATTTTTTGCCAATATGGTGTCAGATGACCCTGAGGAAGACAACGGGGACCCACCCGAACTCTTTAAAATAGGGCCGTGGGCCCAACGCCTAGATTTTTAATGGGAGATGCGATTTGAGTAGCGAGACCCTCCTATCGAGGATGAAGTTGTATAAGTCTATTTAGGCTATAAAACCTCCCCTAAGCCTATCTTCGTCAGCAAAAGTCTGTCCGACGAAGAACGGGGATCCTTGCTACAGCTCGTCAGGGAATATATTAATTTTTTTTCCTGGAGTTACGAAGACATGCCAGGACTGGACCCCAAATCGCTGTCCATAAGCTCAATATCTCGCCAAACGCTAAGCTCGCCAAATAGCAGTAATAAAAATTTTAGTCGGACATTATGAACGCCATCGAAGCAGAAGTCAACAAACTGATAGCTAATGGCTTCGTCCGCGAAGAACAACATTCATATTGGGTGGACAACATCATGCCCATCGTAAAAAAGAATGATAAGATTCGAATCTGCGTCAACTTTCGTAATCTAAATTTGGTTTGCCCTAAAGAAGAGTTTCCTCTTTTGATCACCGATATAATGATCGACAACACTTGTGGCTTCAAGCGCATATCCTTTATGGACGGATTATCTGGCTACAATCAAATCAAGATGTTTCTTAAAGATGAGAAGCATACATCATTCCAAACATCAATAGGAGTATACTGCTACACAGTCATGCCCTTCGATCTAAAAAATATAGGTGCTACATATGAATGAGCTATGAGCACCATTTTTCGTGAATATCTGCATAAGACTGTGGAGTATTACGTCGATGACATCACCATCAAAAGTTACTCCAAAGGTAATCACCTCAGGGACTTGAAGACTGTCTTCGATATTATGCGTACGCACCAGCTTAAGATGAACCCTACCAAATCCTTCCTGGAAGTCTCCAATATCAAATTCTTGGGCTTTATCATCACTTCATAGGGTATTCATATAAACCCCAAAAAAACTAAAGTAATCCTCGAGATGAACCCGCCAAGAAACCTCCGGGAGCTCTGCGGCCTTCAAGGAAGGCTGGAATACATCAGGAGGTTTATATCAAACCTCTCGGGGAGTTATCGGCTATTCACCCAGCTCATGAAGAAATATGTCTCCTTTGTCCGAAATGAAGAATACCAATACGCGTTCAACGACATCAAGGGACACCTATCAAACCCTCAAGTGCTGGTAGCCCCAGTTGTGGGAAATCCCTTCCTACTTTATGTACGTGCAATAGATCACTCCCTCGATTCTCTATTAGCCCAAAATATTGACACAGGCCACGAGCAGGCCATCTATTATCTCAGCTGGATGATGGTTGGCACTGAGCATAGGTACATCCCCGTCAAAAATGAATTCCTTACTCTAGTATTTGCTATCTAGAAGACTCGGAATTACGTGACTGGAGAGACCATTCATGTGATCTCGCAAGTCAATCCGCTCAGAGTTCTCATGACCAAACCAGGGGTGCTTAGTTTCTGCCTAGCTACCTGGACGATACTACTATCTCCATAAGACATGGTGTTTGTCCCTCAGAAAGCCGTCAAGGGACAAGCCTTGGCCGACTTCCTGGCAGCACATCCGGTACCAGAAACCTCAAAACTCTACGACGAGATTCTAGACGAAGTGGCAAACTTAAACGTGACTTCGTACGAAGCTGTCTGTCGGATGTTCTTCGATGGTGCTTTGAGAGCAGGGCACAAAGGCAATATCGTCGCCGAAGTTGGGATAATATTAATCTCCCCCTATAATTTTTTCATTAATCGAGCTTATTCCCTCACGGAGCCATACTCCAACAACCTGGCAGAATACAATGCTCTCATTATTATACTCCAACTTGCTAAACAAGTAGGGGTGGACTATTTAGAGGCATACGGTGACTCTAAGCTGATAGTGAACAAAGTCCGAGGAGAATATGAAGTCCAAAATTAAGACCTAATATTGTACCGCCAAGCTGTACTTGGCATCATCTCAACCTTTGATTAATTCTTCATTAAGCACATCCCTCAAATGCAAACCGTTAAGACTGTCGCCCTGGCCGGCCTCACTGCCTCCTTGGCAGTTTCAGACAATATCCATCAGCTAATCACGGTGATCGGTCAAGTACTGGTCTACCCAAAAAATAACCTCTGCCTATGTCCGAGCTATGCGGCGGAAGTACACACTGATGTCTAAGACTGGAGGTTTCCATTCATTGACTACGCGGTCTTTAGAATTCTCCCCGAAAACCCAAAGGAAGCCACGTCCATCAGGAGATGTTCTCTTCGGTTTTACTATAATACGACTACTAAAATGCTGTATCGTCGCTCATACGACGGCCTTCTGCTACAATGCATATCGAATGCAGTTGCCAAATAGCCACTTCGGGAAGCCCATGATGGCGTTTGCGGTGGCCACTAACCCATCTCAAAGCTACAGGTCCGTCTTCGGAGAATGGGTTATTACTGGCCGACGATGGTAGTAGAGGCCATTAATTATGCGAGAAAATGCCAAATACACCAAATCTACGCAGACTTCATCCACCAGCCCTCAAAATTACTGCACCTAACGGTAGCATCCTGTTCGTTTGAGGCATGGAGAATGGATATCATCGGACTAATAAGTCCACCTTCATTTAAGGGGCACCGGTTTATCCTGGCCATCACCGACTACTTCTCCAAGTGGGCGGAAGCAGTACCACTCACGGAAGTCAAGACATCGAACGTGATCAGCTTCATCAAGCATCACGTCATATACGGCTTCGGCTTACAACGAAGGATCATTCATGACAATGGTCCAAAGTTCGCAATTCATGCATTCTACCAGTTTTGCGACATAAATTGGATTAAGAATATAGCTTCGACTGCCTATAACCCAGCGGCAAATGGGCTGGCTGAGGCGTTCACCAAAACCATCATCAAGCTTCTTAAGAAATTTGTGTCATCAAACAAGCACGACTGGAACGAGAAGCTGGGTGAATGTCTCTGGGCCTACTGTATAATGGTCCAGACAACTACAGGAAGTACGTCATTCTCTTTAGTGTACGAAAGAGAAGCGATCCTCCCCTTCGAGATTGAATTCTCTTAACTCCGAGTGGTTCTCTCCAGTCAGCTAACCGAAGACGATAACCATCGCCGATGACTACTAGAGCTGAAAGCACTAGACGAAATATGACTCTTAGCTCAGCAGCGCATTGAGTTGTACCAGACGCGTCTCTCAGGAGCCTTCAACAAGCGGGTCAAAGAGAGAATGTTCCAAGTGGGCGATCTTGTCTTGACAATAAGAAGACTGATGGTTATGATCCACAAAATGGTCAACAAATTTTAGCCAAAATGGGAAGGCCTGTTCGTCGTAGAATCAGTATTCTCTAATGATGCCTATCGGCTCACGAAACCCAACGACGACTTGCTTATGATGCATATCAACAATAAGTTCCTAAAAAAGTACTACGTCTAAACTTGACTTGTACTCCCCTCATCACCAGCAGGATAACCCAGATGTACATCTCTACACTCTTGGTTCTTCATCACCAGAAAGTGACTATGTGCAATATTTTCCCCTTCTTTATAAATTTTTGTAAAAGCCATCATCTGTATCCAGGATTCCTGGATACGCAACAGATGATGGATCCTCAAAGTCTTCCTAGTGGAGTAGTCCTCAGGTCTACTTGCACACTCCTGCAGTGACCACTCAAAACCCAATCTTGTTAGATGCTAGCTATGTTCATATTGCCTCTGAGATATCGTCCTACCAATCTCCTCAGCGCAGCAATCCTCAGGTCTATCTTCATGTTCGGATAGACCACACTCAGCAAATTATTCCTCAACGAGTTTCTAGAACATCGGTTCACGTCCATATTATCTCTGAACTATCATCCTAACATTTCTCCCCGACTGAGTTTGCCATGTCCATATTACCTTTGTGCAAACTTCTCGGGTCTTGGATATCGATCATCACGTCCATATTACCTATAATATCAGTTGTCATCCCCACTTATCGCCCGTACTCACCAAGGTACACTAGCAGTGTTAGGTCCACAAAAAACTGCCACGTCTATATTACCTTTGGTAGGGCTTGTTCTAAACCTATTACTTGCACCCAGGCGCACAAAAAGTAATGGTCCACAAAACCATCAAGTCTATGTTACCTCTGATAAGGATTATCTTCAAACTTATTACTTGTACTCTAGTGCGCAAAAAGTAATAAGTCTACCAAGGATCCTCCAACGGGATATCCTTAAAAAGCTAAGATATTGTACTACATCCATATTAACTCTAGTACATTATCCAAAGATTACGTAAAATTCATACACAATAAGACAAATGAAGGAAGGAGTTCCAGAAAAGAAGAAATTTTATTTAAGATCATGAGTACATATGATGGAAATCTGTTATATTTCAAGGATTTTCATTATCATTCAAGGTCTTGAGTACATATGATGGAAACCCCTTTTAAGGGTTTCCATGAGTTCTCACCGACAAGAACCTCTTCCATTAAAAGATGCCCTCGTATTATTTCTGACACAGACACATGTGGGTCCAACAACAGAGCTTAATGCTTTCTGGCTCACCACTCCACAGTGCAAACCTTAGTATATGGAATCTATACTGATGGATAGCAAGGAAAGAGCAGGAGCAAATGATCTACAATCAGGAAAGATGACCGATGATAGGAATGCTAATTAATTCAAATTCTGTCATGGCCGCCACAAGCCCCCAGCCGGTAGCAAGCTGCATAAATGGGAGAAACGCAGTTAGCACACTGCGTAAACAAGGATGACTCAGCGCATGATACAGGATGTTCATCCTCGTCTTCTGGATCAATCCTTGTCGAACGGTCCTCGTCTCCTGGATCGGTTCTCGGTGAACCATCCTCGTCTCCTGGATTAGTTTTTGATGAGGAAGTGTCGCATAAGGGTCTACGAATGGCAGGTATTATGATATCCTTCCATGCTTCATCATGAGAAGCATGAGCGAGGGCAAAACTTGCAAAAGGAAAACACGCATTAGTCTCAGAGAAGATCGCATAAAAGCACAAATTGCCGCATATGGCTATTTCGGCCATAGCAATGCACGACTGAGCCTGTGAGCATAAGCAAGAGGAGATCTTATCCATGCAGTCAAGCCAAAAATAAATCTCTATGCATAAAGTAGATGACCCCAAACCATGCGGCCACGCCAAAGCTCGACGCGCATGTTATTATCATGCCCCAGGCCAGCTATCCCGTACAAGGTACTATATACGTACGACTATCAAGGCTATATAAGACAAGGGGGTGCATGCTACAATTAAGTCTCCTATGGTAAAGAACTTTTACGTCTCAATCATTTAAACAAGGAACAATAAGGATAGAGCATATATGATAAAGCAATAAGGTATCTCAAATGCTTTCTCAAAATGTTCTGGAGACCAGCTATACAAAATAAGGCGCTGGAAGAGTAACAAAAGTACATGACAGTGATCAGCTATAGTCTAATTTAATATAATCATGTAAGGAAACTAATATACAGACAAGCCGGCTAACAGGTGCTGGTGGCTAAACGCCAAAAGAATAAATATTTATTGATGAGCAGGAAAGAAGAAAACCCACTCGCTTTCCCCTGCGACTATGTTCCTGGTATGCGCCATGAGTTGGAGGAAAGTACGTTGGATCCTCAGGTGTTGGCTCAAAACCTGGCCATGTAAAACTAGTGAGGTTAGACCCCAAATAGCATGTACCACAAATGAAGCACGAAATAGAGAAAAAAAACCAATAAAAATATATAATAATACATAGGTTCAATATTGTAACTTAGGTCCATGGCATATCCTAGCGCAAAGGCCCAACCCTGCAACTAAACAAGGATAAGGGTTGAACCATCACACTATGATTATCTATTTTTCTAGGCTACTAGCTGAATGATACAATCACAACCAAGTCTATTTCTTATATCGGCCAATCATTTGTACTGCTTGCTATTTTGTGGAGTCTGAGGTTATCTCAGAAATAATGTATAATAAGTATCATTAGATCACGCCAGTGCCGAACATGAGCTAACCGAACCAAATAAATAAAATATGTATTCACGAGATGCACCAGTTCTCCGTAGGGCCACTACGTTAAAAATACGGTATTAGCGGTTCTATTGTTCCTATAGTGAAACAGTGGCTCGACATAATAATAGGTCAGATACTGCATTCCACTAAGGCAGATGATATACAGTATCTATGGTGGCTAGCTCACATCGCACTTAGAATGAATCTCTTTGGAAAGGTTCGTTGGCATGATCTCGGAATACCGTTTCCTCCAATGTTACTACCACTTTTAGTTACCTAATTAGCCCTATGTTGTGTTTGAAATCTCAAGGCGTGGTCACATAAGAATTTTTCTCAAGATGTCATACAAAGTACGGGCACACTAGATACGAATCCATGGAAGTCAAATCTGGATTCACACGAGCGTGTATGCAATATTTATACAATCAATATCCTAGCCACGCTTTAGTAGTTGACTCGCATATTATGACAGTACTTGGAAAATAATATATATTTATAATATCACACATTCAAGAATTTGGAGGCATTCTCGATGCACAACCCAAATATAATCACTTAACACGTGACATGATATTTTGTACCTCGGCTCACATTAAATCATGGATAATTATCAGGCAATAGTAGTATCAGCACAGATATATTATTCGAGTCCAATTACCAATTATATATTGGGTCACGAAAGAACAAGAAATATTCAATCAACAAGCAAGGCCACATGGAAAGTCGAGGCCGTATATGACTCTAGGCCACAAATGATGTCAGGCCGCATGATAAGTCCTGGCCGCATATGGAGTCTGGGCCGCATGCTCAGGGTTAAAGTCTACTCCTTGGGACAAGTGTTGAAGTGACGGCTAATCAATGAAGTATCAGTGATATGACATAAATTTATTGATGTGACAAGCCATAAAGTGTGTCAAAAAAAAGACAAAAATTATAGAAATATGTGCCATGGTTTCAGAGTCATGCATCTAAGAAAAGTGGTCGCATACTTTGCTTGCCGCATAAGTGTCGGTGCCGCATGGAAGTCTCTTGGACTTAGAAAATTTCTCATTCGTTCAGCGAGTGAAAATACAAGGTGTTCAAAGATACTTGTGTAAATAGAAGTCATGCGTCCAACTAGATGGACAAATGATGCCAGCATACGGCAAGAATTTAGGCCGTATAACCCCCTCGGGCCGCATATCACTCTTAGCCACATAATTAGCTAGCCGCATATGTACTTCATCTTCTCCAAATAGCAGGTTCGGCCATGGCAAAAGCTCCAAAAAACTGAAATCTTATTTTGTCCATAAAATTCTAATTTTAAGTCCAAATCGGGTGAACCAAAAGCCAAAATGTTCTAAATTGAAAGCTATATCATGTAACAAAAACTTCTTTTCTAAAATATATGTTTAATAGATCAAAACCAAGAAAAACTCATGAAACCCAAAAACCCCCTAAGTTAGAAATGTAGATCTACACTAATCCATCCATCAAAACAGAAAACTCGAAGTTCTCAAAGTACTAAGAAACACATAACAAACATAATAGAACAATAATATGGGTTTTTTTTTATTTCTGATGCAAGGTGTACTTGCCTATGAAATGGAGAGAGAAAACACAAGAGAGAGAAAAAGAATAAAGTAATGAAGAGAGAAGCAAAATATTGGGTTATATATGGTAGGGTTGAGGGTTGAACCAAGGGTTCTCATGACTTGAACCAAATCACAAAATAAACCATGAGCAAGGTTAAACCAAAGAATGAGTCTAGCCTCCATGCATATGCAACCATGCTAAAATAAAAATACGTTCCAAATACATATATCGGGAATAGGGAGTGATATCCCTATCCAACTTAGAAAAATTCCTTCATCAAAATTCGAATCCAAGCAATAGTTAGAGAAGTCAGGACAAGCACGATACAAATCTACTGGCAACTACACATTGTAAACCCGCTGATTTTTTAACAATTTTTAATTTAGATTTTTCATAATTTTTTGGAATTTTCTGGGATTTTTATTAATTAAAACTATGGTATTTTGTAATTAAATGATTTTTAAATATTATTAAATAATATTTTATCGTGTAAAATGAAAAAAATTAGACATAGGGTAATTTTTTAGGAATTTATTGGACCCCAAAAGTATTTTTAAAACCCTAAAAACTATTGTTTAATTAAACCCAATTAAAACTGCCCGAACCGAACTGCCCCTAGGTCTTAGCGGGTCGGATCCGGATTCAACCCGACCCGTTTGAGACCCGGCCCGACCCGAACTAAACCCTAACCCCCAAATTCCTTCGTCTCCCCCGACCCTTCTCCTGCCGGCGGCCGTTTACGCCGCCGTGCCGCCGGTGACCTATCGTTTCCGCTCCGACAAACGCCCTCCGCCGCTTTCTCTTCACCTCCCTAAGCCCCGGCGGCCGTCCTCCTCCCTCTACTGCTATAAAATCCCTTCCCGACCTCCGGCTACCCGACGCCCCAGCCCAGCTCCTCCGGCCGACTCCTCAAACCTCCGCACCTCCAGAACCCGCGGCCAGCACCCGCTTCCTGCCCTCACCCAACTCCGGCCAGCAACCGCAGCACCGGCGCCGCCTCCGCCATTGAGCCCGACGACTCCGGCAAAGCCCATCCCCGTTCAGCACAGCCTCCGGTGAGCTCGGACACAGCAAAGCCCTAACCCTAACCAGGACACAGTGATCGGACACGGTAGACTCGAACGCGGACACGCACAACTCGGTTTTTGGAGCCCTGTTCAGGTACCCATTTCTCTTTCCTCGCTACCCCGATTTCTGTTTCGTCAATTGTGACGCGTAGGCTGTGTGACCCCCTCGGTGCCCGTGCAAACCGCTCGGTGCATCGCGTCCTGTGGCGATCGCGAACCGCGATCCAAAAACAGGAAAATTAATGTCCTGTTTCACCCCGGAACTGAGTACGCCCCGCCAAACGGGACGACTTGGTCACGTGCGGTCTTCACCGATACGTGTGCGTCATCGATATAGACGTTCGAGATTTCGCAGAAGTTGATTTGGATGTGCGTGCACATCAGAATCAACGCGTATCCACCGACAACACACCGTATCCGTCCTTTCTGGATCTCGCTGTAACTTAGTGTACACACGTTGGATCGAAACGAAACTTGCGCCATTGGACTCGTAGCAATACGATGGTCTTGTGACCCAAGTTTGGTTCGATTCTGAGAACGTTGACAAAATCGCGTATCGTGGGCCCCACAGGCTCCACTTGACGGACGATTTTGTGATCGGCTCATCGGAATCTAATTTTGGAAGTTCCGTTGGGTTCGTATCATCGTTCCTGACTTGTTGACACTAAATTGGACGAATTTGGAGACCTTTAACCCTGACCCGATTTTTGGTGCAAAGCGGCCCACATGTGGACCCCGCTTTGACCAGAAAATATCATTTTTGCCCTTGTGTCCAAATTGGACTTAAGGACAGGCGTTTCTAGCTATTTTATATTTTTTGAGACTATTGGTAATGTTAATTTTAGCTTTTGGAGGAGTACTTACAGGACCCACTGATACAGGGACGGCTACTGGTATTCCAACCCCAAGCAAGTATACCTTGCCAAATCTTGCAGTTTTTGCTACTTATTTCCTTGACATATATATATTTGTTGTACATGCTTCAACCTAGGACCGTGTGACTTACTTAGCGTCCGATTATAGTCGGGTGCCAACACCGTACGCGGAGTTGTGTAACGTCACCTAGAGATGGATATCATGACCCTTTACAATCTCGTACTTGCATTATCAAGTACGTTATATCCAGGACACCTGACACTATACATGTGACAGAATCTTCTTGAGATATTTATGGTGATTCTGTGTTGGATGCAGGATTGACATAGACATTATATTCTTAGATCTTATTATGACTTGCTGCATTAGTTTTGATCTAGCGTGTCATGGACATGAGACGTATGATTACATTGGGTGGGGAGAGACACACAGGCTACAGGCTGATTTCATATATATATAAAATCCATAGTAAACATATAGTAAAACACATAGTATAACTGCTACCGGCTCCCCGACACAGAGCTTGTAGTGGTATCAGCCTAAGTTCTAGTGATGCTCTCAACTTGCATTTCACATAGATGGTTATATAGTTACCCTATTGTTTCATTTATTGCTGCACTGCAATTATTTTGGCTTGTATTATCTGTACCTTGCTATGTCCCCTGAGGACATGGATCCGGATTATGTCCCCAGGATTAGCAGACGAGGTCTATCAAGAGGTATACGGAACATGAGCGCTTCTCGGAACAGTACTAGTACTTGAGGACGAGGTGATCGCTGAAGACTTCTCCTGAACATCTGCTTCTTCCATGCTCAGTTCTTATGGCAAATAAACTCTTTTATTCCTGTTTAAATGAACATTTGTAACAGACTTAATATCGGGTTGTTCCCTAATTTTTTTATTTACTTGTGACTGGTTAATATTTTTTTTTCTGATATTGTTATATTTAATCTGTGGATGAGATTAGTAAACCCTGACTATTGTAATACAACTTAAGTATGCCCCAATGGATCCATTAAATTGGGTTTGTCCATCGGTGTGTGCTGCTGGCCATTGCCACGTGTCTAGTCCCTCGATATTTTGGGACTGGGGCGTGACATGGTTTTTGTGGTGGCCCATGCAGGTCAACGACTAAATTGTTCAATTTCAACTTAGGGACCGAACAGGCCTGCCATAAGAATAGGATTAGTTTTAGGATCTCATCCACTTGCTTGAAACGTTCTTGATATCTGTATCGTATTCGAATTAATTTTTGACTTGCATCTTGCCTTGAATCCTGTGCGCTTCTTATAGTTTATTTTTGATGCAGAGCAATGGATCCGAGAACCAGCGACGAGAATCCCTTAGATACACCGCACGATGCAGTGGTCACCTATGATGAAGGAGTAACACCCGAAGACCGAGGACAATCAGCCCAAAGCAATCAAGCAGCCCAGCATAATTCAAGGTTCCGGCGTGATGACATCCCGTCGCCTCCGCAATTCGTTCCACCGATGCCTGTATTCCTACAAGGGCAACCTATGGACGGGCAATAGATATTTTAAATGATCTACACAATGATGCAAGCCCAACAGCAAATTCATCAAGAGACTCAGCGTCACGAGGCGGAGTATTTGAGGACTAGCCTAGTAACCGCATTGGAGCAGGCGAACCCACAAGCCAGGCGACCAACGATGGGTTCTATCACTGATTTTCGTCAGCTCAAGCCCCGTACCTTTTTTGGCAAGGAGGGACCAACCGAAGTTCATGAGTGGCTCACCAACATACAACACCAGTTGGAAGCAGCTGAGCTTCCAAGAGAACGTTGGATGACCGCCGTTAGAATACAGTTGACAGACAATGCTCATCACTGGTGGCTATCTGAAGAGACCCAGCTTGGACCAGACCGAGTCACTTGGGAAGAGTTTTCCAGACTCTTTCAGGAGATGTACATTCCAGCTATCGCACGATCAGAACTTCGGGACAAGTTCAATCACCTCACTCAGAGAAGTATGACAGTGGAAGAGTACAACGTGGAGTTCATTCGTCTAAGTCGCTTCGCCCCTACTTTGATCCCGACGGAAGAAGAGAAGGATGAGAAGTTCTTCGATGGACTAAACTTCGATCTACAGAGACTCATCGGATCCGTCACACCTACCTCTTACTCGGACGTTCTCGCTGCAGCCCGACGCATGGAACGCGTCACCAGGAGAGAGACCAGTCTGAAACGAGCTTCCACTTCAGCCAAAGCATCACAAGAAAAAGCTGCAAAGAGACCTCACATACACCAGCCATCCAGAGCCTCTCCGCAGACATTACCTACATGTCAATACTGTGGCAAGGTAGGCCATATTGAGAAGGACTGCAGACGCAAGTTAGGATTATGCTTGATTTGTGGAACCAATCAACACTTAGCCAAGGATTGTCCTTATCATCAAGAGAGAGCACTAATATTAAACAGACGAGCTTTACCAGCACCAAGGCCAGTCTATCCAGCATCGGGAGTACCACAGACGAGAGTTGGAGAAGTCAGACAACCAGCCCAAGGAGGGTATCAGCCGAGGCCACCCTTGGCACCACAAGAAGCACTCTTCCAACAGGCCCAGCAGCAGAGGAATCCACCTCAAGGACGCGGACAAGCTTTCGCGATGACTTTGGAGGACGCTCAGACTCTTGGAGTAGCTAATGCGCGTAAGTTTTTGTAGTTTTCTGTTTCAAGTATTGCTTTAGTTCGTGCCTGCTGGTTCGTGACCTTAGACTTAACCTGACTTTCTAATAATTAATAACCTAGAATGTTTCATAACTTATAACCTAGTGATAACCTAGAATTGTTAAACCTAATATATTTTTAAAGAATAACCTAGTTATTTTCTAAAAACTATAATTTTCTAGATTTCCTACATTTGGGAAATTGCATTGCTTAGGGAAATGAGTTTCCCTGTGTGTTTTAAACCCTCAAACTTGACTTTTCTTAATCTTGATGTGCTTCGAATAAATTTTTGTAACCGTGTCATCTCTGCTGACAGGTTATTCTTTGATTGCGAGGACGTAATCCTCTTAAGGGGGTAGATTGTAAACCCTCTGATTTTTCAAGAATTTTTAATTTGGATTTTTTATAATTTTCTGAAATTTTCTGAGATTTTTATTAATTAAAACTAAGGTATTTTGTAATTAAATAATTTTTAAATGTTATTAAATAATATTAAAATATTATGGAAATAATATTTTATGGTGTAAAATGAAAAAAAATAGACATAGGATAATTTTTCGGGAATTTATTGGACCCCGGAAGTATTTTTAAAACCCTAAAAACTATTGTTTAATTAAACCCAATTAAAACTGAACCCGGTTCACTTAAACCAAAAATAAACCAAACCGGCCGGTCTGCCCGAACCGAACTGCCCTTAGGTCCTAACGGGTCAGATCCGGGTTCAACCCGACCAGCTTGAGACCCGGCCCGACCCGAACTAAACCCTAACTCCCAAATTCCTTCGTCTCCCCCGACCCTTCTCCTGCCGGCGGCCGTTTCTGCCGCCGTGCCGCCGACGACCTATCGTTTCCGCTCCGCCAAACGCCCTCCGCTGCTTTCTCTTCACCTCCCTAACCCCCGGCGGCCGTCCTCCTCCCTCTACTGCTATAAAATCCCTCCCCACCTCCGGCTACCCGACGCCCCAGCCCAGCTCCTCCGGCCGACTACTCAACCCTCCGTACCTCCAGAACCCGTGACCAGCACCCGCCTCCTGCCCTCACCCAACTCCAGCCAGCAACCGCAGCACCGGCGCCGCCTCCGCCAGTGAGCCCGACGACTCCGGCGACGCCCATCCCCGTTTTGCACAGCCTCCGGTGAGCTCGGACACAGCAAGGCCCTAACCCTAACCAGGACACAGTGATCGAACACGGTAGACTCGAACGCGTACTTGCACAACTCGGTTTTTGGAGCCCTGTTCAGGTACCCATTTCTCTCTTTTCGCTACCCCGATTTTTGTTCCGTCAGTTATGACGCGTAGGCTGTGTGACCCCCTCGGTGCCCATACAAACCGCTCGGTGCATCACGTCCTGTGGCGATCGCGAACCGCGATCCAAAAACAGGAAAACCAACGCCCTATTTCACCCCGGAACTGAGTACGCCCCGCCAAACGGGACGACTTGGTCGCGTGCGGTCTTTACCGATACGTGCGCGTCGTCGATACGGATGTTCGAGATTTCGCAGAAGTTGATTTGGATGTGCGTGCAGATCGGAATCAACGCGTATCCGCCGACAATGCCCCATATTCGTCCTTTATGGATCTCATGTAACTTAGTGTACACACGTCGGATCGAAATAAAACTTGTGCCATCGGACTCGTAGCAATACGATGGTCCTGTGACCCAAGTTTGATCGATTCTGAGAACGTTGACAAAATTGCGTATCGTGGGCCCCATAGGCTCCACTTGACGGGCCATTTTGTGATCGGCTCATCGGAATCCAATTCTGGAATATCCGTTGGGTTCGTATCATTGTTCCTGATTTGTTGACACTAAGTTGGACAAATTTGGAGACCTTTGACCCTTACCCAATTTTTGGTGCAAAGTGGCCCACATGTGGACCCCGCTTTGACCAGGAAATGTCATTTTTGCCCTTGTGTCCAAATTGGACTTAAGGACAGGCGTTTCTAGCTATTTTATATTTTCTGAGACTGTTGGTAATGTTCATTTCAGCTTTTGGAGGAGTACTTACAGGACCCACTGATACAGGGACGGCTATTGGTATTCCAACCCCAGGCAAGTGTACCTTGCCAAATCTTGTAGTTTTTGCTACTTATTTCCTTGACATATATATTTGTTGTACATGCTTCAACCTAGGACCGTGTGACTTACTTAGCGTCCGATTATAGTCGGGTGCCAACACCGTACGCGGAGTTGTATAACGTCACCTAGAGATGGATATCGTGACCCTTTGCAATCTCGTACTTGCATTATCAAGTACATTATACCCAGGATACCTGACACTATACATGTGACAGAATCTTCTTGAGATATTCATGGTGATTCTGTGTAGGATGCAGTATTGACATAGACATTATATTCTTAGATCTTATTATGACTTGCTGCATTAGTTTTAATCTAGCATGTCATGGACATGAGACGTATGATTACATTGGGTGGGGAGAGACACACAGGCTACAGGCTGATTTCATATATATATATAAAATCCATAGTAAACACATAGTAAAACACATAGTATAACTGCTACTGGCTCCCCGACACAGAGCTTGTAGTGGTATCAGCCTAAGTTCTAGTGATGCTCTCAACTTGCATTTCACATAGATGGTTATATAGTTACCCTATTATTTTATATATTGCTGCACTGTAATTATTTTGGCTTGTATTATCTGTACCTTGCTATGTCCCCTGAGGACCAGGATCCGGATTATGTCCCCAGGATTAGCAGACGAGGTCTATCCAGAGGTATACGGAACATGAGCGCTTCTCGGAATAGTACCAGTACCTGAGGATGAGGTGATCGCTGAAGACTTCTCCTGAACATCATCTTCTTTCATGCTCAGTTCTTATGGCAAATAAACTCTTTTATTCCTGTTTAAATGAACATTTGTAACAGACTTAATATTGGATTGTTCCCCAATTTTTTATTTACTTGTGACTGGTTAATGTTTATTTCTTTTGCTGATATTATTATATTTAATCTGTGGATGAGATTAGTAAACCCTGACTATTGTAATACAGCTTATGTATGCCCTGATGGATCCATTAAATTGGGTTTGTCCATCGGTGTGTACTGCTGGCCATTGACACGTGTCTAGTCCCTCGATATTTTGGGACTGGGGCGTGACACACATACAAGTAATATTATCACAACATACTGGTGATGACCTGATCAAAGAATCCGAGATATGAAGACGTAAGAAAGAATATATCTTCTAAATTGAATAGGTGCGGGTACCGAGATCAAATATCATCCTCGCACTCTTACATTGGTTCCCCTAGAGAGTGATGGCTCCAAGCAAACCTGATAAGAGAAATAGTCCAATTCTTGAGCACCTTCTCCCTTTGGTCCAATATGGATACGGGTTGCTCCTCGTAAGATAAGTCGGTACCAACGACTAACTCAGAGTAATCGAGGATATGATTAAGATCCGGAACATACCTATGCAACTGAGACACATAAAATATATTGTGTACCTTACGTAGTGAAGGTGAAAGGGCAAGACGATGGGCAATATTGCCTACCCGCTCGAGAATATTGTGTAACACCCTGTTCCGCTCAAGCGGACTGCCGACTCAATCGGAAACAGTGCAGCTGTCCCGACCCGCTTTGCCTCGATCAAGAAGCAAAGGATATCCAGACTTGTCCCTACAGGAATCCGGCTTGGACTTTCAGAGGCTCGCTCAGACGTATCGCTCTACCGAGGCGAATCATCGCTAAGGTGGGTGGCTACGGTGAACTTGTCTTTGCTTAGCCAGCACACATAAAATCTGGAATATTTATGCTAGTCGCTAGATGATTTACCCCCTGCATGCTAATAAATCCAACGCACCTAGCTAAGGGAATATCCCAACTTGTATTGCTTGCTAGAACATGGAAATTGAAATACTGCTTATATTCAGACCCTCGCATGCTATGTCCCTTAACGGTTTCAACTCTCGGCTTACCTTCGGGTCCGAGCAACGTGCCTGCTTATATTCCTTAGAAACGTATGCTTGTCTGCTTTCAAACGTCTAGCGTTATTGTGTTGTGCATGCATTCTTGTTTAGTCAGAAGACTATCAAATAGTCCTTTTGTGCATTTGAACCTGCAAGTATCCGGGATCGTTAGGTCACCCAAGGCAAATCCCCGAACCAGGGGAATGCATCAAGCAAGAATAGATATTTGAATGTGAATCACGCTTGAATGATAATCATGCCATGTTTGGATCTGAACGAGGATTGTGTTTGTACTGTTCGAATCCCAGCTCATGGAGCAATGTGCTCGTTCAGAATAAGTTTGTGTGTTCCATGATTATCATGTCAAGCTTTGGATTTGGATAGACCCTGACCTGCATGTCGCGGACAACCTGTGCACAAGGATTTTTGGCTTCCGCGGACGGTCACCGGGGCACTGGGACCGATCCGATCCGGGCGGAAGAGTTTGTATGGTCGTTAGTCACGGACGGAGTGTTATGTAGCGGGGCTCGCCACCTGCGTTGCTATCGCTCTTAGTCCCGAGACCATAACCCGTCCATAATGGCTATGCCAGCGACTTTTGTCATATAGATAAGTCATCCTCGCTTAGCGGCTATCCGCGTGCGAGTCATTGCATAGCATCAATAAACTGAACACCTGAACTATCTGAACATAATGACTCTCATGTTTGTATATGCTATGCTTCCTGAATGTTTATACTTACCGTGCTTGAATTAATCATGTTTGCCTTGGACAGGGAAGGAGAAATGGTAAGTTGGTAAAGTCTCGCCGTGTTTCCTCAAACATCGCACGGCACACTGCCTGACACGTTAAGCTATTCAATGTTTGCATGAAACTGATCCTAAGGCAACTAGAAAGACAACTTAATAGTTGTGCACGGAACCTGTATTACGTGTTTGGATTTGTCGAGCGGGCGAGTAGCTTCCCCACCAGTGCATTCAATGTACTGATAATTCTCCAGTTTGATATGCAGGGTGCGGGAGAACCTCGTGCGGTGCAGGCGCCTCCTTCGTGCGTGCTAAGGCCAGGAGTTCCCTCTGTAGCCTTGCAATGATACGTCCGGGACTGAAGCACATATACAAGACATAAGTTGTGAACATCGCCTGAACATCGCCTGAACATCGCCTGTACGATCATTCCACAGTTGTAGCCATTTGGCACGCTTTTACTGTTTCAAAGAGAGAGGCTTGAGCGACTTGTAATCTCGGCTATACGCCGCCTGTAATACATGTTTTATATCAATAAAGAGATTACTTTACTTGTTTCGATGCTTCCGCTATATTGTCGACTCAGTGAACCTGTTACCGATCGCTATGCGTTCCTAACCTCCGCTGCACTTGGACAATCTGTGTGACTCTGTGGCTTAGAACTCTTGCCGCCAGCCAATGAACCATGGCCTTGCACGGGCGTGGCTCACGCTCGTGCAGCATCACGCACGGATGGGTTAAGCGATCGTTCCGTGGGAGCGCTGGCGTGGGTGATTCCCGCCTAGCGGGAACGGCCGATTGCCTGCGGGAGATTGGGGCATGACATATTGAACGAACCTACGTATCACGGACTAAGCTTCCCGTGAACCCCGAATCTAATGACTCCACGGGTAGGCAAAGTCAGCAAAAATATGTGGTCGCCGACACAAAACTCTAAAGGTATATGATACTGATCTGTCCAATAACGATGCCTATCTTGTGCAACCCGAAGTTACTCTCTAATCTTCTTGACAACCTCTACTGTCTGCGTTATCATTTTAGGGCCTAACATCTTCTGCTCACTGATGTCATCCCAAGCCAACGATGATCTACACTTCCTGCTGTATAGTGCTTCGAAAGGTGCCATCTGAATACTGGCCTGATAACTATTATTATACGAGAATTTCACTAAGTAGAGGTGATTCTCCTAAGATCCACTAAGTCTAAGGTATAGGCTCGTAGCATATCCTTCACGGTCTGGATAGTTCTCCTTGATTTTTTGTCTATCTGGGGCTGGTAAGCTGATGCAAACTTTTCCAAAAATGTGAAGTGAAACGTATCTCGATCTGACACGATACTTACTGGGATACCGTTTGTCTCACTATCTGCCACATATATATTTTAGCCAATTATTCTGTAGACTGTCCTACTCGAAAAGGAAGAAAGTGAGCTACTTTTGTGAAACGATCCACTATCACCCAAACTGTATCTCGACCAGTCGGTAATCTAAGTAAACCAATTACAAAGTCCATCGTGATGTGTTCCCACTTCCACTCTGGAATAGGAAGCGGCTGCAATAATTCTGTTGGTCTCTGTTGTTCTGTCTTCACTTGCTGACATATCAGATATCGCGATATGAAGTATTCTACTTGTCACGATCCACACCCGGTATAAGGGCACGAGAGCGTGGGTATGTCCAGCCTATGCCGCAACATCGGCGGTAGAACGCTGTCTAGGTCACAATACTAGCTAATCACTCTCACATAAATATTCGACTCCATAAGGAGACACAGATATCATAATATAATATGGAATACTCAATCATATAAACTCTAGCATGATGAGATATCGAAGAAAGCAAATGAAATACAAGACAAGTCTAAACAACAATAAATAGTCTAACCTGCAATCAATAACATCCAATCTCCAAGTATGCTGGAAACAAGTCCTCTATATCATAGTCTAAAAAAAATATCCAGTCAGGATTGCAACGAAGTACAAGCACTAATAGCAGTTCCATGTATATTGACAAAACTATAACACAGTATAAAGAAATACAAGACATATATGAATATTGGCAATAAGAAATACTGACGAGCATGGATATACTAGAAATAGAAATACTGGAATAAATGGAATACGGGATAAAGAATACTAGAGTATGTCATCATCAATGTACATCTAGCAATGAAATAGAAATATAAGTACACGCTAGAACAATGAACTGGTATATAAGTGTGTACAAGAACAATAACTAGAACATGTAGAGATGCTAGATCAATATACTAGAGATGCATGTCAAGAACATCTAGCTAAGTGTGTGAAACATCAACATATCATGTGATCGGCTTGGGACTGATAAGACTCATTACATTGATTAGTGATCATCCTTGTAAAGTCAGGCTAACCATATATAACAGCGATGAGGCATGTAATGGTCAGGCTGCACCGATATGAGGTATGGGTGAGCTATGATGCATGTAAAGTTGGGTATGATCACATAAGCTACTAATATTTTCCCGTTTTTCCCCAGCTAGCATGATGGATTCCAATCATGACTCCTCGTGACAGGTCTCAATGATGCCAACTCGTGTAAATAACAGTGTCAGAGTCATATACGCTATACAAAAAGAGTTATAGAGATAATCAACATAATAGAAACTGTCAGAGAATGTACTCGCCTGTGGTCCTGCTGCTGGCAATACCAATAACCTGATTTTGAAGTCTTGTCTGAACAACCAACAATCCTATAGACATCATATAATATAATATTGCATCAGATATTACTCTGACACACAATAAAAATATACTAGACTCGGGGCCACGCTAGGTATGACACTGGTCAACTAGGGTCAAGTGTGCGTCAAATTGCATGGGTCATGTCTGTAATTGCTGTGTATAACAGACAGTCAATTCACTAGTCTCTGGGGTGCATAGTCAATTATAAATACGGGATGTCCGTAATTTACGCTAAGGTCTCTCAGTACATATATAATATACATAGTCTTATCTAGCATATAACATTAATACTCATAATATATATACACTAATTAAATACATATACAATATATGTATACCAATTAATTACATATATAATATATACTAGTTGAACAATATATATACATCATATTGAATAATGTACACATACTAAATATATATACATACTATACTATACCAATTGAACAATACTCATATACCAATGTAGATTAATTGAGTATATATACTATATTTATATATGTATATATATACCAATGGTATACCTATTAAACATAAACTCATGGAATACCTATACTATACATGCCAATTAGATACATATCCTATTTGAATATATATACACATACGTTCATGAAATAACAAAAATGAGGGCAGGAACGAACCTGCGTACGGGTACGACGACGATGACGATGGTGTTGATGACGACGATGGTTACGACTATGGCGACGATGATGATGGTGAAAGTATTGATGATGTTTATGGTGATGGTGATTATGGTGATAAACAGGTGGTGGTTTTGATCATGGTGAGGCTGCCGGAGGAGCTCAGGCAGGAGGAATCGTGGCATTCAGGCGAGGTCACGACGGAGGAGTCCGGTCGAGGAGGGTTCGGTCGAGGACGAGGTCGACAGGGAGATGGCCGGATAGGTCGTCGTGGGGACTTCAACGGGGAGGATCGGACTGCTGTAGGTGTTAATGGTGCTGGTGGGGCATCGTGGTATCGAGTAGAAGAAGATCGGGTTGAACTCCGGTGGTGGACGAGTTTGAGGAGGAGGCTGGGAAGAGGACGTTCAGTCGATTGAACGAGAGGGGGCGAGGCGGTCGGGGTTCTATCTTCAGGCGAGCATCGTGTTCACCGGAGGGGATGACAGGGAGGTTGGTGAACGACGGTTCAGAGGTCGGCTTCGATTGGTATAGCGGGTTCGAGGATGGCCCGGTCGACTCCAGCGTCGGGATGAGAAGTCCAGCGGGTCGAGGGGTGTTTAGGCGGAGGAAGGAGATGGGAAGGATGGGAAAGAGGAGGAGTCGATGAGGTACTACGGTTGGGCGATGATGGCTTGGTCGGGATCGACAGATGGGAAGATGGAAACAGGTTCAGTCAAAGGATGGCGAGGAAGGAGATCCGGTCGAGGCTGTCGAGTTGACAGCGGGTGCAGCGGCGCTCCGGCAAGTCTTCGGCGAGATGGGTGAACAGGGATAAAAGGGGAGATGAAGTCGACTGGCTTGGGTTTTAGTTTACAAAGAAAAGGAAAAGTAAAGAAAAAGGAAAAAAGATTATTTATACAAGTTGGGTGTAGGTTTGACCTAGAATTGGTTTGACTGGTCAACCCCTCTTGGAATTGGGCTTTTCATGTATGATTTCAAGGGCCATGATTCAAATGGGTTCAAAATGAAAGGCTATGATGCATTGGTTCAAGGTTTGGAGGACCATGGTTTTAAGGAGGTTGATGTTGAATTATACACTCCCAAAAATTATGAAAAATACCAATGAAGGAGAAATGGGTTTATTCACGTATTGTGCCCAATGGGGTAGACACCTTAATGCACTTTTGCACAAAAGTGCCCAACAATTAGAAAATTGCACAAAGTTAGGTTTATGGTTTAATTTAATTAAAATAAATGCAATCGGTATTCTAAAATTAATTAGAAGTACAAGAGGCTAAAATTAAGTGGGACACAAGTGTCATGAATGAAGAAGACTAAGAACAGAATATTACCCTAATTTGGGTTACACGAAAATGGATTGAGATTGTGTCTCCAATTTCGATTAGAACGCACAAGGATACAAAGTTAGGTTTATTCGGATTTAAAATAAATGTCCGCGACGAATATTATACGGCTAAAATGAAGAACAAGAGAAAATAATTATAAGTTACACAAATGTCAGAAAAGGAGACAAGCATGTCTAGGACAAGGTTGTGAACTTGGTTGGAAGGCAAAAGCTAGGATAGCGCTCCAAATGTCGAAGCAACGGTAAGGCACAACAATAAAATAAAAATCACTGCAATTATTAAATATAATTTAATATTATGCAATCATTTATACATTAATTTATAAAAAGATGAAAATACCCCTTATCTGAAATATTGGGGTGACACTACTTCCCTCTTTATTTTGTTCCACCAAAAGTGTTGCTTGATATCTTGGTACATCTTCGTGCCTCCCGGATGAATGAAATACTGGAAACTATGTACTTCAATCATAACTTCTTGTCGAATATTCCCGCTTGGTACGCATAGTCGATTCCCAAACCTTAGCATTCCATCCGCATGTATTGTCAACTCCTTCCGAAGACCTGACTCACATTCTTCTCGTAGCTTTTGAATCTTCGGGTCCTCTGCCTGAGCAAGTTTGATTCTATTTACCAAAGTTGACTGAATCTGTAGGCTAGCCTAAACTCTTGTACTATGTGGAAGTACTATCTTGATACCCATCTTTCATAAGTCTGCTAGAATGTGCTTCTGAGTAGTCAACATAAATTCGCCACATCTTCTGCTAAGTGCATCAGCTACTACATTAGCCTTGCCCGGATGGTACTGAAGTTCTACGTCATAATCTTTCAATAACTCTAGCTACCTTCTTTGTCTTATTTTTAGGTCCTTCTGTGTGAATACATACTTCAAACTCTTATAATCTATGAATATTTCTACTCGATCGCCATATAAGTAGTGCCTCCATAGCTTAAGTGCAAATACTACTACTACTAGCTCCAAATCATGAGTTGGATACTTCTTCTCGTGATCCTTGACCTGCCGAGAAGCATGCACTTTCACTCTTCTTTGTTGCATCAAAATACATCCAAGTCCTTTGCCAGATGCAATGTAGTACACTATGAATCCTCCGGAGCCTGCTGAAAGAGTAAGGATTGGTGCAGAGATTAACTTCTTCTTCAACTCTTCAAAGGCTATCTGACATTCTGCTGACCATATAGACTTTAACTTTCTTGTGCGTCAACCGAGTCGATGGTGCCGAGATCTTAGCAAAATCTGACACAAATCTCCTGTAGTATCCTGCCAAGCCCAGAAAAATATGTACTTCTGCAACTGTCTTCAGAATTGGCCAGTTCTCTACTGCCTCTACCTTCTTGGGATTAACTGACACTCCTGTTCCAGAAATAATTTTCCCAAGAAAGGATATGCAATCTAACCAAAACTCATACTTACTAAGCCTTGCATATAGCTGGTGCTTCCTCATCGTTTGTAGCACTATCCTAAAATATTCTTCATGATCCTCCTCATTACGAGAATACACCAGGCTGTCATCGATGAATACTACCACAAATTGGTCTAAGTAAGGCATGAAAATATAGTTCATCAAATCCATGAATGTCGTTGGAGCATTAGTCAGTTCGAATGGCATAACTAAGAATTCTTAATGCCCATATCGTGACCTAAATGCTGTCTTCGGTATATCTGCTCCCGAACTCGCACCTGATGATATCCTGATCGTAAATCTATCTTGGAGAAAACTCTTGCTCCACTTAATTGGTCAAACAAATCATCAATCCTTGGTAATAAGTATTTGTTTTTTTACTATCACTGTATTTAATCGCCTGTATTCCATACACAACTGTGTCGATCCATTCTTCTTCTTTACCAATACCACTGGTGCTCCCCACAGGGATCCACTAGTCCAAATAAACTTCTTTGCCTTCAGTTCTTCCATGTGTCGATATAACTGATGAAGCTCTGATGGTGATATTGGGTATACCTTCTGGGATACTAGTTCTACTCCTGGCATTAACTCTATACAGAACTTGACTTCTCTAATTGGGGGTAATCCAGGAAGATCAATGGGAAAGAAGTCCATGAAATCTTCAACTATCTTGGGCAGCGGATTTGCTTCCCTTGCTGTTGTTGTGACTCCTCCCTTATGTTGGTCTCTTGCTATTCTACTAAGGACAACTCTTCTAGACCAGGAATTCTAAACAATACTCTACCCCCACGACAGTCTATTATTGTATGACTGTCTCTCAACCAGTCCATGCCTAAGATAACATCAAAGTTATCCATAGGAAACTCGATCATATTTACAGGTAATAAATATCCATATACTACGACTGGATATGCTAGGCATACCCTACTAACTTCTACGATCCCATTGTCAGTAAGTATATTCAGCCTCGCTGATAATGCCTCAAACTTTGATCCAATATGTGTTGCATATTATGCAGATATAAATGAGTGCGAAGCTCCAGAATCAATTAAAGATATAGCAATTAGTGTTGTAACAGAAATGTTACCTGCCACTACGTCACCTGACGCCATAGCTTCCTCCAAAGACAAAATGAGTGCCTGCCCTTGGCCTTGTTGAGCTTCCTGCTGCTATCTTCCTTGCTATCATAGTTGCGGCCCTTGCTAATTCTGCTGTGCCTGCATCGACAACGGACGTTGAGCTAAAGGTCGTACTACTACTACTGGTCCTCCTTGCTGCACTGCCCTTGGAGCTGGCAATGCAGAAAAATATTGTACTAGCCCTCCTGACCTCTATATTAATGGGCACGTGGCAACCTTGTGATCCGGGCTCCCATATCTCAAGCATAATCTGTTAGCAAAAATTGGTTTTCTAAAATATATGTTTAATAGATCAAAACCAAAAAAAACTCATGAAACCTAAAAAAAATCTAAGTTAGAAATATAGATCTATACCAATCCATCCATTTAAACAGAAAACTCCAAGTTCTAAAAGTACTAAGAAACACATAACAAACATAATAGAATAATAATATGGAGGTTTCTTTATTTCTTATGTAAGGTGTACTTGCCTATAGAATGGGGAGAGAAAACACAAGAGAGAGAAAGAGAATGAAGTAATGAAGAGAGAGAAGGAAAATATCGGGTTATATATGGTAGGGTTAAAATTTGAACCAAGGGTTCTCATGACTTGAAATAACCCACAAAATAAACCATGAGCAAGGTTAAACTAAAGAATGGGTCTAGTCTCCATGCACATACAACTATGCTAAAATAAAAATATTTTTCAAATACGTATATCGAGAATGGGGAGTGACAGTTACAAAGGAGTGCTCATCCACACGACAAAACTCTATGAAAGAGGTCTGTGCATGTCCAAAATGAGTCTCCATCCAGGCAGCAGAATCTCGCAAAGGGTCTGCGCGTATCTCGGTAGCAGGATGGTGTGCTGGGGCCTCTCCCTCCACAACCCAGCATTAGAAGTAAAGTACTTCCTTCCTCCAAGAAAAACACCCGGATCGGGGGCTCTTGGATCAAAACTGCCCTTGATCAACCCCTCGACGAAAAGAGCCTCAGCCTTCAACATCCCTCACAGAAAAAGGAAAGAAAGCAAAGAGATAAAGTTCTCTCTCTCCTCCCTACCTATTTTATAGTCCTCAAAGCCGCATGAAAAGATCGAGGAAATGAACCAAGCAGTTATGAGGGTGAACTTAACGTCTTGATTCACGGGGTCCACTTTAATCTCCCTTGAAATGGTGACCTCTAGGGGCCCACGTCAGGAGATGGTGCATAATCCCAAAGGAGATTCACTAAAATATTAAGACAAATCCGTCAGTTACTGACGATTTGACAGCCCGGAAGTGCCCGCCCATGCGGCCTAACGCCCAGGCGGCCTGACGTCTATGCGATCCAACGTCCATGTGACCTTCCATCCATGCGACCAAAAGTACTTCTTCCTCCATGCTTCTTATTCAAAGTATTGCAAACTTATCAGTTTGAAAACTTTGAAGAGGGTCTTATAGAAGCATAAAAAATATGCATCCATGCAACCCTGCGCCCCAAAAGAAAAACTAAGAAGAAATCAGGTCGTAGAGTCTCCCTGCTGCCAAGAAAGACGACATCCATGCATCCCCAATCAGCCAAAGTAGCCTGGCCGTAGAAGGACCTAACGTGGCGTCTAGTCAGCAGGATCGTCTCTGACACAGAATCCTGATGAAAAGAAATTTCTAATTTCCTCAAAAGATGTGAACAAACTAAACGACATAAGTCTCATGTCAGCACAGAACTTTACTCTAGATGGATGTGCAGCGCCATGTGTACAGCACAACTGGCCTTATGCGACTCCATACAACCCAGGTTCCATGCGGTCCCATGTGTCTTTGGTCCTATGCATCTCAGGCTCCATGCGTCCCATGCGTCCCTGGCTCCATGTATCCCCGAATCCATGCGTTCGATACATCCCTGGCCCTATGCATCCCAGGTTCCATACCTCTCTGGCCCCATGCATCCCAGACTCCATGTGTCCCATGCGTCTCTAGCCCCATGTGTCCCATACTCCATGCGTCTTATGCGGTTCTAGCCCCATGCATCCCAGACTCCATGCGTCCTATGTGTCTTTGGCCCCATGCATCCCAAACTCCATGCGTTCCATGCGTCTCTGGCCCTATGCGTTCCAGACTTCATGCGTCCCATGCGTCTTTGGCCATATATGTTTTTGACTCCATGAAGACCAAATCTTGCTGTTATGACAAGAGTGATTCTCTCCAACCAAGAGCGGACTATGTGTCAAGCTGACCAATTCACTCCCACAAAGGAAGATAACCACCCAGATCTTTAGCAACAAAAAATCCTAATAAGTGCTCGTGTGGCAGCTTGGTCTGCTCACGGTTACAGCTGTACCCTGTTAAGAAGGGACAGGTGGTACCCTCCAACATCCATGCGGCCCAATATATGCGCGCCCATGGATGACTATAAATAGTAGGGTACCACACCCATACAAGAGGCGGGCTATCGCTAAACCTACAGTCAATCAAGAGAGAAGAGCTTTCTCCTCCTACATCGGGTCATCCCCGGAGTAAAGAGAGTTGCTACACTCCTAACCCTCCATCGTCACTCCCAGAAAAAATTATACTTAGATTGTCTGTCTAGGACCTCTTTGTACTATCTTTTTATTTGTTAATTAAGTCAAGATCTCTTAGAACTTTCAAATTTGATGACGAAAACATATGAGGAGCAAATCGGCTAAGTTGGTAAAACTCGGCCGCATACTGGTCAACTGATCTCGTTTGCTGACAGAGGTTGATAAACTGCTGGTGGAGCTGGAACCTGACAGTAGTATGGAAATACTTCTCCTAGAACTGCTCCTTGAATGTCTGCCAGTCAATGGGCTTCAGAAGCACCATTTCTTGTGATGTCCACCAATCTCGTACAAGATCTGTTAGTTATAGCTTTACAACTGCTACCTTCTTATCCTCAGGGGTCTTAGTCGCATCCAGGATGACCTTAAAATCATGGAGCCAAGAATCTGCTGAAACAACATCCTCAGTGCCGAGAAACTTAGTTGGACACAAGCGACTGACGTTGGATGCCGAGTTATGACTATAACGCCCACTGGTCTCGATCGCTACTTTAACTCCCTGGCAAAGAGTCGTGTTGGTTTGTTCTTGTCCTTGATGAAAATATTGGCAAAGCTGGACCACTTATTGCTGGAGTTGTTGTTATTGCTGTTGTACCATCATCATGGCTTGGATCATCCTTAACATGGCCTGTGAGTCTGCCTGCCCTGATTCCACTATAAGAACTGGTGGTATTGTCTAGGTTGGATGGAGTGGCTGGGCTGACTGAGCTGGTATGAACGGTAGAGCAGACTTGACTGGCCGTCTCGGTAAGATTGGCGGAACTAACTGTGTTGATTGGACTTGAGTGACTAGCGGAGCCACCTGATGGATAGCTACTGACGCTGGCCCTTGGTTCAATGGCCGGGCCTGATCCTGACTTATTACTAGATCTTCTAGCGGTGCAACAGAAAACTCAGAAAGAGGAGCAGGTAGGGTTTCCCTGAAGGATAAGGACACAAGACAAACAATGAGGGACGAAAATGGAACAATCATGTCAAGCAAGTTTTCAATTCAAGGAAAACGGGAAGGTATAGGTTCAGGTGGAGTTCAATTGAAGATAAGTAAATGATTGAGATTCTAACAAGATGAGTCCCCCCACAAGTCTGAAAAATGAGACCAGTATAGGCTACCACGAAAACCTTGTCATATCCCGCTCCTAGAATACTAGGCAAATACGAGGACTGATATGGCCAACCAGACCGTGCAGAACACCGAAGTAAGCCGTAATATGCTAAGGTTGTTAAGAAGACAAATGGGTGAACTATAGCATGCTATGATGTCAGTCCTAAGACCAACATGTCCTACTATCTTAATCCATCAACAATAATTTCACGATTATATCATACATGAATATAAGGAGGAATCCCAAAATATATACCACATATGATCATGAAGCTAGTGAATACAAAATGCTGTACTAGCAGAGTATAATTATACATGATCAAATATACCATCCATGGTCTAATATATATATATATATATATATATATATATATATATATATATATATATATATATATATATATATATATATATCATGTTGACTATAGTCTCAAAAATATAAGGAGCTAACTCTGCCCCTTGATACACCACAAATCAAGAAATCAAAACGAGGGGTGGAAGAAGGAAACCCACTCGTGAGCTTCGGCCGCAGTCCTACGAGTGTGAGCCATCTTGCTGGAAGTACAGAGGATCCTGGTTATATTCGGATAAATCTGGCCAAGCAAAACCAGTGGGGTCAGAACCCCAAGCAACAAGTACCATAAAGGATCTTAAGGTGTTAACCAAAACCATAATTAGCAGAAATAATAAACAACCAAATAACTAAATAAATATGGGTCAAGCTTTTTACGGTACCAATGTACTTGTCTCGATAAAATAACTATAAAAATAATGCACTGATAATAAACTAACTATAAAGAAAGATAAGGCGACGAGCGATAAAAGGGCATATGATCTACTCTAAATCAGGATCATAACCCTTAAACCAAACAAGGACTGGGTTTACAAACCTTTACTCGAGCAAAATGCACTCTAACTACGCGTCGAAGAAATAAAACTAGAAGAGCGAGCTAGATGAATAGACAAACATTCATATCATGGTCAAACATGCCTATGGCTTGCTATAATTAACTAACTAGGGTTATCACAAACATAGTTACTAACAAATACATATTTGAAGAATATTGCTACCACCGATACTGCAGTCAACCTGGATGGCTAATGATATGCTTGTCTAATACTTATAGTGCACATAACAAACAATGATGAATAAAGAACTAATGCAGATAATTGATAATATAACAATACATAACTTAGGCCTAAATTGGTTTTGGAAACATATCTGTAAATTGTCTTGTAAACTGAAACTGAAACATAACTGGAATATATACTGGAATGCATATACTGAAATACATAATGTTATGAACCTTGACTCAATAGCAACAACTTGTAGTGCCGTAGCACATCACAGATCTTGTAACCACATTATACAACAAATCATATAACTACCATGGTATATCACAAAGTATTGTACGTACTGTGGCATGCGTAACTTGGTTGGTCATGGGGCCCTTTCCTAGCAAGGTTGGTCCATGCCTCATGGGGCCCTTATCTAGTCAAATTTTATCTCGTTTAATCATTATTTCAAGTTTTTGAGTCATGGACACTTGAGAACTTCCTAGAATGACGAGTTACGAGTATGAGCTATTCATGAGTTATCACTGGCAAACTTATCGTATCCACGATACGCGATACATTGGGCAATACTCACACTCAATTGTCCGATGCCAAATGCAATAGGTTTATCATACACAATAATTTTTATGGTATCTTGAGGGTCAAAACATGTGTTAAATTGTAAGAGCACAAAATTCAACTATATTATTCACAAAGAAACATCCCAAACTCACATAAACAAGGTTGGCGCATAAACTAGCAGAAACAAGGTTGGCACACTTTGTTAAGTTAACCAACACGGCGCACTTGACAAAAGTGTGTGGTCAAGAATATTGTGTGCTTTCAAATAAAGTGCGTGAGCAAGCTAGCTAAAAGATAAAACACACAATATGAGGTCAAAGGTCGACAATCATACTGCACAAAAATCGAGAAACCAATAAAAACTTCGTCCCTAAGGAAACAAAGAGGAAAGAAAGTGCGTGAGCTACCAAACATAAAAAAAGTGCACCGGCTGACAAAACATAGGAAAAGTACCCCAGATTGCCAAACGCGAAGAAAGTGCGCTGACTGACTGTGGCACACTTTCTCTTAGTTTCCCAAAGAGAATTTTGATTGAATACGCACCAAAGTGCGCCAAGTTAGGTTTTCTCTCAAAAGTGCGCTACTAACTCAAGGAGTGTGACTGTCGCACTTTTGCTAGAAAATTTAGTGCAGTATGATTAGTGCGCACGAAGAGTTGGGATAACACACCAATGCGCCCAAAGTAAAATATACGTATTTCTATGCCAAAGGGGTTCTTTTTTATACTCTTCATATAGCACTGTTCTTCTTCTCTGGTCAGTCATTTTGGTATATGTATTGTATCAAGTTTCAGCACTGAACTTAGCTGGACTCGAAATCAAGCACGGCTAAAAACAAAAGTTACATAAAATATGGTAATCTACAATATGAGCTAGTTAGTTTTGTAAAACAAAAAGTTTTGGGAGATCAAACTCCAGAAAAATAAAAGTGAAACCATAAACCAAAATATTGGTCCATGTAATTCCAACCGAGAAAATTAAGAACAACAAGTATTAAAGATGAAGGGGTGCTCGGTCCTAACAATATGAGCTAGAAATAAACAAGGAAGTATTACGATCTAAACATGTATAAATCCTTGGATTTTCTCTTTTGAAGATGTACTTGCCTGGAGTATCTTTTTAGCCTCAACTTCTCACGGTCCAAGTTACAGCAAATTCTCCCTAAAGTTAGGGTTTGAGGGAATGGAGCAAAGGAAGGAGAAAGAAGAAAGAAAGTGGAAAGAGTAAAATAAAGAATGAAAGGGAGGAGAGAGAGAACACTCATTTATATAAGGGAGATGGGGATGGTTTAGCCTGGGTTCAGTCAAAATGAACCAAACCAGGTGTCCAGTCTACATACGGGTCCTAAACCAGGTCTATGCAATGCCAATAAATATTCTACGGGTCTCGGGTAGTCTCTCTCAACAGGAATAAATACAAATGACATAAAGTATAATGCAAATACATGCAAATCAATATCCACCCTCACATCCACTTATATATATATATATATATATATATATATATATATATACCTTACCTGGAAGTGACGGGATAGAGTCCCCCTGAAGTAAATCGACGTATAGGCCTTCAAGCTTCATATATATATATATATATATATATATATATATATATATATATATATATATATATATATATATATATATATATATATATATATATATATATATATAAACAAACTCATATATATATATTTACATAAGCACACTCTCATGAATACCTATCCAAGACACATGCAACCAACATCAAATACTTGGTGTGCACCACATAGTGTCACACACCAAGTATCATGATACTCAAAGATATACCCTCAATACTCTACAGCATCATAATACAAATCCCCAAGCATGGAACATAATATAATATATAAATTGTGGCATATAATAACTAGGATAGCTAATTATAATGCAACTAATAGAAATTAATACCTATTGGCTCAAAACCTCCAAAATAACTAATTCTACCAATACGTATCATGGTGTATCATGATACATATTCTACGTATCCAATTGTCGACACAAGGACACACCCACAATCCCAATTAAACATCAATAGTTACATTAGAACATATGACAAACACTTGGTATCCCAAACTCTAAATTCTACTAAAATGGACACACAATACAGATTTTTTAGATTTGGGAACAATACCACCTAGTTCTTTGCCTAATAGGTTGGTCATGGCTATGAGTGGGTTCCTATAGCTCAAATTGACATTATAATATTAAAATTGATGGGGAAAGTAAAATTGTACCTATTGGGAGTTGGATCCCAATGAAACTCTTTCTAATGGACACAAAAAATAAAGTTGACACAATCCTCCTAGCTAGCTCCTTTCCAATGGTCCTCCTTATGCTCTCCAATGCTCTAGGCTTACATAAAAATTGGAATGAAAAGATTTGTATTGGTTTTAACTAGGTTTGGTAGTGATTTGGGTTGATTTAAAGAAATGTTGCTTTGGGAAAGGAGACTAATGACATGAAATGAATGGATGGACTAACCCTAATTAGATCATGCCTCTTATAGTAGGTTTTGGTCATGCTATAATGTTAAGTTTGTCCTTCTCTATTCTCTAATTAAGGTTTAGAAATTAAATAAAAGTAATCTATTTAATTAAGAAAACCAGCTTTTCTAACTAATATGAGAATATTTTATCCGTGATACTAACTAATAAATTATTATTAGCTAGCATACTAACTAACACTAGTATAATTATAACTAGCACAAAATTAAATATAACTATATAATTGCAACCAATTACAAAATGACAAAAATACCCTAACAAGTGGAAGTGGTGGTTACAAATCCTACACCCCATAAAATAATTTTGTCCTCAAAATTAAAGATACCCCATCCTCTCCCACCTAGATAGTTATAACCTAGTTATCATAATTCTCTCAATAGTCCCAATCCCAATTTATTCATGGTCTAAGAAAGTCCTATCTAAAATCATACAAACATACAATTCTATTGAAAAGAAATTATTTATTATTATCAAACATGCATGGTTATGGTCTCTATCTTTTATGATTTGTAGTCTCTATCAGGGTTGCTACTAATTATACTATAGCACAAAATTACTAAAGCAACTATAAGATACTAAGGAATCACACAAATCAATAGATGGAAAGGAAAGGAAAGGAAAGGATAAGAAAATAACCTGCTAACCCAACACCTGTAGCATATCGATCCCCTCGACCATCATCGCAAAAGCCTTGCCCTGCTGGGGTATCTGCCTCTGCTGGTACAGAGCAATTTGCAGTGCCACAGGTAGCCTAGCTGGACCCCTCTATCCTTACTGCCTGGAATACCAGCACTCCCACTCCCCATGATACTCCTCTTCATACCCTACACCAATATTACACTGATACACCTTGCTGATACTACTACCCACAATAATACTCACTGATACTAAAATGATACTCTACATATCACATATTACTTATCCTAGTCTTGATGCACCCTAAATACTTGCTAACTCTATGCACCCTTGGTACACAAACACTAACTCCATAACTATACTGGACAGCTACTTAATACTTGTCATGCCCCAGTACCAGAATACGGAGACGGACACGACCAGCTACCTCGTACAAAGTACTATACATCGTACTGTGATCACAACAGTAAGTAGAGAAGGGGGTGCATGCTATAATTAGGTCATTTAGGGTCACACGAATATCTATGTCTCAATCAATTAAACAAAAAACAGTAATCATAGAGCATATATGATAAAGCAATAAGGTATCCCAAATACTTTCTTAAGATATTTTGGAGACCAGCTGTACAAAATAAAAAGCTGGTGAAAAAATAAAAGTATATGACAGTATTACAATTACAGTCTGATTTATATACAGTCATGAAAAGAAACTAATGTTTAGATGTGCCGGCTAATAGGTGCCGGTGGATAAATGCCCAAAAGAGTAAAATATACAATGACGAATGGAGAAAAAGGAAACCCACTCGTTATCCTCGGCGGCCATGTTCCTGGTACGCACCATGAGTCAGAGAAAATTACGCTGGATCCTCGGGTGCTGGCTCAAAACCTGGCCATGCAAAACCAGTAGGGTTCGACCCCAAATAGCAAGTACTACAAAGGAAGTACAAAATAGAGAAATAAAAACCTAAGCAATAAATATATAATAATATATATTGGTTCTGTATCGTAACTTAGGTCTATGGCATATCCTAGCACAAGGCCTAATACTATAACCAAACAAGGACAAGGGTTGAATCCATCATACTATGATAGTCTATTTTTCTAGGCTACTAATAGAATAATTCAATCACAACCAAGTCCAATTAAAAAGATCGTCCAATCACTTATACGGCTTTCTAATTGTGGAGTCTGAGGTTATCTTAGAATAATACATAATAGGTATTCTCAGATCACGCCATTGCCGAACATGAGCTAACCGAGCTAAGAGATGATTATACAGGCACTTCATGAATTATACCAGTTTCTCGTAGGTACCCTGCACTATATCACTGTATTACCGATTTAAATGTTCCTATAGTAAAATAGTGGCTCGATATTATTTATAATAGTTCTGATACAGTACTCTACTAAGACGGATAATATGAAGTATCTGTGGTGGCCAGCCCACAACGTACTAAGAATGAATCTCTGTGGGAATGTTCGTTGGCATGATCCGGGGATAACATTTTCTCCCAATATTACTACCACTTTTAGTTACTTAATTAACCCTATATTATTTTGAAATCTTAAGGCGTGGCCACATGAGAATTTCTCTTAAGATAATATAAAGTACGAGCATGCAAGATACAAATCCATGAAAGTTTAATCTGGATTCACCCGAGCGTGTATGCAACATTCAATAAATCAATATCCTAGCCAAGCTTCGGTACTTGACTCGTATATCATGCCCGTGCTAGGGGAAAGGTATATTTATTGTATCACACATTCAGGAATTTGGAGGCATTCTCGATGCACAAGCCAAATATAAATCACTTAACACGTAACACGGTATGTCGTACCTTGGTGCATATTAGGTCATTAACAATATCGGGCAATAATTGTATAAGCACGAATACAGTATTCGAGTCCAATTACAAAGATCATAAGCATGAATTCTAGTACATGGTCAGGGTACTGAGTCCATTCTTCCCTAGAATTATAACACAAGCAATAACCATGGTCAACCATATAGAGGATGATAAGAAATATTCCAAATAAAATAAATGAACACATTATGAAAGTACTATATGTACGCATGGGGTCACTATGGATAACACGCACATGAAGTTATACATATAAAGGTCGTGTACATGAACCAAACAAGCGCATGCTCAGGGTTTCACACAGGGTCAGGAATGCATAGGATCAGGGACGCTTAGGGTCACATAAAGTCAGGGGCGTATAGACAAGGCAAAGTCCACTCTTCAGGACAAGTATCAAAGTAACGAGAAATAAATAAAGTGTCAGTGATGTGACTAAAATTATGGATGTGACAAGCAATCAAGTGTATCAGGAGAAAATAAAAAATAATCAAATAAAGTGCCAAGGCGGGTCTGAGTCATGCATCCAAGAAAAAGGGGGATGCAGAGTTCACGATCGCATAGATAACTTCCATGCGCCTAGGAGAGACAACAAAAAAGTTATGACACTTAGCTTTTTCAAGATCGAGTTTCAGAGCGCATGCATCCTTCAACTATGTGCTAACAAAATGGATGCTTGCTGGATGCTCGGCATGTAGCTTCATCTTCTCCATAGCAAGTTTGTCCATGGCGGAAACTCCAAACCGAAAGTTGGATTTTCTCCATGAAAACTTTGTCTGGGGTCCAAATCTGGCAAAGTAAAGTTCTAAACCACTTAAACATCGAATGCTCTACAATATAATAGAACAAGTTTTCAAAAATAATAACTTTTCGAAGATCAAAACCAAAGAAAAACTCAAGAACACCCACACTCATAAAAATCAAGATCTACACCATTCCTTCTACCAAATCCAAAAATACCAAGTTCTAAACATATTTAAAATCACATAATAAACATAATAGTTTTTTTTATTTCTCATGCAAGGTGTACTTGCCTATGGAGGGAGGGAAAAACCTAAGTGAGAGAAGGAAAAGAAAGAATGAAGAGGGAGAGAGAGAAATAATTTGGGTTATATAGCTAGGTTTTGAGGTTTAGACCATGGGTTCAACTCATGACCAAACCAACCCAAACCGTAAACCAAGAACCAAGACAAACCAAAGAATGTATCTTGTCTCATGAAATCAAATAAATAACATGCAAGCGAGAAATAATATGTTCTAAACTACGTATAGGCCATAATTCGCCAGTCAAGCATTTTATTAATTATGTGACAAGAATCGAATATAGAATATAACATCTACAACCTATAATCCAGCAGCCATCGTCTTAGCGGAAGCCTTCAAAAAAACCATAATCAAACTTCTTAAAAAGTTTGTCTCATCCAACAAACACGATTGGAATGAGGAACTCGAGAAGTGTTTTTGGGCTTATCATACAATAATTCAAACTCCAACTGGTTATACACTATTCTCTTTGGTCTACAGATGTGAAGTAGTTCTTCCGCTCAAAATCCATATGCCTTCTCTTAAATAGCCATTACTAATGAGCTAACAATAAAGAATAATGATAGATTGTGCCTGCAAGAATTAGAAGCATTGGATAAAAAGCGCATGCACACTTAACAGCGTATTGAGCTATACCAAGCACACTTTTCCAGAGCTTTTAATTGAAAGGTCTAGGAAAGAATATTCCAGGTCGGTGAATTGGTCCTTTCAATAAGGAGAACTATGATCACAACCCATAAGAGAAAAGGCAAATTTTAAGCTAAATGGGAAGGTCCTTATGTGGTGGAGACAATATTCTCCAACCGAGCCTATAGGTTCACTAATCCTGATGAAGATTTGATAATGATGCCTATCAATGACAAATTTCTTAAGAATCATTATGTCTAAGCACGACATATTCCTCTCCATCTCCAATAGATTATAATAAGATGTACAACAAATATATTTATAATCTCTAACAACTCGTAGTCTACACGGCCTCTCGAATTATTACCTTTTTTTTGAATAAGACATAGGTAATGGGTCCTCAAAGTTTCCCAGTGGAACAATACTCAGATCCAATGGAACACTCTCGTTAAGATCATCTAAATGATTCACTCCAACAAAAATATTATATTCTTAAAACCTAATTATTTTAAGGATATTATATTCCTGATCCCCAGTTGGGTTGGGAATAATCTTACATGTTTACTCACCAGTCAATAAGTGTAATATGATTCATGTCTATATTATCTCTGAATCATATTCCATTTATTATCCTCTAAAGATGAGGCAATAGTTCGCCCTCCAAACTACTCTTTCTTCTCTTTTCCAGTGGAGTAAACTAAGGAACTATCGTGTCACGACCCGCACCCTAGATTTAGGCATGAGTTATGGGTACGTCCAGCCTACACCACAGTGTCGGCGGTAGAACGCTATACAATAAGCCACATGTATAATCTATAACTCACAACATATATACATCTCTACACTATACTCGATCACATGCACTAGTTTAAATGAATACACCAAGATAATAATGAAATAATAGTCTTGATGTGGGTTCAAGGAATCTCCCCAAAATCTAAATATCTAAAGTATAATACTCAAAATACTTTAAAAAAATTCCCGGAGAACAATCCGGTCCAAAATAACTAACAAAATCAACTACTGCTAAACTACTCCATTGTAGACGGTATCTGAGATGCTAACTCTCCCTGATCCTCCGGAAAGGCAAGATTAGGCTCTATTATATCACTAGCATACAGTCCATAATGTGTAGGGATTGTATCCTCATTATAGTCACCTAAAATATTTATCTAGTTAGGAAGGGAACGAGTACATCACAGTAAAAATAGTTCCAACACATGGTATAAGCTATAAGACAATAAATAGTAACAAATATATAATAGCAATAAAACCAAAATCATAATAAGGCAACTAGAATAAATAAATACAAAAATCCTGTCATGGAAACATATAGTATAATATCTCCAAGCATCAAAGGAACTAACTACAATGTATGAAAGAACATATAGGAACAACTACTCTATGTTATTTGAAATACCTTGTCGATATGTGAACGACTAAGGGATAAAATTTGGCAAATCATACGTGTCATGCATGACTGCTATTATTCCAGTAAGACCATGGGATAGAAAGGGTAGTTCACACGTCCACTAAGTATTTCTTCTCCCTACGAATACAACATGGATTCCAAACCAGTCATGAAGAAATAACAATAATCCAGAACAGTCACGTATCTCATAATAAGAATCTATCATACTAATCCGTGTAGCAAGTATCAAGAATCAAATAATCAATACTAAGAATGCATTATAGAGACTATCAAGTACTAAAAGTAATCACGAAAATGTACTCGCCTGTGGTCCTTAGCTGGTATGAATCAGAATCCAAGTCACAGTCTAAATAGCCTATGTAGTACAAATTTACCATATCAAAAGATAAGTTATTTTAATTATTTAATCCTAGAATAATTACTCTAAAATTCTATTTTAATCTTATTATTCTGATTTTTAGGTTAATTCCTAAATTTTGTCCAAAGGAACTGAATTTTATCAACTCGAGACTCATGGCACGCAAATTAAGACAATTTATTGACCGAAAAGTCAACCGATACAAACTTAACTTTCATGCATGGTGTCACGACCCACACTCGGTGTAAGGGTACAAGTCAAAAATAATGCACAGCCTACGCCGTAGAATTGGTGGTAGAACGCTGTCTGGATAATCTATCTAATAATATAATGAACCACCAATAATGATAATATACTCAATCACAGAACTAAGATGGAAATGAAAACAAATTAGATAAAGAATAGAATAGTCATAATATAACTCATGAGTCTAAATAAAACATTAATGGGTCTAAAAGAAATAACAAAATAAGTTGGAGACAAATCCAGTACAAAGAATACTAAGAAGCTACAACTCCTGGGTCAACTGTCTCAGTTGGGATAAGTCCCTCCTGAGCCAGGGTCTCAGACTCTAAACCCACAACATCCTGGGGTCCATAATATGTAGGGTACCACTCCTCAGTATCATCTGGAAAAATATATCCAGTCAGGAAAGGAGCAGAGTACATCTCTAATAGCAGTTCTAATCAATGATAAAAACTATGTAGCAGTAAATAGATATGAATATACAAGATGCACAATAGATACGAGAGATACATACAATAAGAAAATACTAAAATAAATACAATAATGAACAATATGCCTATGAACAAGAATACTAATGACTAAGTGTGTGAGTACTAGCTTAACATATGATCGGCTTGGGCAAGATGCAATTCGGCCTGGCTAATCCTACGTGCGGTGTATGATTAACACTATTCAGTAATCAGTACTTGATACAATAGGGGTATTAATCACATATCTATACTAATACTCCCCACCCTCGACTGGTATAATAGATCCAACCACGGTATGCTATGGCACGAGATTCTCTAAGAAGATAGCTAGTCTTTCCGAGAATCAGTGTCTGTACATGTACAGATAACCAATGAAATAATACTTGCATCATACCATATACCAAGGAATAACATCTCATGACGAGATCCAGATATACCAATCCGTATAACCATAGTGTCAAGAGAACATGGATATCTACACCAGATACAATGAACATAGAGGATATCATAAATGAGAAACTATCAGAGAATATACTCGCCTGAAGTCCAAAGAATAGTCTCACAGATGTCTGACACGGTGCCTCGAAGACCTAGATATGGAATACAACATCAATACAAGGTTTCAAAAAGAGAATAAGTTAAACTAGTCAACTTCTAGGACAACAAGTCAATTCTAAGTCAAAAGTCAACTATGGTCAACTATTGTCAAACTATGGTCAACTATGGTCAACTATCTACTTCTAGGTTGCACAAGTTTAACACAAAAAATACCGTGTCAAGATACTAAAGTCTAAGCCATAGAAACCTAATCTTAAAAGTTAGGATACCGTATCTCCGGATACGTAATTTCTAAGGTAAAACATCAATAATATAAATCAAACGAATATTTATAATAATATAGAATCATAATTACAACATTAAATAGGTACCGTAGTTTTGAACCAACTTGGTATCTCAACAATAATCACAAACTTGATACCCAAACCCAATATCTTGGGTATCCCCTATTACCTTGGTTTCCTCAAGGTAATACCCAATACCTTGTTATATTAATTACCCTTATATATATAATATATATATATACTAAATATTATACATATAAAGAATTTAGCAATTAATAATATATTATATCAATATTAATACATATATATATATATATATATATATACATATATATATATATACATATATATATATATATATATATATATATATATATATATATATATAATCACATAAATATATATAATCTGCTAACTGTCGCTAAAAACTGTGCTAAAAACTGATATTCTGATACGCTGCTCATTAGTGACAGTTTCTGCCTGTCGCTGAAGCTGCTGTCACTGCTGCTGCTGATTCCTGTACTGCTGTTGCTGTTTTGGTGACGGTTTGCAACCATCACCTATTAACTGTCACTGCTGATGCCTCTTTTCCTGCTGCTGCTCTGCCGCTAATTAATGACAACGACTTTTTTCATTAATACCGCCGCCTCAAGCTACAGCGGCTGTTGCTGTTTTATGACAGTGGCTGTTGTCGCCAACTCCTTATCACTAAAACCATGAATATATATATATATATATATATATATATATATATATATATAACATATAAATATATATATATAAAACCCATAATATATATATATATATATACCAAATAAACTATAAATACCCCCCTATTAATATGTACAAATTATGACATAGCCTCAACACACACATACATAAATATATTATATTTATACATCTATACATATATATAAATAATCATATAACAACTATATATAATATAATTACCCAATTAAACATACCTATATATTTTATAAAAACATATACATATATTCCCATACTATATACTATAACATATATATTAATGCATGTAGAAGAAAGGCTACATAATATATATATTCTCTTAGTATATATATAATACATAGATTTATGATACAAGAACACAATTATATATACTATAATATATATAATATCTATATATATGCATAATTACAATCTACATGAATTAAGAGTACAAGAATTAGATCTATATTTAATTACACAACATATGGAGAGTATCACTCCGTATCCCACTAGTTCTAGGATACACATGTGACACGAGTCCACCACACATCCAATTATACCCCAAAGGACACAAATAAGTCACATATATTATTTATAAACAATACGAAGTATCAAATATAGATCTACGTGTCCGTGTCAAAATATGACATGTACAAAGTCCCGTGTCGGAGGGAAAACCCCCAAAACAACACGTATCACCAAATTGTTAGGATACGACCTACACGTACCCAATTATGGACACGACATTAGCCCCTAACACATAAACACATGTCAAATTGATCTATAGGATCAATTGACACACACAACAAATGTTAATATCGGAATTCCTCCAAAATTGACACAAAAGTACCATAACTTTCTAAATAGGCCTCCTATGAACACAAAACCAAATCCTATGGGTAGCCTATGCATATGGGTTAATTTCTATGATTAAAACTCAGACTTAGAACTTAATTTAAGGGAAAAAACTGAATTGTACCTATTGGGAGATGGATTCCCAATAAAACCTCCAATTGAGATAAAATTGCCTCCAACTTGTAGATCCTTGCTCCTCTTTGTAGATCCTTATTTCCTCCTTCTAGATCCTTGCTTCTCAAGTCTCTAATGGTGATTTGGGAAGTAATTAGAATGAAATTTGGTTGGAAAATGAAATGGAAATGAAGAAAATTTGGTAGTGGAAAATTTTAGATCTAGATTTGGAATGGAAAGAGGGAGAGAGAAATTTTCCCCTCTTTTTAAATAGGTTGGCCCCTTTCCTCTCTCTCAAGTTATCATGTAATGTCCATTATACCCCTTGGGGCCTCTCATGAAAAAATAATTAAGGAAGGAAGCTTCTAGTCTAATAGTTTAATTAATTTAATCCATCTCCTTAACAATGGGCTTTCTAAATGGGCTAAGTTCTAACCAATTAATTCATGTTGGTCCATGGGTCCAAAATAAACTAGTTAGGTCCACTAACACAAGTCCAAATTAAATAACTAACATCTAATAATAATTAAATAATACAACAATAATTATTTATCAAGCATAATATTTCATTAAATATAAAATTACTAAAATATCCTTTCCTAGAAAATGTGGTAGTGACAAGTCTACCCTCCTTAAAATAATTTCGTCCTCGAAATTCAAAGACAAAAACTACCCCCAAAAAATAAAAAAACAGACTAAAGAACCATAACTAACTATGAAAGAACATAATAATGAACACAACATAACTAGGAAATAACATACCTCAAGGTACAAACAAATATGGATAAAGCTCCCGCTTTTCATCCTCTCTCTCCCAGGTAGACTCCCTCGGAGAGTGATACCTCCATGCGACGCACACCAAAGGAATAGTCTGGTTTCTTAGCACCTTCTCTCTCTGATCCAGAATCTCAACTGGCTGCTCTGGATAGCTAAGAGTAGGGCCCACCTCTATCTCCGAGTGATCCAATACATGACTAGGATCTGCAATGTATTATCTTAACTGCTATACATGAAACATGTTGTGCACTCTCTCCAATGCTGGTGGCAAGTCTAGTCTATAAGCAACTGCACCGACCCTCTTTAGAATAGTGAAATATCCGATGAATCACGGACTAAGCTTTCTGCCTCCACCGAAGCGAATCGTGCCTCGTGTCGAAGAAATCCTCAGAAACACCAAACCACCCACCTAGAACAAAATACCACCTTAAGAACTTAATCTATAACAAACAACCAAGAACAAGCACAAAACAAAAATCTAAACTATACCTCGAACTCCAAAGGTCTCCGATGGCTATCGGTCCAATGCCGTTGTCTGTCCTGTGCCACTCGAAGTCTGTCTCTGATCAACTGAACCTTCTCTGGTGCATCCACAACCATCTCTGGCCCAAGCAAAACTCTCTCTCCAACATCGTCCCAAGACAAAGGAGTACGACACCTTCGACCGTACAAAGCTTCAAAAGGTGACATCTCTATACTGGCTTGGTAACTGTTATTGTAAGAAAACTCTACCAAATAGAGATGGTCCTCCCAAGAACCCCTGAAATCTAGCACACAAGTGGACAACATATCCTCGAGAGTCTGAATAGTCCTCTCTGACTGCCCATCTGTCTGGGGATGATATGCAGTACTAAACTTGAGCTGAGTGCCCAAACTCTCCTGTAAACTCCTCCAGAAATAAGAAGTGAAACGACTATCTCGATCTGAGACTATGCTGATGGGAACTCCATGTATCCTAACATTCTGCCTTACATACATCTTTGCCAGCTTCTCCGTAGACAAACCCACCTTGAAAGGCAAAAAGTGGGCCGACTTGGTCAACCTATCAACGATAAACCAAATCTCGTCTTTCCCTCCTGGAGATTCGTGGAAGTCCGGACACAAAATCCATAGTAATGTGTTCCCACTTCCACTCTGGAATGGGTAATGGCTGAAGTAAACCTCCTGGCCTCTGCCTCTCAGCTTTTACCTGCTGGCACACTAAGCATCTGGATACAAACTGTGCCACTTACCTCTTCATGCCATACCACCATACACACTATCGCATATCCCAATACATCTTGTTAGCACCTGGATGCATGGAATAATGAGAGCGATGCGCTTCCTGCAATACCTTCTCACGCAGCTCTCCACTAGGAACACATAATCTAACTCCATGTCTCAAAGATCCATCCTCTGCAATAGTGAAATCATCTTCCAATCCTGCTCTCACCTGAGCTCTGATACTCCTTAGAGATATATTCTCATACTGTGCTACCTTGATCCTGTCCATCAAATCTGAGTATATCTACAATCCCCACATCTGCATAGCACAACCAAAAATAATCACCTCAATGCCCAAGCTTTCCAAGTCCTCCAACAAATATCGATCCTACGTCAAGAACATAGCTACCAGATACCTGCTCAAAGCATCGGCAACTACATTTGCTTTTCCAGGATAATATTGCAAAGAGATATCATTATCCTTCATCAGTTCCAACCATCGACGCTGCCTCATATTCAACTCCTTCTGCGTGAAAATGTACTTTAAGCTTTTATGGTCGGTGAAGATCTCCACACACTTTCCGTACAAATAATATTTTCACAACTTCAGAGCGAAGATGACTGCTGCCAACTCCAAATCATGTGTAGGATAGTTCTATTCATGAGGATACAATTGCCTGGATGCATAGGCAATCTGTAAACCCCCTCACCCAAAATTAGGCCTACTTGGCCTAGATAGTGAAATTAGGGCTAGTTGAACCCATTTAGAAATAGAACACGGCATTTGATTTAACTATACAATATTTATATCGCTTAGCGCACCTTACCGTTGCTTCGATAATTAGAGCACCTCACTAGCCATTGCCATCCTACAAATTTCACAACCTTGTCCTAGACGTGCCCGCCTGCCATTCTGACCTCGGTGTAACTTATAATTATGCTTTATTGTGTTATATTTTAGTCGCACAATATTTGTCGCAGACGTTATTATTTAATTCTAAATAAATTCAACTTTGTACCTTTGTGCGTTCCAACCTTAATTGGAGATACAATCTTGACCCATTTTGTGCAACCCAATTAATGATAATAATCTACTCTGAGTCCTCTATGTCCATGACTCTTGTGTCCTACCAAATTTTATCCCCATGTACTTCTAATTAATTCTAGAACACCTTGCGCAATAATTTTAATTAAATTTATTCAAAATCCATCCTTGTGCAATTTTTCCAATTGTTGAGCGCTTTTACGCAAAAGCGCATTGAAGTGTCCACACCATTGGATAATATATGAAGAATCCAACTTTTCCCTTCGTAGGAATTTTTCTATAATTTTTGGAATGTGCAACGCGCAACATCGCCCCCTTTATTTTAAACTAATCCTTGCATTTAAACAATGCAATTATGGCCCTCCAAACATCCTTATATGAGCCCAAGGCCAACTCCAAGGAATGTTGACCAAGCCCAATCCCTTTCGGTCAAACCCAAAAATTTCACATGTATAAAAACACATGACTTTTCCTTTCCCTTCATTATTTTTCCTTTCCACCTAAAATACCTAACCCAGTCGACCCCATCCCTATTCACCCTCCTTCAACCTCTCGACCGTCGGATCGAACCATGTCGCCGGAGAAGCACCCCGCCGACCGGTGCGTTCCTCCATTCGACCCGACCTCGCCTCCAAACCGCTGTACCCGACCGAAAACTGACCACCCCGAGCCTTCTTCCTTCTCCTCCCCCGCCACCTCCCTCAGCTGTCACCACCGCCACCAGCCTTCTCTCCATCACCCTTCCTACCACCAGAACCACTGCCACTACCGCCATGATGCCACCCGGTCCAGCACCACCTTCACCACCATTGCCGTCTCCTCCATAGCCATCTCCGACCTTGTCCCGACCGGAGCTCCTCCGCCTAGTCAACAAGCTCGACACAGCAGCCCCATCTCTCATTCTCTTCCTCCTCTCGTCTGAACACCCCCCTGCCATGCAACTCGATGAGCCCTGGCCTGAGAATGCACCGAGCAGCACCTCCACCCCCTCCGACTTCTTCCCTGTTTCCCGACCTCCTCCCTGACTTCCCACGTCCATCATCACCACCACCATTGCCATTATCAACACCATCACCATTAAACTCCGACAACCCTGTCCTCCTTCCCCTTCACTGCCCCTGGCCGGATCTCCCCCTGGCCGAAGCACCATCATCTCACCACCATCATCCTCTTCATCATCATCATCATCATCAACTCTTAATCATCATCACCATCATCCCATCCCTAATCACCATTATCATCAATCCCTTCATCACCATTAACCTAATTAGCACCTATCGTTATCATCATCATCACTATTAACCTAATTAGCCCACGATCAACATCATCATCATTATCTCAAATCATCATCATCACCATTCATTCTCAACCCTTAACCCTAAGTGTCCACATCATCGTCCTCGTCATCACTATTGTCCACAGCATCATCGTCATCACCATCCTTCCATCATCTTCATAATCATCACCATTATCATCATCATCGTCACCCTCGTCGGCATTATCATCATCATCACCTCCATCGTAACCCTCATCGTCATCAATGACATTGTCGTCATCATCGTCGTTAATTTCGTTATCGTCATCCACATCGTTTCTATCATCATCGTCGTCAACCTCATCGTCGTTACCGTCATTCCCGTGTGCGTACCCCGAGGTTCGAACCTGTCCCACTCCTCCCTTTTATGTACGCTTGTGTATGCTATGAGTATTGCTTTATGACTATTTAGTTGACTGCAGACCTTGAGTCGGTAAACCCAATGACTCGTATACATGTACGTACATGTATGCGTATATGTTTAAATTAGGTTTATATATATTATATAATTATTTAAATAATTATGCTAATTATAATTATGTATTTATTCTGTATGGCCCTAGGTAATTATGGATATTCCATATTCTGTTTGACCAAGTGACCCTAAAGACCTGTTAGTTGACTGCCTATTTTACATTAAACGTACGGGCTTAGACACCTGCTTAGATGTCTGTCTGATTGTGTACAACACTTGAAGATGTGACACACGCATAATTAAATACGTAATTTACCTCGCTAGTTGACCAGTGCCACCCCTAGTGTAACCCTGAGTTCAGAGTATTTATGATTGTGTATGTGCTAGTGTAATGACTGATGTTGTATTTTATTATATTATATGTATATAGGACATATCGGATTGTTCTGCACAACTTCAGTAGTAGGTTATTGGTACTTCGCAGCTTTCTTGCCAGGCAAGTATACCTTGCCTTGTATACTGTTTAAATTTTGTATTATTAGTTGCATGTTTATATTATATAACTGTGCGAGTCCGGGAGAGACTCGGGTGCAGTCAACGAAGGCGTTGACATTAGGACTTGTGTTTGACCTAGTGTCTAGTAGACCCACATAAAGTTATGGAGTTATCGGTATGACTCCCCAGGCCTTGACACGTATCATTACACGTCACAGAGTGAGTTTATGTAGGGACGCGTGCCTCATGACTGACTGGCCATCAGTATGAGCAGTATGTGTGACAGTATTTAGCTTAGTTGTTTATTTCTATAGAGACTTGTATTAGAGTATGAGATGTCCACGTCGTGTTTGCGACTTGTACATTGACATGGGTCAGGGAAGACAATTAGTAGGCGTATGGGACAGACATTTGGTTGCCGTAGTTTCAGAGTAAACTGCGGGGCCGTGAGCCTCAGTGTTACTCGGTTATGGGATCATTGTTACCCAGTTATGGGAGTATATGCTTGTTGGTACATCCAGCAGAGGTTACTAGCTGCGTGCTATCATGATCTGTGATGTAGTCAGCATATACATCTGGCATCCACTTTATAGCTAATGCCAGATCCATAGCCTCTGGCTCAATGCTACGCTTTATACCTTTCACTTACCCATACGTACCAAGGTTGTCTTCAAAGTGCATTTCACTTAGCTGGTTAGGTCACCTCAAGTTTTTTACAGTATTTACTTTATGTCATGCTTCTATGTATCTTGTTATGTCCTTCTGAGGACCTGGTCCCTTTCCAGGTGTAGATGTTTATGAGTATTCGCAGGAGCGCAGATCCAGACTGGTTACTTATGTTCTGAGGAGCTCTCCCTTCGAGTCTCAGAGATTGTTAGTTGTTGTACTTGTATTGTTGTGTTTGCTTTTATATTCTATTTCGGCAGTGGATTTGTTTTCATCCGACTATCATCATTAGATACCTTATATTGAGATATAGTTTCATAGATATTGGTTATTTATTCATTTAATTTTTGTGGATGAGATTAGATTATACATTGTGACTTGTGATAGTTTTTACCACTTATGAATTATTGTTCATGATACAGCGTACGCATGTGTTATGGTTTTCATATATTAGAGTTGCCATATACATGTGGGTGGCATGCTTACATGTCCTAGTCCTATGTATTTTGGGACTGGGGCGTGACATGTTTTTAGTGGTGGCCCATGCAGGTCGAGAGCATATTGTCTCGGTTACGTTACTGTACCGAGCAAGCCTGCACCTAGGAATAGAGTATAGGATCTCATCCACAATTGACTATGATTCACCTTTCTTCCATTCTGTTCTATTTGAATAGGTGCAACATGCTTCATTCATATGCTTCCCTAATAGTTCTTAGAGTATAGCCTTCTCCTAGGATATAGGAATCCTTACTGTTATGATGATAATTAGGGTAAACATTCCTAAGAGGAATACAATTAGAGTGTTGACATATCACTAAGTTTAGAATACTTAATGAACCATAGCATTCCTTACTATCTAAATGAACCCTAGCATCCCTTACCTATAGGTTGATTTACCATTATCCCTTGATATGTTTATGAGTGACTTGAGAGTAGTATAGACGCTACTATGATTAGTTGAAATTTGACCATATTGTTTGACCCTAGTATTGAGGGACTAATAGAAATCCAAGGTCGAATATTAGGACCAAACCTAACTATTATAGTGAGATAGTATTATAAAAACTATACATTTAGATTCTTGTCTTGATACTAGCAGACAGTACCTTAGGAAGCCAAGAGGAACGAATATTACATTTTTCTCGATCAAACCTCGAACACAGAGATTAGCATAGCATTTTCCCTTAGGAAACCATGACAGTATCTAGAGCCGTTCTATTTAATTTCAAATCTTGTTCCTCTGAAAATCTAGCGCTCGCTATTTGTGCAACGACGAATTATGTTCTTCTGTCGTGCCACCTAACGCTTCCATTCTTAATGTTAACCCTTCTGTTATATGTGCACTATGATTAAGATTTAAGATGACCATGACCTATATAATGTAAGAGGATACCCTAATAAGTACCAAGACCTCTTCTCGTAAACCTTAATAGGAGTTTCTACAGTATCCTTAAGCCATTACCGTATTAGTTTATTCTTTAAGTTGGGTAGTATGCCTCACAACATAGTATCACATGGTCCTCGGGATCCATTAATGAAGTATAGCTGAATGACATTAACTGTATACTAGCATAAGACGATAATGTTTATTCAGACTGGAGAACTTAGAGGCTATACCCCTATTTGGTCAACTAGCAACTTAGACAAGGAATTAGTATGACAACTGTAGAGATTGTAGAGTCTTATCTTTTTTGTTGTGTGTGAACTTGAATTATTTTGTACCTTTTTTCATCATAATCCAGCGTATTTATATTTTTAAAACTACCGTGACTTATGATACTAATATAGCCTAGTTTTGCAAGCTTACTCTTCTATCGAGCTTGATCTTGATATATGTATTATTGGGTCGACACACTAATACATTTCAGAATCGGTGTATTAAGGTCTAGCTAACCTTAGTACGCTTGGTTCGCTCTTCGCATGACTACTTTATGTGGATCAAAATATATAGTTGACTAGTAACGGAATATACTTGCCCTTAGACATGTCTGAGCATATCATATCGATTACATAACTGTACTGATATGAGCATGTGAATAAGAACCTATCAAAATAGGATTTCAATCCACAACTGCCTTGACAATTCTTATTTGAATTCCTTAAACGCCTTGATCCCCACACTTCTATTCTATTACCTCCTTCTTGAACTCTTTATTATTGTTTTCCGTCTTTTCTTATTTTGAAAAGATGAAACCTCGTGCTTAGTATAAGCTTGATATATAAATAGTACTAGATATACCCCATAGGCTAATCATATGACTTGGTGACTCTCTTTTATAATTGGTTAAGGGCATATCATATATGATATGTTTAATGTTAAAAGTCTGAGGATTGAATAACATGATTAAATAATTAGAGGGATATTTTCTTAGATGTATAGCCTTGGATGATAGATGAATAAATTCTAAGTTGGATAGAAATCGCATTTGTTAAAACTTGTGGAGAATCCTTTTAGATAGTGATCAAGTAAGTTTAGATAGAGAGACCCTACCCTATTTTAATTTCGAGGACAAAATTATTTTTAAGTTGGGTAGATTGTAAACCCTCTCACCCAAAATTAGGCCTACTTGGCTTAGATAGTGAAATTAGGGCTAGTTGAACCCATTTAGAAATAGAACACGGCATTTGATTTAACTATACAATATTTATATCGCTTAGCGTGCCTCACCGTTGCTTTGATAATTGGAGTACCTCACTAGCCATTGCCTTCCTATAAATTTTATAACCTTATCCTAGACGTGCCCGCCTACCATTCTGATCTCGGTGTAACTTATAATTATGCTTTCTTGTGTTATATTTTAGTCGCACAATATTCGTCGCAGACATTATTATTTAATTCTAAATAAATTCAACTTTGTACCCTTGTGCATTCCAACCTTAATTGGAGACACAATCTTGACCCGTTTTGTGCAACCCAATTAATGATAATATTCTACTCTGAGCCCTTTATGTCCATGACTCTTGTGTACCACCTAATTTTATCCCCATGTAATTCTAATTAATTCCAGAACACCTTGCCAATAATTTTAATTAAATTAATTCAAATTCCATCCTTGTGCAATTTTTCTAATTGTTGGGCGCTTTTATGTAAAAGCACATTGAGGTGTCCACACCATTGGACAATACATGAAGAAATCCAACTTTCCCCTTCGTAGGAATTTTTCCATAATTTCCGGAATGTGCAACGCGCAACATCGCCCCCTTTATTTTAAACCAATCCTTGCATTTAAACAATGCAATTATGGCCCTCCAAACATTCTTATGTGAGCCCAAGGCCCACGCCAAGGAATGTTGACCAAGCCCAATCCCTTTAGGTCAAACCCAATAATTTCACATGTATAAAAATACATGACTTTTCCTTTCCCTTCATTATTTTTCCTTTCCACCTAAAATACCTAACCCAGCCGACCCCATCCCTATTCACCCTCCTTCAACCTCTCGACCGCCGGATCTAACCACGTTACCGGAGAAGCACCCCGCCGACCGGAGCATTCCTCCATTCGACCCGACCTCGCCTCCAACCCGCTGCACTCGACCGAAAACTGACCACCCCGAGCCGTCTTCCTTCTCCTCCCCGGCCACCTCCCTCAGCCGTCACCACCGCCACCAGCCTTCTCTCCATCACCCTCCCTACCACCAGAACTACTACCACTACCGCCACGATGCCACCCAGTCCAGCACCACCTTCACCACCATTGCCGTCTCCTCTATAGCCATCTCCGGCCTCGTCCCGACCGGAGCTCCTCCGTCTGGTCAACAAGCTCGACACAGTAGCCCCATCTCCCCCTCTCTTCCTCCTCTCATCTGAACACCCCCCCATCGTGAATCTCTACGAGCCCTGGCCTGAGAATACCCCGAGCAGCACCTCCACCCCCTCTGACTTCTTCCCTGTTTCCCGACCTCCTCCCTGACTTCCCACCTCCATCATCACCACCACCATTGCCATTATCAACACCATCACCATTAAACTCCGGCAGCCCTATCGTCCTTCCCCTTCACTGCCCCTGGCCGGACCTTCCCCTGGCCGGAGCACCATCATCTCACCACCATCATCCTCTTTATCATCATCATCATCATCATCATCCTCATCAACTCTTAATCATCATCACCATCATCCCATCCCTAATCACCATTATCATCAATCCCTTCATCACCATTAACCTAATTAGCACCTATCGTTATCATCATCATCACCATTAACCTAATTAGCCCACGATCAACATCATCATCATCATCATCACCATTCATTCTCAACCCTTAAACCAAAGCGTCCACATCATCGTCCTCGTCATCACCATTGTCCACAGCATCATCGTCATCACCATCCTCCCATCATCTTCATAATCATTACCATTATCATCATCATCGTCACCCTCGTCGCCATTATCATCATCATCACCTCCATCATAACCCTCATCGTCATCAATGACATCGTTGTCATTATCGTCGTTAATTTCGTCATTGTCATCCACATCATTGCTATCATTATCGTCGTCATTGTTGTCAACCTTATCGTCGTCACCGTCATTCCCGTGTACGTTCCCCGAGGTTCGAACTTGTCCCTCTTCTCCTTTTTATGTGCGCTTGTGTACGCTATGAGTATTTCTTTATGACTATTTAGTTGACTGCAGACCCTGAGTCGGTGAACCCAATAATTCGTATACGTATATGTACACGTATGCGTATATGTTCAAATTAGGTTTATATATATATTATATAATTATTTAAATAATTATGCTAATTATAATTATGTATTTATTCTGTATGGCCCTAGGTAATTATGGATATTTTATATTCCGTTTGACCAAGTGACCCTAAAGACCTGTTAGTTGACTGCCTGTTGTACATTAATATACGGGCTTAGACACCTGCTTAGATGACTGTCTGATTGTGTACAACACTTGAAGTCGTGACACCCGCATAATTAAATGCGTAATTTACCTCGCTAGTTGACCAGTACCACCCCTAGTGTAGCCCTGAGTTCAGAGTATTTATGGTTGTGTATGTGCTAGTATAATGACTGATGTTGTATTTTATTATATTATATGTATATAGGACATATCGGATTGTTCTGCGCAACTTCAGGAGCAGGTTATTGGTACTTCGCAGCTTTCTTGCCAGGCAAGTATACCTTGCCTTGTGTACTGTTTAAATTCTGTATTATTAGTTGCATGTTTATATTATATAACTATGCGCGTCTGGGAGAGACTCGGGTGCAGTCAACGAAGGCGTTGACGTTAGGACTTGTGTCTGACCTAGTGTCTAATAGACCCACCTAAAGTTGTAGAGTTATCGGTATGACTCCCCAGGCCTTGACACGTATCATTATACGTCACAGAGTGAGTTCATGTAGGGGTGCGTGCCTCATGACTGACTGTCCATCAGTATGAGCAGTAGGTGTGACGATATTTAGCTTAATTATTTATTTCTATAGAGACTTGCATTAGAGTATGAGATGTCCACATCGTGTTCGCGACTTGTACATTGACATGGGGCGGGGAAGACAATTAGTAGGCGTATGGGACGGATATTTGGTTGCCGTAGTTTCAGAGTAAACTACGGGGCCGTGAGACTCAGTGTTGCCCGATTATGGGATCAGTGTTACCCGGTTATGGGAGTATATGCTTGTCGATACATCCAGCAGAGGTTACTAGCTGCGTGCTGTCATGATCGGTGATGTAGTCAGCATATACATCTGGCATCCAGTTTACAGCTAATGCCAGATACATAGTCTCTGGCTCGACGCTACGCTTTATACCTTTCACCTATCCATACGTACCAAGGTTGTCTTCAAAGTGCATTTCACTTAGTCGGTTAGGTCACCTCAAGTTTTTTACAGTATTTACTTTATGGCATGCTTTTATGTATCTTATTATGTCCTTCTGAGGACCTGGTCCCTTTCCAGGTGTATATGTTCACGAGTATTCATAAGATCGCAGATCCAGACTGGTTACTTATGTTCTGAGGAGCTCTCCCTTCGAGTCTCAGAGATTGTTGGTTGTTGTATATATATTATTGTGTTTGCTTTTATATTCTAGTTCGGTAGTAGATTTATTTCCATCCGTCTATCATCATTAGATACCTTATATTGATATATATTTTCATAGATATTGGTTATTTATTCATTTAATTTATGTGGATGAGATTAGATTATACATTGTGACTTGTGATAGATTTTACCACTTATGAAATATTGTTCATGATACAGCGTACGCATGTATTGTGGTTTCCATATATTAGAGTTGCCAAATACATGCGGCTGGCATACTTACGTATCCTAGTCCTACGTATTTTGGGACTGGGGCGTGACACAATCACTTTCCCATGCTGCTGAAGAACATAACCCAAACCCTTCACCGATGCATTACTATAAATAGTAAAACCTCCGGACCCTGATGGCAACATCAAAATAGGAGCAGACGTCAACCTCTTCTTTAACTCCTCAAAAGCAACTTGACAATCCTCCGTCCAAACAAACTCCACATCCTTCCTTGTGAGTCTGGTCATCGGCTCGGTAATCCTCAAAATATCTTGCACAATCTTCCTGTAGTAGCTTGCCAATCCCAAGAAACTCCTGATCTCTGCTACTGAACTTGGGGTCTTCCAAGAATCCACTGCTGAAATCTTCTTCGGATCCACTGAAATACCATCACCAGTCACAACATTCCCCAAAAATTCTACCTTGTCCAAGAAAAACTCACACTTGGACAACTTCCTATACAACTTCTCCTTCCTTAGCACATCTAACACAATCCTCAAATGCTCCTCATGCTCCTCCGGTGTCTTCGAGTATATGAGTATGTCGTCGATGAACACCACCATGAACTTGTCAAGGTACTGGTGGAACACCTTATTCATCAAGTTCATAAATACCGTCGGTGCATTAGTCAAGCCAAACGGCATCACCATAAACTCGTACTGACCATACCGAGTTCTAAAAGCAGTCTTCGGTATGTCCTCCGGCTTCACCTTCACCTGATGGTAGCCTGATCTTAAATCTATCTTAGAAAACACATTCGCACTACTCAACTGATCAAACAGATCATCAATCCATGGCTAAGGATACTTATTCTTGATAGTGAGATTATTCAAAGCCCTGTAATCAATGCATATGCGCACCGATCCATCCTTCTTTGGTACAAACAATACCGGGGCTCCCCATGGTGAAGAACTCAATCTGATAAACCCCTTATCCGATAATTCGTCCACCTGCTTCTTCAACTCTATCAGCTCGCTGTTATTTACTCTATAGACATGCTGCGAAATTAGTTCTGCACCTGGCACCAAGTCTATAGAAAATTTAACATCTTGATCTGGCGGCAAACCTGGCAATTCCTTAGGAAACACATCCAAGAACTCTGCTATCAACAGATGTGGCAACTCCTTGTCTTCCACCATAGCTCAACAAATAATGCCTTTTCCCTGCTCCGCAGCTCCTCTAGCAAACTCGAACTCGGGCTCTCCCGATGGACCAAACAAAACTCTACCTCCTCTACAATCTATGCTAGCACGGTGCCTACTCAACCAATCTATCCCAAGTACAATGTCGTAGCTCGAAAGTGGCATTAGAAGTAGACACGCACTCAACTCCCGGCCTCCCAGAGTAACTCTCCGATCCTTGCAAATATCATTAACCAGGATAATGCCTCCCCCGGTCAAGATCTTGCAAGTCCTAAGTAAGGACTCAGCTACCAAACCATGCTTCAGAGCAAAAGAAATAGATACAAAACTATGGGAAGCACCACTATCAAACAAAGCTAAAGCTGGAATAGAATCAAGAAGAATAGAACCTGTGATGACATCTCCGGTGGGTTCATCCTCCTCGACGGTCATAGCAAACGCTCGTCCCTACCGAGCACCTCCCTGCTGCTGATGTTGGACAAAATGTTGCTGCTGTATCGAAAGCGGTCCCCTCGGCTGTACTGCAGGTGGTCTCGTTTGTGCCCTAGGAACTGAAGCTGCTCCCTGAACTGCACGACGAGGACACTCCTCGATTGATGCCCTTCAGTACCATAATACAAACAAACTCCTAACCTCCTCCTGCAAACTTCCCAGATGTGTCCGGGCTTCTTGCAGTAGTTGCATGGAGCTTGCTGTAACTGTCTCTGCTGCTGAGGTGCCTGGTGAAAAGGCGCTCTAGCTGGAGTCTGGTTCTACTGTGGCTGCTAGAAAGGTCTGGACTAAAAATGAGGACGTTTGGCGGATACTGCACTATCGTTGGCCCCCAGAAAAGAATCACGGTCTTTCTTAGGCTTCAAACCCAACTCTTGCTTAACCTTGCGTGCCTCCGTAAGTATCTCCGAGTATGTCTCATAAAAAGATGGAATAAGAATCTTCACTTCCCAGTTTAGACCCTCATGAAAATGAATAGCTCGAACCTCCGGCTCTCTCACCAAATACTTTGCAAATTGGCTCAACTTGCCGAACTCCGCAACGTACTCCTCCACAGACATGCTCACCTGAATGAGACTCTCAAACTGTCTTTCCAAGTCTAGCCTGTCTGCCCGGGCAAAAAACTTCTTCTTGAAAAGGTCCTTGAATACCTCCCAAGATTGTCCTGCGTCAACCAGAACTGGATCATTCCGGAACCAAGTACGAGCGACGTCGAACAGTTGAAGTCCTACCGCCTCAACCTTCAGATCCTCAGAAAGATGGGACACCCTCAAAATACGCTCAATGTCCTCGAGCCAATCATCAGCATAGACGATGCCCTCCGTCCCCTTGAAAACCCTAGGCTCCAGTTTCTTGAAGTCCTGAATGTTGCCTGGCCGAAGCTGAACAACCTGAGAAACATCCTATTGCTGGACCGAAACTCCTCTCTCTACTACAGCACGAGCAAGATGATGAGCACTCTCGATGCCCTACCGTAGAACGTTGGTCTGCCTCTGATGTGCCTCTGACTGAGCCCTCTATGCCTCGAGCATCTCATGAAATAGTGTAAACATTTGTGTCGCCTCTGCTGGCACAGGAGGTGGAGGTGGAATCCCCTCAGATACAGCTGGCACAGTCCTCTGAATAGGTGGTGGACCTCTGAAATAAGCTGATACTCCAATCACCGGAGAAGTGACTGGTGCAGGCCCTCGGGATATCGCAGACCTCTCAGAAGCTGCTCTCCCCTGCTGCGATCTAGTCTTAGGCGGCATCCTGAGACAAAGCGAAAGAAAAAATCAATATGGCACATGATGTAAGATATTCAAGGAAAGGAAAAATTAAGAGATCAAGTATCAATATCAAAGAGGAATAGTTGAATCAAAAGAATTTTCCTAGATGTGATTGAGTATCTCCGCCTATAGCCTAAATCCTATCGCAGGCTCGCAGTAGTACAACTAAATTTTCATACTACCACGATATCATATACTTTATGAAGCTAGACCTGCATGGGCCACCACTAAAAATGTGTCACGACCCGCACCCCGTGTAAGGGTACAAGTTGGAAACAATGCCCAGCCTACGCCACAGAATTGGTGGTAGAACGCTGTCTAGATAATCTATCTAATAATATAATAAACTACCAATAATTATAATATACTCAATCACAGAACTAAGATAGAAATGAACACGAATCAGATAAAGAATATAATAGTCACAATACAACTCACGAGTCTAAATAATACATCAATGAGTCTGAAAGAAATAACAAAATAAGCTAGAGACAAATCCAGTACAAAGAATACTAAGAATCTACAACTCCTGGGTCAACTGTCTCAATTGGGATAAGTCCCTCCTGAACCAGGGTCTCAGACTCTAAACCCACAACATCCTGGGGTCCATAATAGGCAGGGTACCACTCCTCAGTGTCATCTGGAAAAATAGATCCAATCAGAAAAGGAGAAGAGTACATCTCTAACAATAGTTCTAATCAATGATAAAAACTATGTAGCAGTAAATAGATGTGAATATACAAGATGCACAATAGATACGAGAGATACATACAATAAGAAAATACTGGAATAAATATAATAATGAACAATATGCCAATAAATAAGAATATTAATGACTAAGTGTGTGAGTACTAGCTTAACATATGATCGGCTTGGGCAAGATGCAATACGGCCTGGCTAATCATACGTGCGGTGTATGATCAACACTATTCAGTAATCAGTACTTGATACAATAGGGGTATTGATCATATATCTATACTAATACTCCCCACCCTTGACTGGTATAATAGATCCAACCACAGTATGCTATGGCACGAGATTTCCCAAGAAGATAGCTAGTCTTCCCGAGAATCAGTGTCTGTACATGTACAAGATAACCAATGAAACAATACTTGCGCCATATACACCATATACTAAGGAATAACATCTCATGACGAGATCCGGATATACCAATCTGTGTAACCATAGTGTCAAGAGAACATGGATATCTACACTAGATACAATGAACATAGAAAATATCATAAATGAGAAACTATCAGAGAATCTACTCGCCTGAAGTCCAAAGAGTAGTCTCACAGATGTCTGACACGGTGCCTCGAAGACCTAGATATGGAATACAACATCAATACAAGGTTTCAAAAAAAAAAAGTTACACTAGTCAACTTCTAGGTCAACAAGTCAATTCTAAGTCAATTCTAAGTCAAAAGTCAACTATGGTCAACTATGGTCAAACTGTGGTCAACTATGGTCAACTATCTACTTCTAGGTTGCACAAGTCTAACACAAAAAATATCGTGTCAAGATACTAAAGACTAAGCCATAGAAACCTCATCTTCAAATTAGGATACCGTATCTCCGGATACGTAATTTCCAAGGTAAAACATCAATAATATAAATCAAACGAATATTTATAATAATATAGAATCAAAATTAAACATTAAATAGGTACCGTAGTTTTGAACCAACTTGGTATCTCAACAATAATCACAAACTTGATACCCAAACCCAATATCTTGGGTATCCCCCATTACCTTGGTTTCCTCAAGGTAATACCCAATACCTTGTTATATTAATTACCCTTATATATATAATATATATACTAAATATTATACATATAAAGAATTTAGCAATTAATAATATATTATATCAATATTAATACATATATATATATATATATATATATATATATATATATATATATATATATATATATATAATCACATAAATATATAAAATTTGCCAAACGTCGCTAAAAACTGTGTTGAAAACTGATATTCTGATACGCTGCTCATTAGTGACAGTTTCTGCCTGTCGCTGAAGCTGTTGTCACTGCTGTGCTAATTCTTGCACTATTGTTGCTGTTTTGGTGACGGTTTGCAACCGTCGTCTATTAACTGTCGCTGCTGCTGCCTCTTTTCCTGTTGCGGCTGCAGCTAATTAATGACAGCGGCTGCTGTCATTAATACCGCCGCCTCTAGCTACAGCGGCTGCTGTCGCCAACTCCCTGTCGCTAAAAGCATGAAAATTTATATAACATATATATATATGAAAAACCCATAATAATATATATATATATATATATATATATATATATATATATATATATAAATACCAAATAAACTATAAATACCCCCCTTATTAATATGTACATATTATGACATAGCCTCAACACACACATACATAAATACATTATATTTATACATCTATACATATATATAAATAATTATATAACAACTATATATAATATAATTACCCAATTAAACATACATATATATTTTATAAAAACATATACATATATTCCCATACTATATACTATAACATATATATTAATGCATGTAGAAGAAAGGCTACATAATACATATATTCTCTTAGTACATATATAATACATAGATCTATGATACAAGAACACAATTATATACACTATAATATCTATAATATCTATATATATGCATAATTACAATCTACATGAATTAAGAGTACAAGAATTAGATCTACATTTAATTGCACAATATATGGAGAGTATTACACCGTATCCTACTAGATCTAGGATACGCATGTGACACGAGTCCACCACACATCTAATTGCACCCCGAAGGACACAAATAAGTCACATAAATTATTTATGAATAATACGAAGTATTAAATATAGATCTACGTGTCCGTATCAAAATATGACATGTACAGAGTCCCGTGTAGGAGGGAAAAGCCCCAAAATAACACGTATCACCAAATTATTGGGATACGACCTACACGTACCCAATTGTGGATACGACACTAGCCCCAAACACATAAACACATGTCAAATTGTTCTATAGGATCAATTGACACACACAACAAATGTCAATATCAGAATTTCCCCAAAATTAACACAAAAAGTACCATAACTTTCTCAATAGGCCTCCTATGAACACAAAATCAAATCCTATGGGTAGCCTATGCATATGGGTTAATTTTCCATGGTTAAAACTCATATTTAAAACATAATTTAAGGGGAAAAACTGAATTATACCTATTGGGAGATGGATTCTTATGCATATGGGTTGATTTGGGAAGGAATTGAAATAAAATTTGGTAGAGAAATGAAATGGGAATGAAGAAAATTTGGTAGTGGAAAATTCTAGATCTAGATTTGGAATAGAAAGAGGAGAGAGAAATTTCTCCCTCTTTTTAAATCGGCCGGCCCCTTTTCTCTCCCTCAAGTTATCATGTAATGTCCATTATACCCCTTGGGGCCTCTCATGAAGAAATAATTAAGGAAGGAAGCTTCTAGTCTAATGGTTTAATTAATTTAATCCATCTCCTTAACAATGAGCTTTCTAAATGGGCTAAGTTCTAACCAATTAATTCATGTTGGTCCATGGGTCCAAACTAAACTAGTTAGGTCTACTAACACAAGTCCAAATTAAATAACTAACATCTAATAACAATTAAATAATACAACAATAATTATTTATCAAGCATAATATTTAATTAAATATAAAATTACTAAAATTCCCTTTCCTAGAAAATATAGTAGTGACACATGGTTTCCTGTAGATTTCAGCCTCACAAATATGCTAGAATTTACGGCTCATCCGAATTCAAGTTCGTTTGGAAATTATTGCACATACAAAATCGTATTGTGCAACGGTGGTTGATTATTAACCTAGAAGTTCTACAGAATTAACAGCATAGAAATATTTTGTATTATATCCTAGTAAACATATATGTCAATGATTTTGACATTAGCTTTATGAACTTCAAACGGTTCATGATTCTGATTCCTGGTTCTCCTAGAATCGCAAAAATACCGAGACACGTCTATTTTCAGACATGCTGTGCTCTAAGAATTTCCAGAATTTAATGTTCAGAATTTTGTGAAATAATTTACATATTCAGAAAACTAACCTCAATATAGTTCTAATGCAAGAAGATAAGCCGCATTTGGCATTCGGAGCTATGAGTAATGACTTATGGAAGATGAAGGAAACCCTAGATGATAATTCCCCAAAATCAGCTAAAAGAAAACCCTAGAAATTATAAACTAAATACTATATATATAGGAGAGAGAGAGCAGCCACAGCTAAAAATGTGCCACATAGCATGTATCCGCTGCTGCCCTCTCGGATCGAAAGGCCAGCGTTCAAGCTGGCTTGGCTCGGCTGAGTCCGAGTCGGATTAGACTCGGCTCGGCTCAGCTCGGCTTGGTTTGGACCGACTCCACCTGCACCCACCCTCGCCCTCTCTCACTGACCGCTCGGCCCCGCTGACTGGGCCGTGCTGGATGACACGCGGGCCAGGCTGGCTGCTGACTGGAGGGGTTGGTTTTATTAGGTTTTTCTTTTTCTGAAAATTAGTTTTTAATTCAGTTTTTCATAATTAACTTAAAATAATCAAAAAATTCCCAAAAAATTCTACAAAATATATTTGATTATTTAGAACCTAAAATAAAAGTTTGGGATATTTTTAATTATATTTGAACCTAAAATAAATTCTTGAAAGTTTTAGGAATTTAGTGTTACTAGTTTTTAATTAACTAAAAATTGTGGAAAAATCCCACTAGCCCCAAATTAACTTAATGAAAACACTTAAGCTTGAATTTCTGGATACGGAGGTTACAAGTCTATCCTCCTAAAAAAAATTTGTCCTCAAAATTTAGGGCAGAATAAATACAAGAGGAAAATTACCTCATGGTGTAAAAAAATAGGGGTAACACTCTCGCATCTCCTCTTCCTGCTCCCAAGTGGATTCACCGGTAGAATGATTCCTCCAAGCGACGCGAACCAAGGGAATTACTTAGTTACGAAGCACTTTATCTCTGCGGTCTAGGATCTCCACAGGCTGCTCCGGATAACAGAGACTTGGTCCAACCTCAAGCTCCGAATGATCTAATACATGGCTAGGATCTGCCACGTATCGACTCAGCTGGGATACATGGAACACATTGTGTACCCCTTCCAATGTAGGCGGTAAGGCTAGTCGATAAGCTACTTCCCCGACCTTCTCCGAAACATTAAAAGGTCCGATGAATCTTGGACTAAGCTTTCCACCTCCACCGAAATGAATCATTTTATGTGTCGGGAAGATCCTCAATAACACTAAGTCGCCAACCTATGCCAAAACAGGAACTAAAAGCATAATCTAAGAACGTTATAGATATTTAAATAAACGAATCGATACCTCAAACTCTAGCGGTCCCTTGTGGCTATCGGCCCAATACTTCTGTCTATCCTGAGCCACACGAAGTCTCTCTCTAATCTTCTTTACTTTTTTTGCAGCATCAACTACCATCTCTGGTCCCAAAAGTACTCTCTATCTCTCCTACGTCGTCCCAAGATAATGGAGTTCAAGATCTCCTACCATACAAATCCTCGAAAGGAGATATCTCGATACTGGCCTGATAGCTATTGTTGTATGCAAACTCTACCAGGTAAAGATGATCCTCTCATAAGCCACCAAAATCTAGTACACATGTCCGAAGCATATCCTCAAGCGTCTGAATAGTTCTCTCTGACTGTCCATCCATCTGAGGGTGGTAAGCAGTGCTAAATTTGAGTTGGGTACCCAAGCTAGCCTGTAAACTCCTCCAAAAGTGGGACATAAATCTACTATCCTGATCGGATACGATGCTTACTGGAACTCCATGCAGCCTGACTATCTGTCTCACATATAAATCAGCGAGCTTCTTCGTGGTCAATCCCACTTTGAAAGGCAAAAATTGGGCTAATTTGGTCAGCTTGTCAATAATGAACCAAATAGCGTCATTTTCTCCTGGAGTGCGTGGAAGTCCGAAAACAAAATCCATCATGATATGCTCCCATTTTTACTCAGGAATTTGTAGGGGCTGTAGCAATCCTCCTGGTCTCTGCCTCTCGGCTTTGACCTGCTGCCACATTAAACATCTGGAGACAAAACATGCTACCTCTTGCTTCATCCCATACCACCATACGTGTTCCCTCAGGTCCTTATACACCTTGTTAGCTCTCGAATGTATAGAATACTTGGAATGATGAGCCTCCTGCATGATCTCTTCCCGTAGGTCCCCACTAGGCACACATAAACTAGTCTTGTGCCTTAGTGAACCATCCTCAGCAATAGAGAATTCATCCATCAATACTGCCTGTACTTGAGCTCTGAGGTTTCGCAGACCCTCATCCTGGTACTGTGTCCCTCGGAGCTTCTACATCAACCCCGACTGAATTTGCATGCCAATCATCTATGTCTCCACCCCTGGAACAATAACCTCGATGCCCAGGCTATCCAAGTCTGCTAATAAGCAGCGATCCATTGTCAAGTACATCGCTACTAGATACCCGCTCAAGGCATCGCCAACCATGTTAGCCATCCCTGGATGATACTGTAGTGAGATATCAAAATCCTTCATCAGTTCTAGCCACCTGCGCTGCCTCATATTTAGCTCTTTCTGTGTAAAGACATACTTCAAGCTCTTGTGGTCAGTGTATATTTTCACAAGCTCTCCGTAAAGATAATGTCTCCATAGCTTTAGAACAAAATTTACCGCTGCTAATTCAAAGTCATGAGTGGGATAGTTTCTCTCATGTGGCCGCAATTGTCTAAAAGCATATGCCACCACCTTCTTGTTCTGCTCTAGAACATATCCCAACCCCTTCCCCGAAGCATCGCTATAAATGATAAATCCACTCGTCCCCGATGGCACCATCAAAACAGTCGTTGTGGTCAATCTCTTCTTTAGCTTATTAAATGTATCCTGACATTCTTCGGTCCACACAAACTGCATATCCTTCCGAGTGAGTCTAGTCAACGACTCTACGATCCGAGAAAAATCTTTTACAAATTTCCTGTAATATCTGGCCAATCCTAAGAAGCTTCTGATCTCTAACAAAACTCGGAGTGGTCCAAGACTCTACAGCAACAATCTTCTTTGGATCCACCAAAATTCTGTCTCTAGTCACCATATGCCCAAGAAACTCTACCTTATCCAGGAAGAACTCATATTTTGAGAGTTTTCCATAGAGCTTCTACTTCCGTAGGGTCTCTAGCACAATCCTTAGATGCTTCTCGTGCTCTTCCGGTGTCTTCGAATAGACAAGGATATCATCTATGAATACTACTATGAAATTGTCAAGGTATTGGTGGAACACCTTGTTCATCAAGTTCATGAAGACTGCCGGGGCATTATTCAACCCAAATGGCATCACCATAAACTCATATCAGCCATATCTTATAGTTTTTGGAATATCTTCCTTCTTCACCTTCAACTGATGATTGCCAGACCTCAAATCAATCTTCTAAAATACTCTCGTATCGCTCAACTGATCAAAAAGATTGTCTATTCTTGGTAGCGGGTATTTGTTCTTGATAGTGAGGTTGTTCAAAGTCTTGTAATCAATGCCCATTTGCACTGACCCATCTTTCTTTGGTACAAATAAGACCGGGGCTCCCGAAGGCGAGGAACTTGACCTAATAAAACCCTTATCTAGCAAATTATCAACCTGCTTCTTCAGTTCTGCCAACTCGCTATTGTTGATCCTGTAGACTTGCTGCGACACTGGCTCTACCCTAGGCACTAAATCAATAAAAAATTTAAGATCTCTGTCTGGTGGCAATCCTGGTAGCTCCTCAGGAAATACGTCTAGAAATTATGTAATAATCGGGTGTGGCAAGTCCTTCTCTTCTACCATGGCTCCACAAATAATTTTATCACTCTGCTCAACTCCTCCTCTAATAAACTCAAATTTTGGCTCTCTTGGAGGGCGGAACAGTACACGTCCTCCACGACAGTCTATACTAGCATGGCGCATACTCAACCAATCCATTCCGAGGACAATATCAAAACTTAAAAGTGGCATTATGAGTAAACTAGAATCCAAATTATGGCCTCCTAAGGTAACACGACGTCCCTTGCAAGTATCACTAACTAGGATAGTGCCTTTACCAGTCATGATCTTGCAACTCCTACTCAAGGGTTATATTACTAAACTATGCTTAAGCACAAAGGATACAGATATGAAGCTATGTGATACAACAAAATCAAATAAGGCAAATACTGGAATTGAATCGAGAAGAATAGAACCTATTGTCACATCACTAGTCGGCCTAGCCTCCTCTACGGTCATGGCAAAAGATCTGCCCTGTGGAGGTACTCCCCTTTGCTGGTGCTGGGCAAACTGCTATTTTTACGTAGGAAGTGGGGGTCCTCTTTGCTGTGGGGCCACTAGTGGTCCAACTGGTCCTCTCTGGGCTGAGGATCCTCCTATAGGGGGTGCAATAGGACACTCTCTCATATGATGCATAGGTGATCCACAGTATAGGCACACGCCTAATCTTTTTCGGCAGATCTCCCATGAATGCCCTGGCTTCTTACAATAATTGCATAGGGGTGCTTGTTGTACTTGTCTTTGTGGCTGTTGCTGCACTTGCTGAGCTGGGGCTCTGACTGGGGCACGATACTGTTGTTGTTGCTGTTGGAAGGTCCTTGGCTGAAACTGTGGATGCTTTACCTGCCCCTGACTACTACCACCGTCGATAGCATCCTTGTTTCTCTTATTCCGAAGACCCATATCCACCTCGACTATTTGAGCCTCTACCAATATGTCAGCAAAAGTCGTATAAGCCGAAAAAATATGGACCTTGACCTCTAGGTTCAAGCCCTCTCTGAATCGTCTAGCTCTATCCTCCGGGTCCCTCACCATGTACTATGCGAATTGTCTCAGCCTGCGGAATTCTGCAGCATACTCATCCACGGTCATCCCGTTCTGCTCCAAGTTCTGGAATTGCTTCTCAAGAACCCCTTTGGCTACTGCAGGAAAGAATTTTCTCTTAAAGAGGTTCTTGAACTGCTCCCAAGTCAAGTTTGGATTCGTAATCCTAGGCTCATTTCTAAACCAAATACGAGCAATGTCGTAAAGCTGTAAGCCAACTGCCTCAAACTTCAGGTCCTCGGAAAGTCGAGAAACTCTCATGATCTGCTCCACACCCTCGAGCCACTCATTAGCGTAGAGGATTCCCTCTTTCCCCTTGAATGTTCGAGGCTCCATCATCTTGAAGTCCTGGATGTTTCCCATCTTTGGTTGAGCGGCCTGCTGTTGTAGTTGCTGGGCAACCCACTCCATGGCTGCTAGGGCAACCTGTTGGGCATTTTCTATTCCTGCCCTCAATATTTTTGTCTGTTGCCTCTGAGCCTTTGCCTGAGTCTTTTGAGCCTCCATCATGCTTCTGAAGAGTTTGTGTAATGGCTGAGAAGGAGAAGAAAGACTCCCCGATCCAGCTGATGAGGCCTCATGCGATACAGATGGTGTGGAACAAGCACCATTGGCTCTGGTACCACGCGTTCTAGTCTTGGGTGGCATTCTGAAAGTTTGAAAGCAACAAGAATTCAATCGATATGGCATAATATAAGGAAGTATTCAAGAAGGAAAATTAACTATGGAAGAGGTCTGATTGCTCGAAATAAATAAATACGGTTAGCAAGTTGAGTATATGGGATCCCTAGTTGTGATTTAGTATCTTCCTATCCCTAGTATGTATATCCTATAGCAGGCTCGCAGTCGTACATCTAACTTAAGTACCACTACGAGTTCGCAACCTTGTGCAAAATCTGACCTGCATGGGCCACCCCTAAAAATGTGTCACGACCCGCACCCTAGATTTGGGCATGAGTCATGGGTATGTCCAGCCTACGCCGCAGTGTCAGCGGTAGAACGATGTACAATAAGCCACAAGTATAATCTATAACTTACAACATATATACATCTCTACATTATACTCAATCACAGGCACTAGTTTAAATGAATACACCAAGGTAATAAAAAAATAATAGTCTTGATGCGGGTTCAAGGAATCTCACCAAAAACTAAATATCCAAAGTATAATACTCAAAATACTTTAAAAAAATTATCGAAGAATAATCCGGTCCAAAATAACTAACAAAATCAACTACTACTAAACTACTCCATTGCAGACGGTATCTGAGCTGCTAACTCTCCCTGATCCTCAGGAAAGGCAAGATCATGCTCTATTATGTCGCTAGAATATGGTCCATAATGTGTAGGGATTGCATCCTCATTGTAGTCACCTAAAATATTTATCTAGTCAGGAAGGAAACAAGTACATCACAGTAAAAATAGTTCCAACACATGGTAGAAGCTATAAGACATTAAATAGTAACGAATATATGATAGCAACAAAACTGAAATCATAATAAGGTAACTAGAATAATAAATACTAAAGTCCTATCATGGCAACATATAGTACAATATCTCCAAGCAACAAAGGAACTAAATGCAACGTATGGAAGAACGGATATGAACAACTACTCTATGTAATTTGAAATACCTTGTCAACTTGTGAACGACTAAGGGGTAAAATTTGGCAAACCACACGTGTGGTGCATGGCTGCTATAATTCCAGTAAGACCATGGGATAGAAACGATAGTTCACACGTCCACTAAGTATTTTCCCTCCCTACGAGTACAACATGGATTCCGAACCAGTCACGAAGAAATAACAATAATCCAGAACAGTTACGTATCTCATAATAAGAATCCATCATACTAATCCATGTAGCAAGTGTCAAGAATCAAATAATCGATACTAAGCATGCATTATAAAGACTATCAAGCACTGAAAGTGATCACAAAAATATACTCGTCTGTGGTCCTTAGTTGGTATGAATCAAAATTCCCGTCACAGTCCAAATAGCCTATATAGTACAAATTTACCATGTCAAAAGATAAGTTATTTTAATTTATTTAATCCTAGAATAATTATTCTAAAATCTTATTTTAATCTTATTATTTTGATTTTTTGGTTAATTCATAAATTTTGTCCAAAGGAACTAAATTTTATCAACTCGAGACTCATGGCACACAAATCAAGATAATCTGTTGACTGAAAAGTCAACCGATATAAACTCAACTTTCATGTATGGTTTTCTGTAGATTTTAGTGTCACAAATATGCTAGAATTTATGGCTCATCCAGATTCAAGTTTGTTTGAAAATTATTGCATATACAAAATTGTATTGTGCAATGGTGGTTGATTGTTAATCTATAAGTTATACAGAATTAACAACATAGAAATATTTTGTATTAAATCCTAGTAAAAACATATGTCAATGATCTCGACATTAGCTTTTCGAAACTTGAAACAGTTCATGATTATGATTCCTGGTTCTCCCGAAATTATAAAAACACCGAGATACGTCTATTTTTGGACATGCTGTGCTCTACGAATTTTCGAGAATTTAATATTCAGAATTTAGTGAAATAATTTATATATTTAGAAAATTAATCTCAATATGGTTCTAATACAAGAAACTGGGCCATGTTTGGAGTCTGAAGCTATGAGTAATGGCTTCTGGAATATGAAGAAAATCCTAGATGACAATTTCCCAAAATCGGCTAAAAGAAAATCCTAGAAATTATAAACTAAATACTATATATATAGGAGAGAGAGAGAGCAGCCACGACTAAAGTATGTGCCACATAGCATCCATCCGCTACTGCCCTCTCAGATCAAAAGGCCAGCGTTCAAGCTGGCTTGGCTCGGCTGAGTCCGAGTCGGATTAGGACTCAGCTCGGCTCAGCTCAGCTCGGCTTGGCTTGGACCGACTCCACCCGCACCCACCCTCGCCCTCTTTCACTGACCACTGGGCCCCACTGATTGGGCCGCGCTGGCTGACACGCGTGCCAGGCTGACTGCTGACTGGACGGGTTGGTTTTATTAGGTTTTTCTTTTTCTAAAAATTAGTTTTTAATTCATTTTTCATAATTAACACAAAATAAATGCTAAAATATAATCAGAAAATTCTCAGAAAATTTTAGAAAATATATTTCATTATTTAGAACCTAAAATAAAAGTTTAAGATATTTTTAATTATAGTTGACCCTAAAATAAATTCTTAAAAGTTCTAGGAAATTAGTATTAGTAGTTTTTAATTAACTAAAAATTGTGGAAAAATTCTAATAGCCCCAAATTAACCTAATAACAACACTTAAGCTAGAATTTCAGGATACAGAGGTTACATATCACATCCATATCATCTCTGATAGTATTGCATTCCATAAAATTTATTATTTGTACTCAGCATGATTATGTCTTGAGTGATAAATCTACCAAATTCTCCACAGAATTATTCTGCCATGTCTATAATACCTCTGAGAAGATATATATTCAATGGGCCTCGATTTTAAGTATCACTAAGGTAAAACAAAATTTCTTTATTGAAAGAAATTGACGGTTCTGAGTTTCACACGCCTCTTAAGTCAAATAAGGTGACGGTTGGCTTTCCAAACATAGAGCATAATTTGAAACACTAAGTGTAACATTTGGGATACCGTATATTGAGTTAGAAATTTTCACATGCACATATTGGCTTGTTGACATAATAGGTGTTATAATACGCTGAACAGAATACGCGTATCAGTTAGTTGGTATAACTGCACATAAATATGCACACTATTTTGATGACAGAAGTGACGTAGTGTGCGCAATACTCGATCCATTTCAAAGCACATTTTTGTGGAGGTAAAAATAATAAGAATCACTCATCAGCAATACAACACAATAAAGTCAAAATAATTTAATTGATATTTAATCATGATTACATATGATGGAGATATATCACATCTAGATTTTTATTCTAAAATCACGATTATACATATAAAAATCTATTACATCCAAAATTTTATATGATGTGGATCTATCACAGAGTTATCCCCATCTCCGTGTCCCGTCTGCTCCCAATGCAGATGAGTTAAGGCACAGAAGCAATGTGTTTCTCAGTGCAAAACACAGTACATAAAAAAGAAATTCGTGCTGTGGACAAATAAAGATGCTATACAGGACTGGGACTGTTTAAATTAGCATGGACCTATTTCAGTCCTGACTCGATGGAGGATATGGCGAGTCAAATGGAAGCTGTAGAAGTCTCTGTTGGGGATTCCAATCCCAACCCTATAATCAATACAGGGGCCATGTTAAGGGAGTAATTCCAGCGAGCTGGGTTTGAAGACAACGAACAGCCTTCTGGATAATTCATCAGTTCAACATGAACAATGATGCCTATGATATCATTCAATGCCCTATCACACAAAGATCTCAACAATAATATCTTTGGAAAGTATCTTGTCATGACCCGTATCCGATATAAGGGTACGAGAATGTGGGTACGTCTAACCTACATTGCAGCATCAGCGTTAGAATGCTGTTTGGGTAAACTATACTATCTAACAATAATAATCAATAAGATATATAACGCCACTAATGAAATATGAATATGCAATCACAGAACTATAAGATAGAATAACGCACAAATATGATATAAAGAACTAAAGGGTCAAAATACAACTCTTAAGACAGAAGATAATATCCGATGAGTCAATGTAAATGAGTACTAACTGTCAAAGCTGGAGACAAATCCAGTACAATATAAACCTGTCTACTGAGCTACAGGTAAAGTACCGTCTGGCGCAACCGGGATGAGTCCCTCTTGAGACATAGTCTCAAGCTCTAAGCCAACTATGTCCTGAGGCCCGTAGTAAGGGGGATACCACTCCTCAGTGTCATCTGAAAAAAATATCCAATCAGAATTGGAGTAAAGTATACCTCTAACAATAGTTCAAATAAATGATAAATACTATGTAACAGTAAATAGAGAGCATATATGATGAATAGGGCATGACAGAAATATATAGGAATAAGAAAATATGGGAAATACAAACAAGGGATATGAACATCATATATAGAATAAATAAATATATCTAAGTGAGTGAGTACGAGTGACAACATGCGATCGGCTTGAGAACTTGCTTGAAAATTATGGCCTGGTTAATCATACGTGCGGTATATAATTAATACTATGCAAGAAAAATAAGAACTACAGGGGTATGATTACATATCTACACTAAATACTCCCCGCCCCCGACTGGTATAGTAGATCCAAACAAGACACGCTATGAGACGGGATTCGATGAGAAGGGAGTTAATCTTCTCATGAATCAGTTTCCATACATGTACAAGAATAATGGGGCTCGTATAAGAAATATGTCAGGAACTACCAGGAATAACATCTCATAACGGGATCCAGGAATACCAATCCGTGAAACCAAGTGTCAGGAAATCAAGGATATCTACACTAAATATAAGAAACATAGAGGACATCATAAACGAAAAACTGTTAGAGAATGTACTCGCCTAGAATTCGGTAAACAATATCAAAGATGTCCTAAATGGTGCATCGGAGACCTAAATATAGAATATTATATTAATACAAGGTTTTGAAATAAATACAAGTTAAACTAGTCTATTTCTAGGTCATTAGGCCAAATCTTAATCAAAATAGTCAAACTAGGTCAACTCTAGGTCAAACTAGTCAAACTTGGTCAAAGTAACTATTTCTAGGTTGTATGAGTCTATCTCTAGGTTGTTGGGTCCATATACTACGTATCTAGGCTATACTAGTTATATTAGGATACTAGAGTATCATAGTTATATAGTATTAATAGATAACTCTTATACTTCCAACTACTAATGATAACTTAATTTTAATACTTAACTAATTTAACTTACTGATAACTAATCATCACAACTATACTAACTAACTGGTATCACTACTAACCAACTAACTGTTATCCTAACACTGACTAACAACTGTTATCAATAACTTATACTAACATTCACCATTGACTTATATACTAACATGCATTTATATATATACTAACTGTTACTCACTAACTTATCTCTAACTCCAATTGATACTAGCATATTACTGATACTCTCAAGTACACAAATTAACTTTATACTAACTAATTGATAACTACAACTGATATCAATCCACTCTCCCCCTTACTGCCCTTTTTTATACTCTAGCTTCAGTTCAAATTGTGCTCCAACAATGCCTCTCACCAGCTGCATTACTGCTAGATGTAGTGCACTAAATTCCTTCTCCACACTGCTCATCATCTGTACTAATATCAGTTGCCAAATTACTTGCACACTATTGTGTAATAATTGCCGCTGCTCTATTTTGGTTCTTGCTAAGTACTGCTGCTAACAACAGTAGCTCCTCCTATCAATACCCCTAACACTGCTCAAGGTAGTGCACAAGGTGCTACCTACTGCTTCTCACTATATATCTCTGTAAAACCCGACACCCTATTATAGTTGCTGATACCTCAACACTTCCCATATAGAATTATGACACACCATATTCAACTCTACCTCTCCCTCTGGAACCTAACACTAGAACCAATGCACTACAGTTGAAATTGCAGTGCCTATCCTTACCCACACTGGCTTGAAGGCCTTACTGCAGACCTGTACACCACCATCATAATTTCTACTGCTCGTATCTGACCCCAAGGTAGGGTCTGCACTGCGCTGGTCAACCCCTTCTTTCCTGCTACTGTTATGGTGTTATTGGTTGCACCTACAAGCTAACTCGACATCCCACTGCAGTAATTGATATTGCTGTTATCACAGTTTCCCCCTTTCAACAGTCTTTGAAACTCATACACAGACACAGTGAACCTAGCACCATGCACACCCTCTCTCTCTCTCTCTCTCTCACACACACACACACACACACACACACACACACACACACACACACACACACACACACACACACACACACACACACTCTCACTAAGACACTTAGATAAAAATATATACACACACAAACACATGCTCTCTAATCATACACTACCATATCTATGATACATAATATAGATACACACATCTATACTCATATATAAATATATACATCTCATAGCAATCTAAAATAGATATAAATACTACTAATTAGAGTATTAAACATTTAATCAAACACGTGGAGAGCATCACACCCGTATCATACTAAATCTATAATACGCTTATGATACAGACCCAACACAAAACCAAATGCATTACTAATGATGTGAGCAAGTCTAGAAGCATAATAATAAGCAATATAAAGTGCTAGGTACTCATCTACGTGCTCATGGGAAAATATGACATGTGTAGACCCCTGTGTCGAAGAGAAACCCCAATTCAACTCGTGTCACAAAATTGTCATGACACTGCCTACTTGTATCAAATTTTGGACATGACACTAGTCTCACACAATCAAACACATGTCAATTTGGTTCACTAGACCTATTGACAAACACATGGTGCACCAATCTCAAATTTTCTCTAAATTGGCCACAAAACACACAATAACATTCACAATACAAGTCATATGAACCTAGTTCTTGTTCCTATGGGTAGCCCTAAGCCATATGTGGGTTTCTAATAATTTAATTATAGAATTAGAGTCTAATTAGAAGAGAAATTCAAAATTTTACCTATTGGGAGATGGATTTTAAATACAAGTCTCCAATTGGATGCAAAGAGCCCTCAACTGGTGCACTCTTCACTTCCTTGTAGATTTTTGCCTCCTTCTTGATCAAATAGCCTCCAATGGTGAAATTGAGAAGAATTAGGAATATAATTGGTGTAGAAAATGAAAGATATTGGGATGAACTATTCTAGATCTAGAATTTTGGATGAAGAAAAAAGAGGAGAGAGAAACTCCTCTCCCTTAAGTAGGTCGGCCACCTCCTTGGCCTCCAAGTAATGGTGCAAAGTCTATTTTACCCCTATGGGCTTGTCATAAAGAAAAAAGATTAAGGAAGAAAGGTTCTATTCCTAATGATTTGAATAATTAAACCACTAACTTAAAGAATTCGTTTGTTATTGGGTTCAAGTCTAACTAAAATAAATGTTGGCCCATGAGTCAAGTCTTGTCTAGTTAGGCACACTAACACAAGTCCAAAATGTAATACAACATCTAAAAATAAATAAATAATAATATAAATAAATATACAACATGCACAATAATTAGTTAATTATGAAATGACCAAAATACCCTTTCCTAGAAAATATGGTAGTGACACGTCTCCTCTTGGTTCTTCTCGGTGGCCAGCAAAGCCAGTGGCGCCATGCTATTTCGGTCACCTTCTTATACCCACACTTAACAATAACAATACTCAGGTCTCACAACGAGAAGGAGATAAGTTTGGGAGTGTTGGTAAATTTTTTCTCCTATTTGTAGTAGAAAACATGCCAATTATGACATAGTTCTCAAAAATTATTCTTGAAAAAGTTGCTTGCATCTCCTTAAATACCACGCCAAACCAAGGAATAAGTCAAAACAATAAATTGACAAGATACGTGCATGTCAGACTTACAACCACGTCAGCAAAACTGTTAGAATTCTGTCCTGAGTGCACGCACAAAGATCTCAGCAACTTTTATGCTTATAATTCAAAGTATTTTGAATTTATTTGAACGAATTCAAAAACTTTAAAGAGGGACTTGTAGAAGGATAAAAATTGTGCCTCAAAGAGATGGCGCAGTTTCTACAAATAAACCCAACAGAAGAAGAATGTCTCAGTTTCTCTTTATTTAGAGGATGACGCACCCTCTACTTGTTTCAGAAGGAAGACGCACACTTTATTACTTTGGCGCACTTTCTTCAAACTTTAGAAGATGACGTACTTTCTTATTGTGGTGCGCTTTCTTAATGTTACGAAAGTTGGCGCACAAACTCTCAAAGATGTGCACTCTCTCTTAGCATTTAATGTAATAGACTGACAGCTGACAGATACAGAAATCGAAGAGTCAGAAGTCATCATTATAGCTCTGCTGTGGCACACAGATCCAGGTTGTCGTTTAGCGACCCGGTCAGTATACCAAATCTTTCAAAAGTGCGCCGTTGTGCCAATTTCTTCAGAAGTGCACCGATGTGCCAATTTCTTCAAAAGTGCGCCGTTGTGCCAAATTTTTCAGAAGTGCGCTAGTGTGCCAAATCCTTTAAAAGTGTGCTGATGTGCTAATTTCTTCAAAAGTACGTCCCTGTGCCAAATTTTTTAGAAGTGCGCCGTTGTGCCAATTTTTTCAGAAATGAGTTGTTGTGCCAACTCCTTCAAAAGTGTGTGGTTGTGCCAATTTCTTCAGAAGTGCGTTGTTGTGCCAATTTCTTCAGAAGTTCGTCATTGTGCCAACTTCTTCCTAAGTGTGCCGTTGTGCCAACTTCTTCAAAAGTGCACCGCTGTGCCAATTTCTTCAAAAGTAGTGCCAACATCTTCAAAAGTGTGTCGCTGTACCAATTTCTTCAAAAGTATACCGTTGAGCCAACTTCTTCAAAATTGTACCATTATGGCCAATCTCATAAAAAGTGCATCATCACGGCTACTTCTTTAAAAGTGTGCCGCAGTGCCAATCTTTCCAAAAGTGCGCCAAACTCTAGACCACTTCTAAAGTGCGCCTATTATCTTAACTTATAGTGAGCAGTTATGAGTGCGTGTCTTACATGCCGTACTTCTCGTAAAAAGTGTACAAATAACTATCCCCATGACCTATGCTTTCCTCATATAGGAAGCTATATGTCAAGCATTCAGTAAGTTGTGCACCCACTCATTCAAAACGTGGGGTGTAAGTCCACCAAAAGTGCACGCACAATTGTAAAATAGTGCAAACTGTCCAAAGTGCGCACACACTCTTATAACCGCTCCTAAACTCTATAAATAGGGGGACAAAGAGGAGCACACACAGACAGAGAGAGAAAGGGGCTAGAATTCTTTAGTCTTTGAAATTTAAGAACAGAGGGAGAGAAAAAGAAGCTTCTCGTGTCGTTGTTGCCAAATCTTTCTTATTGTTCAACTCTCCAAGTTGTTCACGATATTTTCTACATTTCTTGGTCGTCGTGTGCTTTTCATCTTTGTCGAGTGGTCCAAAGAGTAAAGTGATCGTCCGCAGATCAGATCTCTACAACTATACTTTTTTAGAATCAACTATATTTAGATTCCTGTTTAGGATCTTTTTATACTTTTCTTTTCAATAGTTTGTAATACGAAAGTTTCGTACAAACTTTTCTTTACAAACACTATATGTATATTATATTAAGCTTTTAATGTTGACACACATGTATGTTCATCGGTACAATCGTGGGACACATGTCGTTTGTAAACCTCTTAAAATTTTAATTTCACCAATTTGCCTAGAATTTCAAAATTTAATTTTTGGAATCAATTTGTTATTATTCTTATTATAATTAGAGTTTAAATATTTATTTTTATTTTTATGTAAAAATTTCTATTTAGTTTTGTCGACGGTTATTGAAATGAAAAATTATTTGTATGAGTGATTAACTATTAAGCTTCTGTTGCTTATTATTATTATTATTATTATTATTATTATTATTATTATTATTATTATTATTATTTAGGTATACTGGTTTAAATCCTTTAACGACTTATTTGTATGTCGAGTATATTTATGGAATGGTTACGAATTATGGGACCTTTTCCCAAGTCCAATTCTTACAGTTTAAATATTTATTTTTATTTTTATGTAAAAATTTCTATTTAGTTTTGTCGACGGTTGTTGAAATGATAATAATATTGGAGACGTACAGGTTGCTGTCACTACCCAATTTTAGAAAATAGGATTATTTTTTTATTTTTATTTGGTGAATTGTGTATTGTATTTAATTAATTATATTTATATTTAATTAGTGATTGTATTATTTTTGTTTGATTGTTTTAGGGTTTTGGCTAGCCTGGACCCATGTCAGACCCTAGTGGACCCATGTCTGACCCAACCCACACCCTTGTGAGACCTATTTTTGGGTTTTAGAATATTTATTATATTTTTAGTGGGTTAGTTGGAGAGATTTGGAGTTAGTTTGAGTGCTTTTGGAACCCGAAACCCAAAATCCAAGTTATGAGGGCATTTTGGACTTTTGGACTTTATGTAACCTATATTGTGTGCTTGGTCGGCCCTCCCCACACTCCCAGACCTGCACACTAGCAGCCCCAGCCCCCCATTTCTTCTTCTTCACTTCTTCTTCACTACTTCTTCTTCCTCTCCACTCTTTCTTCTTCCTTTCTTTATCCCACTTCAAGTAAGTCTTCTTTCTTCTTCTATTCTCCATGGTTGTGAACCCTAACCTTATGATTTTCCCTAAACCTAGGTGTGTAGAGCCTAGACTTAGCGTTGAGGCTAGATTTGGAGGCTTGGAGCTTGAGGGAGGTAATTTCAAGTGGATTGGAGACTTTGGCCTTGGGATTCCAACTCCCAAGAGGTAAACCCTAATTTTTCCCTTACTAATTACTCTTATGTAGTGTAATTAGTGATTTAGAACCTTCCTAGACCCTAAGGCTACCCGTGGGAGGAAGTTGGAACTAGTTTGGTTGAGTTTAGAGACTTTGACACTAGGTTTTGTGTCAATTTTGGGTGGAATCCGAAATTGGCCCAATTTTGGGTGATGCCCTAGGTTAGATGGACCTAGGTAGACATTTTTGGGTGTCTTGAGGGGTAGTGCGTGTCTTCGTTCGGACAAGGGAAGTCGTGTCGCAGAGAAATGGGCATTTCGGGCAAATTTGGGGTTTTCGTCGTCGCCGGTTCTAAGTGCGTGCGCGTTTTCGCCACGGGCCTAGAATCGACGGGATAACATTTTTTCTAGGATCTAGACATCGTTTAGAACTTGTGGGTAAATTATGGGCCAATTCCGAGTTGGTTTGGTATACGTTTCAGGAGGTTTTCCGAACCGCACACCGCTTGTTCGTCGAAATGACCGATCGACCATTTCGACTTGGTTTCGTAGTTTCGGGCTTGTACGCGCGTTGGGTTAGCTTCGGAGAGTGTGTACTAAAATTCTTGGGTTATATTTTATATATATATAGGTGTTTGTGCATGTCGGGGCCGTTGGGCGTGCGTTGGGGAGTGTTGTGTGCGTGGTTGTGTGTAGTATTGTGTTTGTGTTTATGTGTCTATATATATATATATTTATGTGTGTGTCTATAAATATATGTATATGTGTTTGTATGTCTATATATATGTGTTTATTTATATATATGTGCTTGAGTAGGTATATGTCTATGTGTTTGTGTATATATATATGTATAAGTATGCGTGTGTGTGTATATGTATATATATATATATATCAATGTGTATGTGTATATATATTTGAGTGTGTGTGTATATGTATATATATATATATCTGTGTGTGTGATTGTGAGGTGCAGCAAGGCGAGCGAGGCGTGCAGCGAGCGAGGGGGGGCAGCTGCCCACAGCAGCAGGTGTAGCAGCTGCTGTGCTGTGCACAGCAGCAGCACAGCAGCAGTAAAAGCAGCAGCACAGCAGCAGTAAAATGCAGCAGCAGCAGTACAAGCATGCAGCAGCAGCAGCTTTTGCAGTAGCGAGGGGTGAGGGTGAGGTTTAGGAATACTTAGATAGATAGGTAGATTGATAGATAGATAACAGTTAGCTAGATAGATATATATATAGTAACTAGATAGATAGATATATCTAGATAGATAGATAGTTAAATTGTTAGATAGATATAATAGATAGATAGTTAGAATAAATAGATAGAAGGTTCGATGGATATTAGATAGATAGATAGATAAGTAGTTAGATAGCTACATACATACATACATACATACATACATACATACATATAGCTAGATATATACCTATAGCAATATATATATGTATAGATATCTAGATAGATATATATACATATTGAGAGTGGGTATAAGGTATTATATATGTGTGTTGTGGATATCTATATATATATGCATATAGATACTTAGATATGTATAATATATGATAGATATAGATATTCTAGCCTAGATTAGTAACTAGGAGTATATCTATATACTTAGATAGCTAACTAAATAGCTAGTTAGAGGGGTATGAGAGAGATATCCCAATACCTTGAGATATCAAGGTATCTCACCAAGGTATTGAGTTTCAAGCGGGATATTTGAGCAATAGCCTAGGAATAGTATTGGAGTGATTTTTATATGTATATGTGTATATATTTATGCATGCTAGCATAGGTTTTAGCAGGTTTAGGCAGGATGCGTGGCCTAGGGTGAGGTATCGGATACCGAGGGTATCCTGGTATCTCGAGGAGGCAAGTTTGAGAGTTTACTAGCTTAATGAGCTAGTTTTGACCTAAAATTTTAGGGGCACCCTAGTTTGACCTAGCTTTGACCATAATTGTCCTCGTTGACCGTAAAAGTCAACGTTTGACCTAGAGTTGACTTTTTGGAACTCGGGTGACTTTTTTTACCCAAATTTCACCGGTTTGACCCGTTCGACCTAGAATAGCCCTAGAAGCCTGTTTTTAATTATTTTATATCAGTTTAACACCTTAGAACCTTGTTTAATTCTGCTTTTCACAATAGGTTCTTGTGATACCGGTTCGGATCTCTTTCCTTATCAGTTGCTCAGGACATCAGGCGAGTACCTACCTCTGATAGGTTCTATTTCATGATATCATTTATATCACCTGTTCTAAAACTGTAATACTTGATTCTGACACATTATTACATGAGCTGGTACTAGTGGATCCCGTCATGAGATGCTATCCCCCTTACCGTGTTCAGCGGGTACTCTATCACGTGTATTTCATTATGTGCTTCGGGTATTGATTCTCATGTGCTATCATGTGCTTCTTGTGCTCTCGCCTTCGTGTGCGCGAGCTATTATCATGTACGTAGCGTATTGTGGTTGGATCCAAGAGTATTAGTGGGGAAGGAGAGTAAGAGTTGGTTATGTGATCAAAGCCAAACAGTATTCATGTGTATGTCGGTTATGCAACTCACGCATAATGGAGTTATCGTAGTATTTTTCATGTGCAACCTAAGCCGATCACATAACGAACTTGTGCTCAAGGCACTTAGCTAGTAGTCATGTTTTCTCATATGCAGTTACTTCTCTACTTGTATTGTTCTCCAGTTTACATTACAGCTACTTATTTTGCTCCAACATGTATTTATTTCCTGTACATCTTGTATACTTTTTTATTGCTCGTCATATACACCTTACCATGTATTTGGAGTTGCTTTCAGAGTTATGTACTTCGCTCCAGTCCTGACTGGGCATATTTTTTCCAGAGGATTCTGAGGATTTCTGCCTGACTTTCTATGGGCCGGGTGTCGAGGAGTATTGCGACCCCGAGACTGAGGAGGAGCCCTGCGAGGAGACGCCTTTAACGCCCTAGTTAGCTAGGTGGGTTTCCTGGGTTATTCCCAGTTTTGTTATTTTGGATGATTGTACTTATTCTTTGTTGCTGTGAGATATTATAGACTATTATAGACTTGGACTATATTTTGGATATTGTCTTGCTCTCTTTGGTTCTGTTTCTTTGTTGATATCATATCGTGCTTTTACTCTTCCCCTAGATTATTGTGATTGAGAGTTCATATATATATTGCATGGTTGCCCTCCTTTTGGAGAGGATTATTCATATATATATATTGCGTGGTTGCCCTCTTTTTGGAGAGATTATTGACAGATTTTTGTGAGTTATATAGATAGATTGTTGACCTAGAACGGACCTTTACCGTGTTCTACCGTCGATTCTGCGGCGTAGGCTGGACGTAACCACGACTCATGCCCGATTTTTTTGGTGCGGGTCGTGATACGTTTTTGGTGGTGGCCCATGCAGGTCTAGTTTTTAGGTACCTGTAATAGGATATAGGATACAGGCTGAGAGAGAGTGTGCTCAATCATAACTAGGACCCTTTCTGATTTCTTTTGCTATATTCAATTTTCCTGAAGTTGTTTTCTTTTACAATATTACTGTCTTTCTTTGATGATATCGTATCTTGCACCGTATTGACTTCTTTTGATCTGTGTTCAGGATGCCTCCGAAGACACGGTCTCAGCGCACCGTTCCAACAGCTGCCACCAAGAGGTCTGCCACCTCTCGTCCTGCTCGACTTCCGGCAGTCGCTACCGCTCCACTCGCCACTCTTGTGATTGAGGGAGCGTCTGTTTCTCTCGAAGATCCTCTCACTCCCATAGATCCGAGAGTCACCCTAGTTGTTCCGGTGGTACCTCCTCTACCACCGCCTGCACCAATTAATGCCACGCAGTTGTTCGCGTTCGTTCGAGAGATGATGGATGTGCAGCACCGCCAGGTGGATGTTATGAGGATGGGCATTGAGAATGCTCATTAGGTGGCTATGACAGCGGTGGACAGAGTGGCTCAGATCCAGCCACAGGCAGAGCAGGCTCAGCATCCTAGGCCGGGAACTATTATCGACTTTCAGAGGATGCGGCCCAAGGAGTTCCGGGGTACAGAGGGGATCATGTACGCGGATGACTTGATCGAGCACATCAATGGCATCTTCAGGCTGGCGATGATCCCAGCCAGCATGCAGATTGAGGCAGTGGGCAGCCAGATGTTCGACCTTGCCCTTACTTGGTATCGCACGGATACGCGGATAGAAGTACCAGGATTGACTTGGGAGGCTTTCAAGAAGCTTTTCAAGGAGAAGTTCTTCCCGGATGGGGCTCTCTGTGCATTAAAGAGCCAGTTTGAGGTACTTGTCCAAGGGAGCATGCTAGTGGACGAGTATATAGCAGAGTTCTGCCATCTGAGCATATTTGTTGAGGGTTTGTCTGAGGCAGCGAAGGCGCAGAAGTTCCGCAAGGGTTTGGTCATGGCGATCAAGTCCTTGACTAGGAGCGACCGTGAGGCGACCTTCGAGCAGATTGTGAGCGACACTCAGAGGGATAAGGACGACTTGGCGCTGAAGACCAAGAGGAGCAGAGATGATTCGGGAGAAGGCAACAGTGCAAGCCCAGCCAAGAGGCCATTCCAGCAGACCTAGCAGCACCAGGGTCAGGGTCGTGCGCCCTTCCGGCAGGCACCCCAGCAACAGAGAAAGGGACAACAACAGGGCCAGAGGGAGCCCATCATTTGCCCTTTCTGTAAGAAGCCAGGGCACGGATGGGACATATGCAGAAAGAGGCTGGGCAGATATTTGTTGTATGGTGCAGCAGATCACCAGCTGAAGGATTGTCCTTCAACACTTGCTCGTACAGCTCAGGGCGAAGGAGCCGTCTAGAGGGGACCAGCCAGAGCACCTGCAGCACAGTAGAGAGAACAGCCTTTGCAGACTCAGCAGCAGAGGTTTGCTCAGCACCAGCAGCAGCACCAAGGAGGACAGCAGGGGCGAGCTTTTGCCCTGACCGTAGACGAGGCCAAGCCCGTTGGTGATGTTATCTCAGGTTCTGTTCTTCTTGATTCCATTTCAGCACTTGCTCTATTTGATTCAGGTGCTTCCCATAGCTTTGTGTCTGTATCTTTTGCTGTTAGATACCATCTTGTTGCTGAACCTTTAGCTAGACTCTGCAAGATCACGACCGGGGGTGGTATCATCCTAGTCAGTGATGTCTGCAGAGACCGAAGAGTTACCTTGGGAGGCCGGAAGTTGAGTGTGTGCCTACTCGTAATGCCACTTCTGAGCTACGATATTGTACTCGGGATAGATTGGTTGAGTATGCATTGTGCTAGTGTAGATTGTCGTGGAGGCAGAGTATTGTTTAGTCTGCCGGGTGAGCTAGAGTTTCAGTTTGCCAGAGGAGCAGCGGAGTAGACAGAGGGAGTCTTCTGCAGAGCCCTGGTGGTAGAGCCAAGGTTGCTATATCCACTGATAGAGGAGTACATGGATATCTTTTTGGAGGAGTTGCCAGGGTTACCTCCGGATAGAGATGTGGAGTTCTCTATAGACTTGGTGCCAGGCGCGGAGCCGATATCCTAGCATGTCTATAGAGTCAGCAACAGTGAGCTGATAGAGTTGAAGAAGCAGGTGGATGAGCTTCAGGACAAGGGATTTGTCAAATCTAGTTCTTCTCCGTGGGGTGCTCAGGTACTTTTTGTGCCGAAGAAGGATGGGTCGATACAGATGTGTATCGACTACAGGGCTCTGAACAACCTCACAATCAAGAACAAGTATCTGCTGCCGTGTATTGATGATCTTTTTGACCAGTTGAGCGGAGCGAGGGTATTTTCCAGGATTGATCTGAGGACAGGCTACCATCAGGTAAGGTGAAGCAGGAGGATATTTCGAAGACAACTTTTTAGACCAGGTATGGACAGTATGAGTTCATGGTGATGCCGTTTGGGTTGACTAATGCCCCAGTAGTGTTCATGAATCTGATGAACAAGGTGTTCCATCAGCATCTGGACAGGTTTGTGGTGGTGTTTATAGATGATATCTTGGTGTATTCGAAAACCCCAAAGGAGCATGAGGAGCATCTGAGGATAGTGTTAGAGACTCTCAGGAAGGAGAAGCTTTTTGAAAAGCTTTCAAAGTGCGAGTTCTTCCTTGACAAGGTTAAATTCCTTGGTCATGTGGTGACTGGAGAGGGGATCTCGGTGGATCCGAGAAAGATCATGGCAGTTGAGGCATGGAGTGCTCCGAGTTCAGTAGCCAAGGTCAGGAGTTTCCTGGGACTGTCAGGTTACTACAGAAGATTTATTCAGGATTTTTCCTGGATTGCAGAGCCGTTGTCCAGGCTGACTCGGAAGAACGTGGAGTTTGTTTGGTCAGAGGAGTGCCAGGTTGCCTTTGATGAGCTGAAGAGGAGGTTGACGACAGCTCCGGTGTTGACATTGCCATCAGGTTCTGGAGGATTCACTATTTATAGTAACGTATTGGGGAAGGAATTTGGTTGTGTATTGTAGCAGAATGGGAGGATGATTGCCTATGCTTCCAGGCAATTACGTCCTCATGAGAAGAACTACCCTACCCATAATTTGGAGTTGGCAGCGGTCATCTTTGCTCTGAAGTTGTAGAAACACTATTTATACGGAGAGCGTGTGGAGATCTTCACAGACCACAAGAGCTTGAAGTATGTGTTTACCCAAAAAGAGCTGAACATAAGACAGAGGAGATGGTTGGAGTTGATGAAAGACTTCGACATATTATTGCAGTACCATCCAGGGAAGGCGAACGTAGTTGCGGATGCGTTGAGCATGTATCCGGTAGCTATATGCCTGACTATAGATCGTTATCTTCTGGCAGATTTAGAGAGCTTGGGCATTGAGGTGATAGTTCCTGGAGTTGAGATACAGATGTGGGGACTACAGATTTAGTCAGAGTTGGTAGATCGGATCAGGGCTACACAGTTTGAGGATGAGTCCCTGAGGAGCATCAGGGCGCAGGTTCAGATGGGATTATCAGATGACTTCACCATTGCTGATGATGGTTCATTACGGCACGGTACCAGGTTGTGTGTGCCGAGTGGGTCATTGCACGAGGAGGTTCTTCAGGAGGCGCATCAATCCCAGTACACTATGCATCCAGGTGCCAACAAGATGTATAGAGATCTGAGAGAGCATGTATGGTGGTACGGGATGAAGCGGAAGGTAGCGCGCTTCGTATCCCGATGCTTAGTGTGCCAGCAGGTAAAGGCGAAGAGACAGAGGCCAGGAGGTTTGCTCCAGCCGTTACCCATTCCAAAGTGGAAATAGGAGCATGTGACCATGGATTTTGTTTCTGGACTTTCCCGTTCTCCAGGCGAGAAGGATACGATTTGGGTCATCGTGGACAGGTTGACCAAATCGGCCCACTTTCTACCATTCAAAGTGGGTACGTCTACAGAGTGGCTAGCCGAGATATATGTGCGCCAGATAGTGAGACTGCATGGAGTTCCTGTGAGCATAGTATCAGATTGGGACAGTCGCTTTACTTCATATTTCTGGAGCAGTCTGCAGGCTAGCTTGGGCACCCAGCTCAAGTTTAGTAGTGGATATCACCCATAGACAGATGGTCAGTCAGAGAGGACCATTCAGACACTTGAGGACATGATTCGCACTTGTGTTTTAGATTTCAGAGGCTCTTGGGAGGATCACTTGCACTTGGTAGAGTTTGCTTACAACAACAGCTACCAAGCCAGTATCGAGATGTCACCTTTCGAGGCGTTGTATGGACGGTGGTGTCGCACTCCATTATCATGGGATGATGTAGGCGAGAAAGCTTTGCTTGGCCCGGAGATGGTGGTTGATGCAGCGAAGAAGGTCAAGCTTATTAGAGATAGACTTCGGGTGGCGCAGGACAGGCAGCGACATTGGGCTGATAGCCGCCGGAGACCTTTGGAGTTTGTGGTATAGCTTAGAATCTAGATTTTGTTCTTGTGTTTGCTTGTGATTGCTTGTTTTAGACTAAGTGTAGAGACCTTATTTGTGCTAGGTTGGAGATCTGGTGTTCCTGAGGATTTCTCCGACGCGGGGCACTATTCGCTTCGGAGGAGGCGGGAAGCTTAGCCCACGTTTCGTCGGACCCTTCCGTATTCTTGAGAGGGTTGGCGCCGTGGCGTATAGGCTTGAGTTGCCGCCTACGCTTGAGGGAGTTCATGATGTGTTCCACGTATCGCAGTTGAGACGGTACGTGGCGGATCCCAGTCACGTATTGGATCACTCAGAGATCGTGGTGGGCGCTACTCTTAGCTATCCAGAGCAGCCAGTGGAGATTCTGTATCGGCGGAAGAAGGTGTTGAGGAACCAGACTATTCCCTTGGTTCGCGTTGCGTGGAGAAATCACTCTCTAGGTGAGTCGACCTGGGAGAGGGAGGATGAAATGCGCGAGCGATACCCCTATCTTTTTGAGCCCTGAGGTATGGTTCTTTTCTTTGCATTCCTGTCCTAGTTTCGTCTTTTAATTTCGAGGACGAAATTATTTTAAGGAGGGTAGGCTTGTCACTACCCAATTCTAGAAAATAGAATTATTTTTTTATTTTTATTTGGTGAATTGTGTATTGTATTTAATTAATTATATTTATATTTAATTAGTGATTGTATTATTTTTGTTTGATTGTTTAGGGTTTTGGCTAGCCTGGACCCATGTCAGACCCTAGTGGACCCATGTCCGATCCAACCCACACCTTTGTGAGACGTATTTTTGAGTTTTAGAATATTTATTATATTTTTAGTGGGTTAGTTAGAGAGATTTAGAGTTAGTTTGAGTGCTTTTGAAACCCGAAACCCAAAACCCAAGTTAGAAGGGCATTTTGGACTTTTGGACTTTATGTAACCTATATTGTGTGCTTGGCCGGCCCTCCCCACACTCCCAGACCCGCACACCAGCAGCCCCAGCCCCCCATTTCTTCTTTTTTACTTCTTCTTCACTACTTCTTCTTCCTCTCCACTCTTTCTTCTTCCTTTCTTTTTCCCACTTCAAGTAAGTCTTCTTTCTTCTCTTCTTTCTTCTTCTATTCTCCATGGTTGTGAACCCTAACCTTATGATTTTCCCTAACCTAGGTGTGTAGAGCCTAGACTTAGTATGGAGGTTAGATTTGGAGGCTTGGAGATTGATCGTGGTGGGCCCTACTCTTAGCTATCCAGAGCAGCCAGTGGAGATTTTGTATCGGCGGAAGAAGGTGTTGAGGAACCAGACTATTCCCTTGGTTCGCGTCGCGTAGAGAAATCACTCTCTAGGTGAGTCGACCTGGGAGAGGGAGGATGAAATGCGCGAGCGATACCCCTATCTTTTTGAGCCCTGAGGTATGGTTCTTTTCTTTGCATTCTTGTCCTAGTTTCGTCTTTTAATTTCGAGGACGAAATTATTTTAAGGAGGGTAGGCTTGTCACTACCCAATTCTAGAAAATAGGATTATTTTTTTAATTTTTATTTGGTAAATTGTGTATTGTATTTAATTAATTATATTTATATTTAATTAGTGATTGTATTATTTTTGTTTGATTGTTTAGGGTTTTGGCTCGCCTGGACCCATGTCAGACCCTAGTAGACCCATGTCCGATCCAACCAACACCTTTGTGAGACGTATTTTTGAGTTTTAGAATATTTATTATATTTTTAGTGGGTTAGTTGGAGAGATTTAGAGTTAGTTTGAGTGCTTTTGAAACCCGAAACCCAAAACCCAAGTTAGAAGGGCATTTTGGACTTTTGGACTTTATGTAACCTATATTGTGTGCTTGGCCGGCCCTCCCCATACTCCCAGACCCGCACACCAGCAGCCCCAGCCCCCCATTTCTTCTTTCTTACTTCTTCTTCACTACTTCTTCTTCCTGTCCACTCTTTCTTCTTCCTTTCTTTTTCCCACTTCAAGTAAGTCTTCTTTCTTCTCTTCTTTCTTCTTCTATTCTCCATGGTTGTGAACCCTAACCTTATGATTTTCCCTAACCTAGGTGTGTAGAGCCTAGACTTAGTGTGGAGGTTAGATTTGGAGGCTTGGAGCTTGAGGGAGGTGATTTCAAGTGGATTGGAGACTTTGGCCTTGGGATTCCAACTCCCAAGAGGTAAACTCTAACTTTTCCCTTGCTAATTACTCTTATGTAGTGTAATTAGTGATTTAGAACCTTCCTAGACCCTAAGGCTACCCGTGGGAGGAAGTTGGAACTAGTTTGGTTGAGTTTAGAGACTTTGACACTAGATTTTGTGTCAATTTCGGGTAGAATCCAAAATTAGCCCAATTTTGGGTGATGTTCTAGGTTAGACGAACCTAGGTAGACGTTGTTGGGTGTCTTGAGGGTTACTGCATGCCTCCGTTCGGATACGGGAAGTCGGGTCGCAGAGAAATGGGCATTTCGGGCTAATTTGGGGTTTTCGTCGTCGTCGGTTCTAAGTGCGTGCGCATTTTTGCCACGGGCCTAGAATCGACGGGGTAGAATTTTTTCTAGGATCTAGATATCGTTTAGAACCCGTGGGTAAATTTTGGGCCGATTCTGAGTTGGTTTGGTGTGCGTTTCAGGAGGTTTTCCGAACCGCACACCGTGTGTTCGTCGAAATGACCGAACAGCCATTTCTACTTGGTTTCGTAGTTTCGGACTTGTGCGCACGTTGGGTTAGCTTCGGAGAGTGTGTGCTAGAATTCTCGGGTTATATTTTATATATATATAGGTGTTTGTGCGTGTCGGGGCCGTTGGACGTGCGTTGGGGAGTGTTGTGTGCGTGGTTGTGTGTAGTGTTGTGTTTGTGTTTATGTGTCTATATATATATATATATATATATATATATATATATATATATATATATATATATATATATATATTTATGTATGTGTCTATATATATGTATATGTGTTTGTATGTCTATATATATGTGTGTATTTATATATATATGCTTGTGTATGTATATGTCTATATGTTTGTGTATATATATATATGTATAAGTGTGCGTGTGTGTGTATACGTATATATATATATATCAATGTGTATGTGTATATATATTTGAGTATGTGTGTATATGTATATATATATATATATATATATATATATATATATATATATATATATATATATATATATATATATATATGTGTGTGTGTGTGTGTGTGTGTGATTGTGTTTGTGTGTGAGGTGCAGCAAGGCGAGCGAGGCGTGCAGTGAGCGAGGGGGGCAGCTGCCCACAGCAGCAGGTGCAGCAGCTGCTGTGTTGTGCACAGCAGCAGTAAAATGCAGCAGTAGCAGCAGTAGCAGCAGTACAAGCATGCAGCAGTAGCTTTCGCAGTAGCGAGGGGTGAGGGTGAAGTTTAGGAATACTTAGATAGATAGGTAGATTGATAGATAGATAATAGTTAGCTAGATAGATATATATATATAGATAACTAGATAGATAGATATATCTAGATAGATAGATAGTTAGATTGTTAGATAGATATAATAGATAGATAGTTAGAATAAATAGATAGATGGTTAGATGGATATTAGATAGATAGATAGATAAGTAGTTAGATAGCTATATATATCTATGTGCATAGATACATACATACATATAGCTAGATATATACCTATAGCAATATATATATGTATAGATATCTAGATAGATATATATATACATATTGAGAGTGGGTATAAGGTATTATATATGTGTGTTGTGGATATCTATATATATATATGCATATAGATACTTAGATATGTATAATATATGATAGATATAGATATTCTAGCCTAGATTAGTAACTAGGAGTATATCTATATACTTAGATAGCTAACTAAATAGCTAGTTAGAGGGGTATGAGAGAGATATCCCAATACCTTGAGATATCAAGGTATCTCACCAAGGTATTGAGTTTCGAACGGGGTATTTGAGCAATAGCCTAGGAATAGTATTGGAGTGATTTTTGTATGTATATGTGTATATATTTACGCGTGGTAGTATAGGTTTTAGCGGTTTTAGACGGGGTGCGTGGCCTAGGGCGAGGTATCGGATACCGAGGGTATCCCGATATCTCGAGAAGGCGAGTTTGAGACTTTACTAGCTTAATGAGCTAGTTTTGACCTAAAATTTTAGGGGCACCCTAGTTTGACCTAGATTTGACCATAATTGTCCCCGTTGATCGTAAAAGTCAACGTTTGACCTAGTTTTGACCTAGAGTTGACTTTTGGACCCTGGTTGACTTTTTGACCCAAATTTCACCGGTTTGACCCGTTCGACCTAGAATATCCCTAGAAGCCTTTTTTAATTATTTTATATTAGTTAAACTCCTTAGAACCCTTCTTAATTCTGCTTTTTGCAATAGGTTCTTGCGACACCGGTCCGGATGTCGATCCTCATCAGTTGCTCAGGATATCAGGCGAGTACCTACCTCTGATTGTTTCCATTTCATGATAGCGTTTATATCACCTATTCTAGAACTGTAGTACTTGATTATGACATATTGTTACACAAGCTGGTAATAGTGGATCCCGTCATGAGATGCTATCTCCCTTACCGTGTTCAGCGGATACTCTATCACGTGTATTTTATCATGTGCTTCGGGTATTAATTCTCATGTGCTATCATGTGCTTCTTTTGCTCCCGCCTTCGTATGAGCGAGCTATTATCATGTACGTAGCGTATTGTGGTTAGATCCAAGAGTATTAGTGGGGGAGGGGAGTAGGAGTTAGTTATGTGATCAAAGCCAAACAGTATTCATGTGTATGTCGGTTATGCAACTCACGCATAACGGAGTTATCGTAGTATTTTTTATGTGCAACCTAAGCTGATCACATAACAAACTTGTGCTCAAGGCACTTAGCTAGTAGTCATGTTTTCTCACATGCAGTTACTTCTCTACTTGTATTGTTCTCCAGTTTACATTACATCTACTTATTCTGCTCCAGTATGTATTTATTTCCTGTGCATCTTGTATACGTTTCTATTGCTCGTCATATACACCTTACCATGTTTTTGGAGTTGCTTTCAGAGTTATGTACTTCGCTCCAGTCCTGACTGGGCATATTTTTTCCAGAGGATCCTGAGGATTTCTGCCCGACTTTTTACAGACCGGGTGTCGAGGAGTGTTGCGACCCCGAGACTGAGGAGGAGCCCTGCGAGGAGACGCCTTTAGCGCCCTAGTTAGCTAGGTGGGTTTCCTAGGTTGTTCCCAGTTGTTATTTTGGATTATTGTACTTATTCTTTGTTGCTGTGAGATATTGTAGACTATTATAGACTTGGACTATATTTTGGATATTGTCTTGCTCTCTTTGGTTCTGTTTCTTTGTTGATATCATATCCTGCTTTTACTCTTCCCCTAGATTATTGTGATTGAGAGCTCATATATATATTGCGTGGTTGCCCTTCTTTTGGAGAAGATTATTCATATATATATTGCGTGGTTGCTCTCCTTTTGGAGAGGTTATTGACAGATTTTTGTGAGTTATATAGATAGATTGTTGACCTAGAATGGACCTTTACAGCGTTCTACCGCCGATTCTACGGTATAGGCTGGACGTACCCACAACTCATGCCCGATTTTTCGGGTGCGGATCGTGACAGTTGCAGAGGACGAGGTTGTTCCGGAGGACTTCTCTTGAGCACACAGTATTCTCACCATTCATTTATTATGTTTAGTGTCCTTATATCGTCCTTAGATATTTGATCTTGTATTGACATCTGGATATTGTACTTGGATTTATTTCTTTTTAATTTTGATGACGGGTTGTTTCCCGTGACATTATTTATATTGCTTTGGTTGGACATATTATTTTATATTATTTTGACTGGACTTGTCTCTTTGTGATTTTATTTCTTATTGTTGATGCGATTAGATATATAAACTATGACAGGTATTTGTAGACCATTTATATGTATTACATCTTAAGTGCACTCTAACGGGTCCATTAAATTGGGTTTGCCTATTGGAGTTGTGTTGCTGGCTATTGCCACATGGCTAGTCCCTTGGTATTTTGGGACTGGGGTATGACATAGTTTTTGTGGTAGCCATGCAGGTCTACGAATATATTGCTTTGATTTTAACTAAGGGACCGAGCAATCTTGCGATTAGGAAAAGAATAAATTTATAAGATCTCATCCATATATTGACACATCCATGACCCCTATATCGAACTCAAACTTAATTTCATGACTTGCATTATGCTTGATTCATCTGGTCGAACCTCATAGTTTACTTTGTATGCAGAGCAATGGATCCATGAGCTAGCGACGAGACTCCCGCAGGTATACCACCAGGTGTTATGGTTACCTATGACGATAGAGTGACGCCATCGAGTGGAGATCCCTCCACTCAACAAAGCAATCAAGCAAATCAGCATACCTTGAGGTTTCAGCGAGACGACATTCCACCACCACCATAATTCACTCTACCGATACCACCGATGCCAGCTTTTTAGCCGGGGCAGCCTATTGTCACTACCACTTTTCCAGATAAGGGCATTTGGGTAATTTCACTATTTTGGATAATTATGTGTTTAATTAATCTGCTGAGTTTTAAAAAAAAAAACTATTTATTTGATGTTGGTTGTGTTGGGTTAGGTCAAACCCTAGAAGTCAGTATGACTAAACCCTAATTTGAAGACCAATTAAAGAGAAACCCTAGAATTCAAATTTTAGGGTGAACCCTCAAACCCTAGACTGACTAAACCTGAGTTAGTTAGGTTCTACATGACCTAACATAAGGGGTTTAACCGAAACTATTCATTGGAAACCCTAACCTAGTTTAATATAAAAGGGAAGCCTCTCTCAAAGCCATTCTTCATGTAGAAAGAAGAAACCCTAGCCTCCATAAGAAAAACCACTTATTCTCCACCCCAAATTCGAGATCAAACCCTAGGGATCCCATTTTTCTTCTCCAAAGCACAGGAAAGCAAGGGGTTGGGTCAAGAAGTCTTGAAGAAGAAGAATTTCTAGTTGGAGAAACCATCGCTATAGGTAAAACCCTATTTTTAATTCTTTTATTTCTGTTTTTTGATGATTAATGCCCATTAGGAACCCACCCTTGCTGTTGGATCTCGATTTTGTAGATCCTACATGGAGACCTAAGTAATTCTAGTGTTTAGGTGTCCCAACATTTGGTTTTCCCCAATTTTCGTGAAATCTAACCCTAGGGGGTGTACATGTAGACAGATTCCAGCACATACGTATAGATTTAATCTTGATTTTTAGGGTTTTGATTTAAGGATTTATGGGTTGTATGTAAATTCATTTTCTGTATTTCTTGTGTTTGTAGAAATGCCCTTAAGGTTTATTTATCTAATGCATTAAGGATTTCAGCATATTTTGGCATACATCTATATACATACATTATTGCATAGGTGTATAGATGTTTCGATAATTATATATTTATGTACAGTCGGGCTTGGAGAGATGTACTGTGCATAGTCGGGTTGGGTGTATCTGGGCATGTGTGAGTGCTGTGTGTTACTGTGAACTTATGTGTGTCTGTGTATACAGTGCCTGTATGTGAGTCTTAACAAGTTCAGACTAGAGAACAGTGTGTACTAGTGTGTTTACCTGTGCCTCAGTCAGTGTAGATACCTGTGTCCCTAGTGTTCAGTGCAGTGTAGGTGTTTTAATCCTGTAGGTGTGGAGTGATTTGTTCCAGGTTCATAGTATATTCCCTGTGTTGAGCAGTTAATACATGGCTGTGTGTTCCTGTGAAGAGCATCAGTTAGACTAGTGCTTATTGTGAGTGTGTGAGCCTAGCTAGCTGTGTGGGTGTGCAGATTTCTGTGTGTGCAGGATTCAGTTCTGTGTAGGAATTCTGGGTAGGTACCAATATTCAGTGAATGAGAGATCTGTGTGTACCTGAGTGTTAGATACATACCTGTGTGTGAGCCTGAGATGTGTAAATCAGTGTGTTGCTATGTATCTAACTAGTGTATAACTGTGCAGATACTGCCTGTGTGTGTGTGTCCTAGGTTCCTTCAGATTTCAGTACCTGGGTGTGGTAGTATAGGAAGTTGTGGTATCAATGAATAAGGGTTTAATTGGCTGTGGTTGTGTGAAATGGGTGTGTATCAGTATAAGAGTGTATCAGTTTAGCCCATGTGTGTGTGTATGATGTTCAGTGAAGAGTTCACATACATGTGTCTTTGAGTGTCAGGTATTAGTAAGTTTCACTGAATGAACCTATGTCTGTGCACATATGTGTGTGAGGAATTCTCGTCTCAGAAATTGTGTGTGAGTGAATACCTGTAAACTTGTGTAGCTTAGAGTGTATCAATGTGACTATGAGCGTGTTTTGCTGTGTACCTGACACTGTGTGTAACTGTGGTTCCTAGTGTGTGTGTGTGAGTATCCCAAAACCTGTGTGAGTGCAGGGAGATACCTATGTGCTGTGTCACTTGTGTGTGACCTGTGTCATAATGTATCAGTGAGTGTATGAGAATGTGGTGTGTGTCCCAGGTTTATTTCAAATGCAGTGTAAGAGAAAAACCTGTGTGCTGTGCAGTGTGTCTAGGACTGTGTGTGTGTGTGTGTGTAATTCTATGAGAAGAGAGAGAGCAGTGAGAACTCAGTGAGTGTTTATAGGTATCATTATTTTGTCTCAATAAACTAGAGTGTGAGTGCAGTGAGTGGCTGTGCATCATAAAACCCTGTGTCAGTGTGTCTCAGGTGTGTATCAGTTAGAACAGGGTGAAGTCAATGCCTATGTGAGGTGTGACAGTATCCTGTGTGTGTTAGATAGCAGTCCAGTCAGTGTAATATCTGAGGGTGTATACCAGTGTGTGTGTGTGTGTGAGTGTCTCAATATGTCAGTTTAGTCAGTGTGTGGCTGTATGTGTATTAGTAAACAGTAAGTGATGGGTTAGTATCTTAGTATCAGTAGGATCTCTGGGGTTAGAGTAACAGAGTATTGCAGGTGAGGAGTTATTTGAGTTTTGGTTAAGGAACTAAGTATATATTATATCTCTATGATACGTAGTATAAGGTATTGTCTAAATAGTCTAGTATTGGCTAGGTATTTACCATTATAGCCAGAATACCTTAGTACGACCTAGCCAAACCTGGTATAACCAAGTAACAATCCAAGTTAACCTAGTATTGACCAGTAAACCTCAGAATTGGCCTAGTATGAGACCAAGTCGACTAGTATTGACCAGAAGTTCTAGTATGACCTAGAGGCCTCATAATTAAATTGTTAAACATGTTTATTTCCTTAATTCAGTATTTTGACAATTATATTCCACAAATAGGTCATTGTGATTCCACTTTGGACGTCGATCCTCATTCCTTGCTCAGGACCACAGGCGAGTACGTTCTCTGACAGTTTTCATTGTTGATTATTTCTATAATGTAGTTGTATTACATACTTGTTTCCGACACTATGGATACACAGGTTAGCACCCTAGATCTCCATCATGAGGAGTCGTGATTGGAATCCATCGTGCTAGCTGGGGGATGTGGAACTATTAGTAGATTATGTGATCATATCCAAATCCTTTACATGCATCATAGCTCACCCCACTTCTCACGTCGGGTGCAGCCTGACCATTTATATGCATCATAGCTGTTATAAATGATTAACCTGACCACTACATTCATCATAGCTAACCATATGGTTAGTCTGACCTACAAGAATCATAGTTAATCATATATAACCAGCCTGATCAAGTCCCAAGCCGATCACATAATAAACTGATAATTCAAACACTTAGCTAGATGTCTATTTTATTCAGATTCACCTGTTCCAGCATTCACTACTTATTGTCTAGCATTCACTATTTATTGTTCATTGCTAGATGCTCTATTGCCTATTTCTATTTCCTCCAGTACTTTACATTTCCAGCATTTATTTCCATCTTGTATTTCTTACACTGTTTATAGATTTTGTCAATTTAATAAAACTGCTGTTAGTGCTTGTGCTTCGCTCCAATCCTGACTGGATAACATTTTTCAGAGGACCTGGAGAGCTTGTGCCCCACTCATTACGGCCCAGGATTAGAGGGTGATCTCACTCCAGAAACCCCAGAGGAGTTGCCTAGCCTAGAGGAAAATTTACCTGGCTGTTCTTAGATTATTTTTCTGCATTTATTGTTTTAGACTGAGACTGAGTTGTATTTATTATTTTGTGACTTTGTGAGGTCATTTAGACCCAGGATTTGAGTTGGACTTATTGTGGTTGGTTTTTATTAGAACTCTTTTCTGTTCTCATCGTGCTATTATTTCTATTAGCTTGTGATTGAGTATATCATAGAACTGTGGATTATTATCATTGTCCTCCGTGCGGAGTTGAGACTATTGACAGGATATATTATATGTTGAGACCTAGACAGCGTTCTACCGCCGATGCTGCGACGTAGGCTGGACGTACCCACGACTCATGCCCAAATTCTGGGTGTGGGTCGTGACACATTTTTAGTGGTGGCCCATGCAGGTCGAGTCATAGATTCGCATTAGAGCGATATCGTAGTGGTACTCGCTTAAAGTATTACTACGAGCCTGTTTTAGAAAATAGGAATTTGGCCGAGGATATGCTCAATCACAATTAGGGAATTCTAATTTTTATGATACTATTCTTAATGAACTTTCCTTTAGAATTTTTGTCCTTCCTTGATGATATCGTGCCTATTGCCTTAATTAAATCTTTCGATCTATCTTCAGGATGCCGAGGACCAGGTCACAGAGACTCAGAGCAGCAGCTTCAGAGGGGTCTGCCACCTCTCGCCCGGCCGGACAGACATCCGTAGTGCCTCCTATATCTCCAGTACATGTGGGAGTGTCTGCAGCATTCGGGGGTCCTCCACCACCTGTTCAGAGGGTCCCCATAGCTACGACGGCACCACCACCACCACCACCAGTTCAGTATCCAGGAGGTGTGCCTGTCGATGGGGCACAGATGTTCGCTTTAATTCAGGGCATGGTCGATGCCCAGAGGACGTCGGCAGAGGCCCAGAGAGTGCATGCTGAGGCACATCAGGCCCAGACAGAGATGATGAGGGTGAACATGGAGAATGCTCATCAAGTGGCTCTCCAGGCTGTGGAGAGAGTTACTCAGCAGCAGCAGCGTCCTGATCAGCACCACCAGAGGCCGGGCACCATTATAGATTTCAAGAGAATGATGCCTCGGGAGTTCAAGGGGACAGAAGGGATACTCTACGCCGATGATTGGCTAGAGGACATCGAGAGGAACTTGCGCTTGGCACAGCTTCCAGAGGCCCTCCAGATCGAGGCCGCTGGCAGCCAGATGTTTGACATTGCCTTGACGTGGTTTCGCACGGAGCCGAGACTCTTGCGCAGGGGACTCACTTGGGAGGATTTCAAGGAGCTCTTCAAGGAGAAGTTTTTTCCTGATGTTGCTCTGGGAGCTTTGGAGAGTCAGTTCCATGACTTAGCCCAGGGGAGCTCGTCCGTCGATGAGTATGCCGCGGAGTTTTCCCGCCTGAGCCGCTTCGTACCGTCGATGACTAGAGATCCGGGGGACAGGGCCCGGAAGTTCACAAAGGGGCTGACAAGGGAGATCAAGTCTCGCACATCGGGACGTCGTACAGCTACCTACGAGGGCATATTGATGGATGCCCAGATAGTCGAGGACGACTTGGGCCTCAGGCCCAAGAGGGGACGCGATGGTTCCGGAGGAGCAAACAGTAGTGCAGGACCGGGCAAGCGTCCATACTTTCAGCAGCAACAGCAGAGACCCTTTCAGCAGCAGCATCAGGCACCAGCCCGAGGGCAGGTCCAGCAGCAACAACAGAGACAGAACCAGCCCGCCATCTAGTGTGCGTACTGCGGGAAGATGGGACATACTAGAGATATCTGCAAGAAGAGATTGGGCTCATGTCTATCCTGCGGATCGACGACACACCAGCTGAAGGATTGCCCTATGATTCATTCAGGTCAGGGTGGAGCAGCCGCCCAGAGAGGACCAGACAGGGTACCTACCGTACCAGGAGGCCAACAACAGAGGGGACCACTTCCACCACAACATCAGAAGTTTGCCCAGCACCAACAGCAGAGAGGTGTACCCCAGGGGCGAGCGTACGCCATGGCAGTCGAGGAGATCGAGCCAGCAGGAGACTTGATCACAGGTTCGGTTCTTCTCGATTGTATTCCCGCATTTACCTTATTCGACTCTGGCGCTTTCCATAGTTTTGTGTCTGTATCTTATGCACTTCGACATCATTTAGACACAGAACCATTAGCTAGGACTTGCAAGATCATGACTGGTGGAGGTATTATCCTAGTCCGTGATCACTGCAAGGACCGGAGGGTGTCAGTAGGAGGCCGAGAGTTGAGCATGAGCTTACTCATCATGCCACTTCCGGGGTATGATATTGTACTCGGAATGGACTGGTTGAGTAGGCATCATGCTACTATAGATTGTTATAGAGGCAGAGTATTATTTAGACCACCAGGAGAGCCGGAGTTTGAGGTTGTCAGAGGAGCAGCAGAACAGAGGAGGAGCACATTTTGCGGAGCCAGGGCGGAAGAAGAGGAGTTGCCACATCCTCTGATAGCGGAGTTCCTGGATGTATTTTCAGAGGAGTTGCCAGGCTTGCCACCAAACAGAGATATTGAATTCTCTATAGACTTGGTTCTAGGAGCGGAGCCCATTTCACAACATGTCTATAGAGTCAACAACAGCGAGCTGGCAGAACTGAAGAAGCAAGTTGAGGAGCTGCAGGACAAAGGTTTCATCAAATCTAGTTCATCACCATGGGGAGCTCCGGTATTGTTCGTACCGAAGAAGGATGGCACGGTGCGCATGTGCATTGATTATAGAGCTTTGAACAATATTACTATCAAGAACAAGTACCCGCTGCCAAGGATAGATGATCTTTTCGATCAGTTGAGCGGAGCGAGGGTGTTTTCAAAGATAGATTTGAGGTCAGGCTATCACCAGGTGAAGGTGAAGAGAGAGGACACGCCGAAGACAGCTTTTCGGACCAGATACGACCAGTTTGAATTCATGGTGATGCCATTTGGTTTAACCAATGCACCGGCAGTATTCATGAACCTGATGAACAAGGTGTTCCACCAATACCTTGACAAGTTCGTAGTGGTGTTCATTGACGATATTCTTGTGTATTCCAAGACCCCGGAGGAGCACGAAGAGCACCTGAGGTTGGTCTTAGAGACTCTCAGGAGGGAGAAGCTGTACGGGAAACTCTCTAAGTGTGAATTCTTCCTTGACAAGGTTGAATTTCTTGGGCATGTGGTATCGGGTGACGGAATCTCGGTTAACCCGCAGAAGATCGAGGCAGTGGAGTCGTGGGCTACCCCCAGTTCGGTAGCTGAGATCAGGAGTTTTCTCGGGCTAGCAGGATACTACAGGAGGTTTGTACAAGACTTCTCCAGGATTGCAGTGCCGATGACCAGATTGACTAGGAAGGATGTGGATTTTGTCTGGACGGAGGAGTGCCAGGCTGCATTTGATGAGCTGAAGAAGAGGTTGACGACAGCTCCCATTTTAACGTTGCCAGTAGGGACAGGTGGTTTCACCATCTACAGTGATGCTTCAGGGAAGGGTCTGGGTGTGTTCTTCAGCAGCACGGGAAGGTAATTGCCTATGCTTCCAGGCAGTTACGCCCTCATGAAAAGAACTATCCCACCCACAATTTGGAGTTGGCAGCAGTTATCTTCGCTCTAAAGCTGTGGAAACATTACCTGTACGGAGAGCGTGTGGAGATCTTTACAGACCACAAGAGCTTGAAGTACGTATTCACACAGAAGGAGCTGAATATGAGGCAGAGAAGGTGGTTAGAGTTGATGAAGGACTTTGACATCTCATTGCAGTACCACCCAGGGAAGGCCAATGTAGTCGCCGATGCCTTAAGCAGGTATCCGATGGCTATGTACTTGACGACAGATAGACATTTGTTGGCTGATTTGGAGAGCTTGGAGATTGAGGTGTTAGTTCCCGGTACTGAGATTCAGATGTGGGGATTGTAGATACAGTCCGAGCTGATGGACAGGATTAGAGCTGCGCAGTATGATGATGAGGCTCTGAGGAGTATCAGAGCACAGGTTCAGACAGGATTGTCGGACGATTTTACTATCGCAGATGATAGTTCTTTACGGCACGGCACGAGGATGTGTGTGCCGAGCGGGGAGCTGCACGAGGAGGTTTTGCAGGAGGCACACCGCTCTCAGTACTCGATGCATCCCGGTTCTAATAAGATGTATCGAGACTTGAGGGAGCATATATGGTGGTATGGAATAAAGCGCGAGGTAGCACGCTTCGTATCCCGGTGTTTAGTGTGCCAGAAGGTAAAGGCAGACCGGCAGAGGCCAGGTGGTTTGCTTCAACCTTTATCGATTCCAGAGTGGAAATGGGAGCACGTGACCATAGATTTCATTTCAGGGCTTCCACGTTCTCTAGGAGGGAAGGACGCGATTTGGGTCATCGTGGTCAGGTTGACCAAATCAGCCCATTTCTTACCTTTCAAGGTGGGCACGTCGACAGAGAGGCTAGCAGAGATGTACGTGCGACAGATCGTTAGACTTCATGGAGTTCCTGTAAGCATCGTCTCGGATCGGGATAGCCGTTTTACTTCCCACTTCTGGAGGAGTCTGCAGGCTAGCTTGGGCACTCAGCTCAAGTTCAGTACCGCATATCACCCCCAGACAGACGGGCAGTCCGAACGGACTATTCAGACTCTCGAGGATATGCTACGCACTTGCGTTCTAGATCTCGGAGGTTCTTGGGAGGATCATCTGCACCTGGTAGAGTTTGCTTACAACAACAGCTACCAGGCCAGCATCGAGATGTCACCATTTGAGGCTCTTTATGGACGAAGGTGTCGTACACCGTTATCTTAGGATGACGTTGGAGAGAGAGCCTTGCTAGGATCAGAAATGGTCGTAGATACAGCAGAGAAGGTGAAACTCATCAGAGACAGACTGCGAGTGGCGCAGGACAGACAGCGGCATTGGGCCGACAGCCACCGTAGACCCCTTGAGTTTCAGGTATAGATTGTTATTTTTCTGGTTTGTGTTGTTTGTTTAGACTGCGTGTTGAGACTGTTTTGTTTTAGGTTGGCGATCTAGTATTCCTACGGATTTCTCCGACGCGTGGCACGATTCGTTTTGGTCGAGACGGGAAGCTTAACCCACGCTACATCGGACCCTTCGGTATTCTTGCGAAGATAGGTGCAGTGGCGTATAGACTAGACCTGCCGCCTGTATTAGAGGGAGTGCATGATGTGTTCCACGTGTCGCAGCTGAGACGGTACGTGGCAGACCCTAGTCACGTACTTGATCACTCAGAGATTGAGGTTGGTCCGACGCTCAGCTACCCTGAGCAGCCCGTAGAGATCTTGGACCGCAGAGAGAAGGTGTTGCGGAACCAAACTATTTCTTTGGTTCGTGTTGCATGGAGACATCACTCTCCAGGGGAGTCAACCTGGGAGAGAGAGGACGAAATGTGCGAGCAATACCCGTATCTCTTCTAGACTTGAGGTATATCCCTTTCTGATTTTATTCTTGTTCTGTTCAGTCCAAATTTCGAGGACGAAATTTCTTTTAGGAGGGTAGACTTGTCACTACCACTTTTCCAGATAAGGGCATTTGGGTAATTTCACTATTTTGGATAATTATGTGTTTAATTAATCTGCTGAGTTTAAAAAAAAAATTATTTATTTGATGTTGGTTGTGTTGGGTTAGGTTAAACCCTAGAAGTCAGTATGACTAAACCCTAATTTGAAGACCAATTAAAGAGAAACCCTAGAATTCAAATTTTAGGGTGAACCCTCAAACCCTAGACTGACTAAACCTGAGTTAGTTAGGTTCTACATGACCTAACATAAGGGGTTTAACCTAAACTATTCATTGGAAACCCTAACCTAGTTTAATATAAAAGGGAAGCCTCTCTCAAAGCCATTCTTCATGTAGAAAGAAGAAACCCTAGCCTCCATAAGAAAAACCACTTGTTCTCCACCCCAAATTCGAGATCAAACCCTAGGGATCCCATTTTCCTCCTCCAAAGCACAGGAAAGCAAGGGGTTGGGTCAAGAAGTCTTGGAGAAGAAGAATTTCTAGTTGGAGAAACCATCGCTATAGGTAAAACCCTATTTTTAATTCTTTTATTTCTGTTTTCTGATGATTAATGCCCATTAGGAACCCACCCTTGCTGTTGGATCTCGATTTTGTAGATCCTACATGGAGACCTAAGTAATTCTAGGGTTTAGGTGTCCCAACATTTGGTTTTCTCCAATTTTCGTGAACCCTAACCCTAGGGGGTGTACATGTAGACAGATTCCAGCACATACGTATAGATTTAATCTTGATTTTTAGGGTTTTGATTTGAGGATTTATGGGTTGTATGTAAATTCGTTTTCTGTATTTCTTGTGTTTGTAGAAATGCCCTTAAGGTTTATTTATCTAATGCATTAAGGATTTCAGCATATTTTGGCATATATCTATATACATACATTATTGCATAGGTATATAGATGTTTCGATAATTATATATTTATGTACAGTCGGGCTTGGAGAGATGTACTGTGCATAGTCGGGTTAGGTGTATCTGGGCATATGTGAGTGCTGTGTGTTATTGTGAACTTATGTGTGTCTGTGTATACCAGTGCCTGTATGTGAGTCTTAACAAGTTCAGACTAGAGAACAGTGTGTAATAGTGTGTTTACCTGTGCCTCAGTCAGTGTAGATACCTGTGTCCCTAGTGTTCAGTGCAGTGTAGGTGTTTTAATCCTGTAGGTGTGGAGTGATTTGTTCCAGGTTCATAGTGTATTCCCTGTGTTGAGCAGTGAATACATGGCTGTGTGTTCCTGTGAAGAGCATCAGTTAGACAAGTGCTTATTGTGAATGTATAAGCCTAGCTAGCTGTGTGGGTGTGCAGATTTCTGTGTGTGCAGGATTCAGTTCTGTGTAGGAATTCTGGGTAGGTACCAATATTCAGTGAATAAGAGATCTGTGTGTACCTGAGTGTTAGATACATACCTGTGTGTGAGCCTGAGATGTGTAAATCAGTATGTTGCTATGTATCTAACTAGTGTGTAACTGTGCAGATACTGCCTGTGTGTGTGTGTCCTAGGTTCCTTCAGATTTTAGTACCTGGGTGTGGTAGTATAGGAAGTTGTGGTATCAATGAATAAGGGTTTAATTGGCTGTGGTTGTGTGAACTAGGTGTGTATCAGTATAAGAGTGTATCAGTTTAGCCCACGTGTGTGTGTATGATGTTCAGTGAAGAGTTCACATACATGTGTCTTTGAGTGTCAGGTATTAGTAAGTTTCACTGAATGAACCTATGTCTGTGCACATATGTGTGTGAGGAATTCTCATCTCAGAAATTGTGTGTGAGTGAATACCTGTAAACTTGTGTAGCTTAGAGTGTATCAATGTGACTATGAGCGTGTTTTGCTGTGTACCTGACACTGTGTGTAACTGTGGTTCCTAGTGTGTGTGTGTGAGTATCCCAAAACCTGTATGAGTGCAGGGAGATACCTATGTGCTGTGTCACTTATGTGTGACCTGTGTCATAATGTATCAGTGAGTGTATGAGAATGTGGTGTGTGTCCCAGGTTTATTTCAAATGCAGTGTAAGAGAAAAACCTGTGTGCTGTGCAGTGTGTCTAGGACTGTGTGTGTGTGTAATTCTGTGAGAAGAGAGAGAGCAGTGAGAACTCAGTGAGTGTTTATAGGTATCATTATTTTGTCTCAGTGAACTAGAGTATGAGTGAAGTGAGTGGCTGTGCATCATAAAACCTTGTGTCAGTGTGTCTCAGGTGTGTATCAGTTAGAACAGGGTGAAGTCAGTGCCTATGTGAGGTGTGACAGTATCCTGTGTGTGTTAGATAGCAGTCCAGTCAGTGTAATATCTGAGGGTGTATACCAGTGTCTGTGTGTGTGTGAGTGTCTCAATGTGTCAGTTTAGTCAGTGTGTGGCTGTATGTGTATTAGTAAACAGTAAGTGATGGGTTAGTATCTTAGTATCAGTAGGATCTCTGGGGTTAGAGTAACAGAGTATTGCAGGTGAGGAGTTATTTGAGTTTTGGTTAAGGAACTAAGTATATATTATATCTCTATGATACGTAGTACAGGTATTGTCTAAATAGTCTAGTATTGGCTAGGTATTTACCATTATAGCCAGAATACCTTAGTACGACCTAGCCAAACCTGGTATAACCAAGTAACAATCCAAGTTAACCTAGTATTGACCAGTAAACCTCAGAATTGGCCTAGTATGAGACCAAGTCGACTTGTATTGACCAGAAGTTCTAGTATGACCTAGAGGCCTCATAATTAAATTGTTAAACATGTTTATTTCCTTAATTCAGTATTTTGACAATTATATTCCACAAATAGGTCATTGTGATCCCACTTTGGACGTCGATCCTCATTCCTTGCTCAGGACCACAGGCGAGTACATTCTCTGACAGTTTTTATTGTTGATTATTTCTATAATGTAGTTGTATTACATACTTATTTCCGACACTATGGATACACGAGTTAGCACCCTAGATCCCCATCATGAGGAGTCGTGATTGGAATCCATCGTGCTAGCTGGGGGATGGGGAACTATTAGTTGATTATGTGATCATATCCAAATCTTTTACATGCATCATAGCTCACCCCACTTCTCACGTCGGGTGCGGCCTGACCATTTACATGCATCATAGCTGTTATATATGATTAACCTGACCACTACATGCATCATAGCTAACCATATGGTTAGCCTGACCTACAAGAATCATAGTTAATCATATATAACCAGCCTGATCAAGTCCCAAGCCGATCACATAATAAACTGATAATTCAAACACTTAGCTAGATGTCTATTTTATTCAGATTCACCTGTTCCAGCATTCACTACTTATTGTCTAGCATTCACTATTTATTGTTCATTGCTAGATGCTCTATTGCCTATTTCTATTTCCTCCAGTACTTTACATTTCCAGCATTTATTTCTATCTTGTATTTCTTACACTGTTTATAGATTTTGTCAATTTAATGAAACTGCTGTTAGTGCTTGTGCTTCGCTCCAATCCTGACTGGATAACATTTTTCAGAGGACCTGGAGAGCTTGTGCCCCACTCATTACGGCCCAGGATTAGAGGGTGATCTCACTCCAGAAACCCCAGAGGAGTTGCCTGGCCTAGAGAAAAATTTACCTGGCTGTTCTTAGATTATTTTTCTGTATTTATTGTTTTAGACTGAGACTGAGTTGTATTTATTATTTTATGACTTTGTGGGGTCATTTAGACCCAGGATTTGAGTTGGACTTATTGTGGTTGGTTTTTATTAGAACTCTTTTCTATTCTCATCGTACTATTATTTCTATTAGCTTGTGATTGAGTATATCATAGAACTGTAGATTATTATCATTGTCCTCCGTGCGGAGTTGAGACTATTGAGAGGATATATTATATGTTGAGACCTAGACAGCGTTCTACCGCCGATGCTGCGGCGTAGGCTGGACGTACCCACGACTCATGCCCATATTCCGGGTGCGGGTCGTGACACCTATGGACGGACATTAGCTATTTCAGGTGTTCTATGCAATGATGCAAGCTCAACAGCAGGTTTAGCAAGAGGCCCAGCAATGCCAGGCAGAGAACTTAAGGAACAATATATTGACAACATTAGAGCAGGCGACTCCACCAGCCAAACAACCATCGACAAGATCCATCTCAGATTTTTGCCACCTGAAGCCACACATATTCTTAAGCAAAGAGGAGCCCACAGAGGTACATTTGAACTATTTAGATTTATCATTCGCATTGGCTTCACATTCATCTCTTCTTCTTGGTTTGATTTTCAAACCCTGACAACTCTTTGAACTCAAAGGTATGATACAACTCTGTTGGGAATAAAATATAGAAACCGTTCCCCTAAACCAAAGAGACTACGAGAAAACTGAGCAAAATTACACAATCCAAATTGCCAACAATCATAAAGAACTAAACGCAAACAAAAATAATTTCTGATATGAAAAACCCTTGCGGGAAAAACTATGGGACGATCAAAGTCCAACCCTGAAAATCCTCCACTAAGGGAATAAAGAATACAAGACTCCATATAAGCTCCTCATCGATCCAAACGGATCACCAAAACTCCTTGGAAGGTGAAAATGATTATAGACACACGAAGATTGAGGACGACGAGAAAATAATACCCAAAATTGACCTCCTTTTCGAACCAGCCGTAAATTCCTCTCTCTCACTAATAGTTGCAAAGCCACCTCTTGCAATGTTAAGACAAATTAATTAGGGTTATGAAACCATAGTATATACCCCTTCAAAGTTGTAATAAATATAAACCATCAGATTTGATCCAACGATATAAATACACCCTACCAAATTCACACAACCCATTCGACACCGAAATCGGACCGAGTTCTAGAATTTTGATCTAGCAACTCGAGTAGCAGTTCTGGAACCCAGAGGATTAACTCGGCCAGAACTCATCCAGGGGACAGATTTTGGCCCAAATTTTGTGCCCTCTGTCCAGAACTGCTCTACTTTAGTTTCTCGAGTTTCTCTGCTTCTCAAAGTGGCACTCGTCGCCTCCCCGAGCTTCTCCGATGCACATATGGCACTTGTCGCACTCTGAGGTATTCTCAACATGGGTCGGGAATCACACCCACTCCAACAGTCAAAATCTCTTATTTTTTTTCTATCACTTTTTGGACATAATAGCAATCTCAAACTAGGCCTTAGTAGGTTGCCCTTTCTTTTAAGGGAAGTTAAATTAAATTGTGCATCTAGACATTTTCTACTCAAATTTTTTTAGTATTTGTTATTCAAAGTTATTTGGTCTTTGGCTGAAAGAAGTTCCCTTAGTGCGCTAGAATTGGTCTATTTTTTATAGAATGGACCTTGCAACATAAGTAGCTTCCAATAAAAACTATTTCTCTAAGTTTTTGTAGGCTCCAAACAAAATAAGAAGGAACATATACTACCCTTGAAGTTTATCAAGATATCAGATCAACATCTTAGAGAACTAACAGAAAACAAGTACAATATCTCCACAAGCATTCAATGAACACAGTTTCTACTTTGTAGTGCCTTTACACCTTCCTTAGTACCTCTAAAGAAAAAAAATTAATATCACGAGGCACCTATTAATACAAAGTCAAGGAGACACAATTAGTAAATTGATATATTTTCATTGATCGATCCACTTTATTTTGTACTCACTAACTCTTCGAGTTCTTTGGATAGATAAACACATCTTTACCCATAATATTTAGTAAAAATAATACTAGCATTTAAATGTTATACTTTGTTACAACCAATAGAAGATCAAAATTTAGAACTAAATAGAACTTCACATTGCAGGCAAAATAAATTCCATACCCAAAGTTCATATTCTAGCATAATTCATTACACTAAAGAAAATGTCAAACTCTAAAAATCTAAATCTGATTGTTGTAATATACAAACTAATCAAGAGTCTTCCTCATATTTCAGGAAAAATCGATAATATAAGTCTAGTGGTAAGTATATATTCAAAATCTGATGACTGGATTAAATGATTGATGTTCGTTCTTTAAAAATTTGAATAACAAAATTTATTTCGAGTGGCCTATTACGATCTCGAAGTTAATCAACCAAATAAAAATAAATAGAGAAAATTAACATGCAGCAAGATGGTTATACTATTATTTGAGTGGTAGTATTATATCGAAGATCAGCTCTATGGTGGAGGATAAATCACCTTGCAAAGTCACTCTCACCAACTGTCGCATAAATTTCAAATTTTGATTTTTACTTCACGTCAATTTTTGATCTAGAAAATACATTATAAAATGGTTGAAATTTAACATGAGAAAAGGGGATTATACCATCGTGTATGCATATGAAATGAACCAAAGATTTTTGTATAGGATTTGAAGAAATCAAGACTCAAAGATGCTACTTTAAAACACACTTCTCAATTTAAAACGACAATAATTCACGCATGATATGACAGAAACTGTAAAGCAAAGATGACTACGTCGGAGCATCAGAGATGGAGAGGGCACGTTGGGGACTGGTAGTATGACTTGTATGGGTGACTCATTGGCTGGCCTAACGGGGAGAATTATGGCCAATCGAGCTCCTCTTGACAGGCACCGCTCGGTTGATCTTGACTAATAAGGGTTTTCTATGTTGGATGATGGTCTGTCGTATCTAATATTGTGAAATTGTTATTCTTTCACTTTTGCCTCAATTTTTATTAGAATCGAACACAAACTCCCTATGGTAAATTATATCATCTTGTATCTTCATCAAGATACTTTATAGTCCAAGAAAACTTGAATGGTGTTGCTTGGTTGCCTAAGCTTGGTTTTTCTTTATTCATGGTATGATTTTCTCATTCTCATCGCTACATTGGGCTAAAATTTTGACACAAAGAGGGTTAATTTTAGGCTGATAAACCAGTCATAAATCATGAAATATTTATGGAGCTCTCCAAATTTGACAGCCTACCCTATTCTAATAGGAAAATGAATGATGTTGCTACTAATACACACATAAAAAGTAGGGTTGTTTAGTTTTTGGTCTCATATAATATTGGAATACTACAAAATAAAATCAATAAGACGCACGTAGTTGTTATTCAATAATCTGATTTAATTTAATAGTCCAAATAGTTCCATCCGAAGATGTAAATGGGATTAATATGAACAAACATAAGATACAACAGATAAGGTGGAGAAATAATAAATAGTAATTTTAGAAATTATAATAAAAGTGAAAGAATATGAGAGCGTAAAATAAATTTAATTATTCTTTCAAGACACATTTTTAGTAGAAGCTTTCTCTTCTTTCCTAGGAGCGACCGACTGTACTCCGCAGTAGATATCTCCATGAGCAGGTCTCCCAGGATACTTGTATTCGGTGCACATATGGTGGCAAGAATCAGAACAGACATATTTAGTATTTTCTTTCCAATGGAACCTTATTTGCTTAGCACATTGGTGCATGCAGTTGCAATAGCAAGTTTTTGCCTCTACACGAGTCATTACTGCTACCATAAAGATTATTAGGATTGCCAAAACCACCTTACTGTTGGTCATGATTGGATGACGTTGAGAGAAAGAAATAAAAGAATTAAATGTTATGCTTGCAATGACATGTAGCATAAAAGGATAATCAAGTGAGATTTATAATAAGGATTTGCACCCATAGTTTATATTTTTAGTATTATATGGTTAATTTAGCTGCTATTGTTAGGATATTTACAGGTGTACTAGTATATTTTTAGTAATATATTTTAATATGAGTTCTCATTATTAGGATATCTACAACTATATCATTAGTATCTATGCGGTGGAGAGAAATATCGAATGACACTCGTTTGACTAGTTTAACAAATGTCACGACCATTCTTAATATTTATTTTATTTGTAAAATAGAATGACAACTAATATATATATATATATATATATATATATATATATATATATATATATATATATATATATATATATATATATATATATATATATATATATACATATAGATTTAACATGTCCTATTATGTATAAAATAAGCCACATGACGAAGAAAGACGAGATAATGATGTTTGTGGAAATTTGACTTTTCATTCTTAAGGGAGCACATATCCTGGATGTTTGATTTCTCATCCTGGTTTATTTTTGTTTCTTCTTTTTCTTTTTCTTAGAAAAGTAACACAAAAAAGTAGTCTGGTAATAGATGTTTCAAAAAAAAAATTTGATAGACAGTTTAATTTTGGACCACTTTTGTTTCATTATGGAGGTTGTTGTCAAAAGCTCTGGTTTTGTTTTTTAATTTTTGGCAATAATAGCAATTTTAAACTAGGCCATACTAGGTTTCCCTTTCTTTTGAGGGTAGTCAAATTAGTTTGTGCATCTAGACATTTGCTACTCAAAATTTCTTTAGTATTTGTAATTCAAAGCCCTTTGGTTTTTGGCTGAAAGAAGTTCTCTTAGTGGGCTAGAATTGATCTTTTTTTAAAGAATGGACCTTTCAACATATGTAGCTTCGAATAAAAATAATTTCTCTAAGTTTTCGTAGGCTACATACAAGACAAAGAGGAATATAGGGTCCCCTTGAAGTTTATCTAGATATCAGAACAATATTTTAGAGAACTATTAATGTTTTTAGAGTAACCATTCACCATCTGAATTGAGAACAACTACAAGTCTGAATAGAAAACAAGTACAACATCTCCACAAGCATGCAACGAACAAAATTTCTAATTTGTAGAGCCTTTATACTTTCTTTAGCATCTTTAGTGAAAAAGAAATTTTAATATCAAGAGGCTCTTATTAATACAATGTCAAGGAGGCACAATTAGTAAATTGATATATTTGCATTGATCGACCCACTTTCTTTTCTACTCGCTAAATCTTTGAGTTCTTTGGACAGATAAATACAACTTTACCCCTAATATTCAGTAAAATGATTGCTTTTCTTGATCCAAAAGAGAATGGTACACATTTAATGGTTCTGTTATTGTTATAACGAATAGAAGATCAAAAATTACATCTGAATAGAACTTCACATTGCAAGAAAAATAAATTCCATACCTAAAGTTCATACACTAGCATAATTCATTAAGTACACTAAAGAAATTGTCAAACTCTAAAACGCTTATTCTAGTTGTTGTAATGTAGAAGAAACCAATCAAGCGTCTTCGTCTCTTTTCAGGAAAAAATGTTAATATAAGTCTAGTGGTGAGGATCTATTCGGAATCTGATGAGCGAATTAAATGATTGATGTTGGTTCTTTGAGATTTTGAATAACAAAGTTTATTTTGAGTGGCCTACTATGGTCTCGAACTTATCAACCAAACGATAAAATAAATTAGGAAAATTAACATGCAGCTAGATGGTAATACTAGTTCTCGAGTGGTAGTATTATATGAAAGATCGGCTCTATGTTAGATAAGAAATCACCTTGCGAAGTCACTCTCACCAACGATAGGACCTCGTATGCGACCCTGAGCTGAGCCTCTCTGTCGCCTTGTTGAAATGCCGACGAATCCGTAGTAGCCACTCACCGACCCAAATATAGGGACCTCATTGCACTCGCCCTACGGTCGCTCCTCACAGGACCGCTCTCATCAGAACTAGTAGGTATGAGACTCATTGTTCACATAAAACTTAAGTTTTAAAGGAAGTCAATAGTTTTCGTTGAAAATTTTACAAAGGAACACAATATAGATGTGAGCATAGTAGCATGCATGGTTGGAAGCAGACGGGTGGGATTCCATCTCTTGCTTCCTTATCTTAACTCATATTGAATAAGTAAGGGTTCTTCTTTCTTTGTTTCTTTCTTGATATGTGTAAAGCCCCTCACCCAAAATTAGGCCTACTTGGCTTAGATAGTGAGACTAGGGCTAGTTTGAATCCAATTAGAAATAGAACACGATATTTTAGATAATTTTGCAATATTTACATCACTTAGTACACCTTACCGTTGCTTCGATAATTGGAGCACTACACTAGCTATTGCTTTCCTACAAATTTCATACCCTTGTCCTAGACGTGCCAGTCATCTATTCGGACCTTTGTGTAACTTATAATTATGCTCTTTTGTTCTATATTTTAGTGGCACAATATTCGTCGCAGACGTTTATATTTAATTCTAAATAAATTCAACATTGTATCCTTGTGCGTTCTAATCAAAATTGGAGACACAATCTTGACCTATTTTGTACAACCCTAATTATGATGATATTCTATTCTGAGTCTTCTACGTCCATGATACTTGTGTCCCACCTAATTTTAGTCACATGTACTTCTAATTAATTCCAGAACACCATTTGCTTTAATTTTAATTAATTTAATCTAATTTCCATCTTTGTGTAATTTTCTAATTGTTGGGCACTTTTATGCAAAAATGCATTAAGGTGTCCACACCATTGGACACAACACATGAAGAAACCTATTTCCCCTTCATATAAATTTTCTCCATAAATTTTGGAATGTGCAACACACAACATCGCCCCCTCATTTAACCCTAGCCTTGCATTTTAAACAATGCAAGTTATAGACCTCCAATACCTACATGACAAGCTAAGGCCCACTCCAAGGTGGTGTTGACCAAGCCCAAATTTCCTAGGTCAACACCTAAACCCAAATTCTACATATACCTATAAATACAAATTTTTTTTTCACAAAATACCCAAACTCTATACCTAGCCGACTACACCCCTCCCCCTACTGTTCATCATCCCCTTCCTCTCGCCTGGCCTCAACCGGCCGGAGCATCTCCATCCCGACGATCGGACCCTCGCCTCTCCTCATCTCGCTGAACTGAGCCAACTCCTCCTTGCCAGAAGCAACAGCTGTACCTCGACTGAACCGCTGCATCCCGCACCTAACCGGAGTCGACCATCCCTTCACCATCCCGGCCATATCGCCGACGACGAATAGCCGCTGAACCTCGCCTGCACCCGGTGAACTCGACCCGCGGCCACCCGTTGAATGAGCCGCCATCTTCATCTTCTTCTTCTTCCTCCTCTTCTCTGCTGCTATTAACGTCGGCATCCTGTCTCCTTTCCTCGCCGGAGACTCATCTCGATGACGACTGAACCCGACTATACAGAACCCCTCGATGACTGCCTGACTCGACCGAGCAGCCCGCCATTCTCTCCTTCCTTGCCACAGCTGACAACAACCCCACCTCCGTCCTCCTCCGCGTCGTCTTCCTCACGACCCCTGACTTTTTGCTCCGCCGATCACCAGTGTCGACACCTCCACCATTCCCCCTCGACCCGACCGAGTCTACCACCTTCCTCCCCGCTCTACATCTTTGGCCTCTCCCCGGGCATCTCTCCAAGATCGACTGAATCACTATCACCGTCGCTCGCCCCAGTCCTCTTCCCCTGCTACTACTCCTACCAACTACCGACCCATCACCATTTCCAGTCAGCCACCCTGTCCTTCCATCGACCTGCCTGACCTCAACCCGGCTCTGCCCTGTCCTCCTCCTCGATCGCCTGAGCCTTGGCCGGAGCAGCAACCTCCCATCACCTTAGTTATTACCTCAATTATCTTCTTCATCATCACCATAACCTACATCACCATTATCATCACCATTATCATCTCGTCATCTCATCGTCATCATCTCATCATCTCATCATCATCACCATCATAACCTAATCATCATCATTAACCTAATTATCACAAACATTATCCCCATCATCAGCACCCTCGTCATTAATATCGACATTATCATCGTCATCGTGGACCCGTCCCCATCGCCAAAGATGATCTGCAGCAGTCACCCTCGATCCTCGTGCCCATACACGCTAACCCCGAGGTTAGAACCTGTCCCTCTCCTTTCATTTATGTGTGCTTGTGAATAGTATTATGTCATGGTTCAGTTTAGTTCTGACCATATCGGTGAACCCAAGGACTAGTGTGCTCGTACGTGTGTGTGCGTATGCATATAATATTAGTTGTTATATATACATATAAATATATGGATATAGAGATACGTAATTAAATGCTAAGTTATAATTATGACTATATGTACTTATACTATACAACCCTAGGTGAATCATAGTTATCCCGTATTTACCTTGACTATGTTGACCTTGAGTACTTGTGAGTTGACTGCCTTATGTACACTGACGTACTAGCTTAGACGTGTTAAGGAGTTGACTGTTTGATTTATACAGCAGTGAGGACATGACACCCGCATAATTAGACGCATATTTGACCCTGTTAGTTGACCAGTGTCACCCCTAGCGTACCCTCTGAGTTCAATGTAATTATGGTTGTGTATGTGCTAGTGTAATGGCTGATGTTGTATTATATTATATTACATGTATATAGGACCTATCGAATTGTTCTACGAGACTTCAGGAGCAGGTTATTGGCACAACGTAGCTTCCTTGCCAGGCAAGTATACCTTGCCTTGTTGTACTGTTTAAATTCAGTTATTATTTTAGTTGCAGGTTTATTATTTTTATATTATATAATTATGCACTTCCGAGAAAGACTCGGGTTCAGTCAACGAAGGCGTTGACGTTAGGACTTGTGTCTGACCTAGTGTCTAGTGGACCCACTTAAAGTCATGGAGTTATCAGTATGACTCCCCAGGCCTTGACATATTTCTTACAAGTGTTGTGAGTCTCATGTAGGGCACGGACTTGCGTATTCGGTTGGCCACCTATACGTGTAGGTCGTGCGACGGATGGGGCATAACTGCTATTAGTGATGCATGTTAGAAGACTTAGCAGTTATTAGTAGTCCAGGAGCATAGACTATTGTAGTACGGTGGTCCAATCCTAGTCCTTGTTTGGTTGTAAGGTTGGGCTATTGTTCTAATGATAGACTATGAGCCAAAGTTACGACGTCGATACTTGCACCCCGTCTCGACGTAGTAGCTAAAGCATATTGTGGATACAACATGCATAGATCATTGGGCGGGGAGGACGATTAGTAGGCGTATGGGACACCCACCTCTTTTATACAGATATCGCATTCTTTGGAGCGATACAGACGTATATATATTTATACAGATACCACGTTCTTTAGAGTGTTGGACGTTACTTGTGGTTTTGCAGATACCACACTCTATAGAATGTTGGACGTTATTATTTATACAGATACCATGCTCCTCGGAGCTGGACGTTATTATATTGCAGAGTGCCCTTGTTATGGGGGCATATGTGGTATACACTAGCCAGTCACGACGACTGGTGAATTACGTCAGCATATGTCTAGCCTACACTTTCCTATACGCACAAAGTTGTCCTCAAATTGCATTCACTTAGATGGTTAGCACAGCCCCTTTATTTATTCAGTATTTACTTCATGGCATGCTTCTAAGTATCTTGCTATATCCCTCTGAGGACCTGGTCCCTTTCCAGGTGTAGATGTTCATGAGTATTCGCAGGAGCGCAGATCCGGACTTGCTACTTATATTTCAAGAAGGTCTTCTCTTTGAGCCTCATGATTATTAGTTGTTGTACTTGTATTATTTCTTTTATATTCTAGTTTGGCAGTGTATTTGTTTCCACCCTACTATCATCCTTTGATACTTCATATTGAGATTTAGTTACATAGTTATTGGTTATTCATTTATTTATGTGGATGAGGTTTAGTTATGCCCTGTGACTTGTGATAGTTATATACCACTTGTGAATTGTTGTTCATGATACAACGTACTTGTGTTATAGTTTCCATATATTGAAGTTGCCCTATACATACGGCTGGCATGCTTACGTGTTCCTAGTCCTATGTATTTTGGGACTGGGGCGTGACAATATGACTTTAACTTGGATTGTTTTTTATTTATAAATAAACCCTCATTCCCCACATCTCTCTTTTAAATGTATATATATATATAATATAAAGAATTTAAGCAATGAATAGGAATTCATGTCTTATACCTGAACTTGTTTTCAAAGTTTTCTATTAATCCTCCATTCTTTGGTAATTGATATTTAGTAATTAGTATATACTAATTGGTAATTGATGATTAGTGATATAGTTTACTAAGTATAGTAATTGGTAATAATTAATAACAAAGTTTTAGACCTCTAAATATATATATTAATTAACCTACACTCAGATAGAAGTAAGAATAATTACATGATTTATAATATAGATAATATCATTATAAGTAGCTATTGACAGACATAATTAGGAAAATAATAAATTTTCTTTCGAACAAATTTGGGACAGTTGAACAATTGAGACGTGGACTTTGACCCTCAGTATACAAGACTTGGACGAACTTCAGGCAAGATACCTTGCCAAATCTTGTACAGTATTTGCATGCTTTCCTTTTCAGTTATTATTTTCTTATCATATATAGTTTCTTGATGCTCTTTTTCTTATTTGAATTATCCCTGCTGCTCTAGTCTTATTTTCTCGTTTTATGTTTACGTACATTATTTGCTCTTTTTTATGTATCACTGTTTGTTTCATAGTCATATTGTGATAGTATATGTTTACCCTACGTTTCCTTGACTTGACTGGTTTCCTTAGTTCTTAGATGATCCTTATTAGGCGTTGACTATACTTTGAGCACTCTCGATTGTAAGTACCCATTGCGCTGTGATAGAGAATTGTTCATTTGACCACCCTCATTCGTGAGCCCCCATTGGGCTGCAAAAGAGCCATACTATTGATTGGTAGTCTCCATTGGCCTACTTTCTATAGGATCGTTAGCTCCCATTGAGTTACGGTTATCCTGATTTGCTTGTAGTCACGTTTGATAGTATTGAGTTCGTTGGCATGCCACTGTTTAGATGTGTACTTCCTTGTGTCTTAGTTATTCCTTTCATATTTATTTTTTTGTTATTACTCTTGCCTGTTAATATTATACTTTTGGCTCATATTTTTTTCTACCTAGTTACGTCCCACTGAGTACTTGGATTTGTTCTCCAGATTTAGTGGATGAGGAGTACCGGCTGATTTATAAACCGACACCAAACGAGGGTACGACAGTAGTTGATGGCCCTGCATATGCTTATTTACTTTCTAGCATTGATTTAGTTATATTTTCTTGTTTTTATTTTTTTGTCTATCGGTAGTGGATTTTTCTCCACCTGACTTAGTATTATTTCTTGCTGGATATTCGACAGAATCTTTACTTTCAACATTTATTCCAGTTTGCTACTTATTTTATATATTATTCTTGTGGATGAGATCTAGATGCTTGCCATTTATATATATTTTCATAGATTCTTGGACTAGAGTTCACATTAGACAGCTTATACATATTCGAATCGGACTGGAGTCCGCTTGAATGCGTAGCTGGCTATTGCCACATGGTCTGGTCGCTCGTATTTTGGGACTGGGGCATGACATTGTTTTCTTTAAATGATTGTAGGAAACGAAATTAAAGTTATATGTGTAGTACATATTTTTAATGTCATGATTATTCAAATGGAGTGCGATTATGTAGTTATAATTACAAGTTCACCTATATATATTAAAAAAAGTATAGACCTAAGATGTAGTTTATTATAAGAAATATATTATGTTAAGTCATAACCGAATTACGTATCGATAATGATTTGCTTAATTAACCCTAGTATCATTGTAGAATAAATTTGGAAGTATTATATGGCGAATATTACAAGATCAAGTTCCTATAATTTTCAATTATCGTACTTCACATGACTTAGTGGGATTTTGGGTTATGTATCATACTATTGGAGAATCAATATATTGGAATTCGAAGAATATCAATTTTAATCAATTTTGTAATTTATGCTAAGTCATGGAATTTAAAGATTTATTTCATATTGATGGAAAGTTGCTTTGAAATTTTATTATTGAATTCTAGAGTTGCTTACTTATGCTTGATTGGTATCAAAATTCATAACGTAAATATATATTTGTATTATTAGTGTTATTAATGTCTAGATATATATTTGAAATGATTGATTCTGCAAACTACTAAAACTTTGCAACCTTCTTTTTTATGTGGTAGTGCTACTTGTTCAAGTATAATTTTGTATTTAAGTTCGGTTTGAATATATGCTTCTAACTTGTGTGTTTTATTTGTTCGGAGAATAGTCAAGCAAGATTTAATGTTATTGCTAAGTAGCAAAGGTAAGAAAAAAATTATTCTTCTTAATACTTATGTATTTATTGTTTGATATTACTGCATGTTTTTGGTGTTGAGTTGTTCCACCAAAGGGGCTTTGACCTAGGGAAATTCTACGGAGAGTTGATCCGGGTGGAATCATATTATTATGTTTTGTCGAAAATTCTAAAATTTTTAGGAGATAATTCAGTTTCGAATAAAACACAATTATAACATAATAAACCCTAGAATATGTTGCGGAATGAATTGTCTAAGTTTTGGATTTGTAGGATACATACACGTTAAGAAACAAGAGTAACAAATATTGAATCCAATTGTTCATATCTTGCTCCAGTATATGGAATATCATAGTGAGCTATATGTTACCTGGATTAAGATTTATATCCTGTCTTATTTCATCTGATAGAATGTCATATTGAGAAGTATTCTTATAGTACGTGATATTTGGCACGTATAGAAATACATACCTGTGTCGTTCCAATGGATGGAAAATTTTCTTCTGGTTTATGTTCTCGTATTCATGTGATACATATCATACACAGATCGGGATACATATATGAGCCAGGAAAGAAAGTTGTACTAAGATAATAGAGTTAGGATTGAATGTGATTATAGAATAGAGCATTAGGCAGGGGAAAATTGTTTGCCATTGAAAGTAGGTTTGGAAAACCTTCGTTTAATAAAAATAAAAAGAGTACAAAGAAATCATAGATAAAAAATCTAAGTACAATATTTTTGATCGGGGTAATATGACGATGGAGATCGAGTACTGCAATGACTTTTTTACTCCGTTGATGGTCTGACGAGGGAATGAGGATGCACTCTTCTCTCTTTAGTGTCCTGAGCTTATGTGCACGTACGTAGCTTGCCTAGAGGGGTATGGTCTCTGAAGCAGAAAAACTAGCCCTTGGAACGTCCAAGTTGCTCCTATTTATAGTCATCATGTTGGTGGGCTATAGGTGCTGCATATGCTCCTATTTGGTTTTTGCGAGGGGGCGATCCTTTAAAAGAATGCGGTTGTAACTGTAGGCGCATGTTATGGGCAGGCGACCATATGTACATTCTTAACAGGACGTAGTTGAGTCAGGCTTAGCTGCCACGTGGACGTTGTTGCTATTTGTTGTTGCTGAAGATTTGGGCGGTTCTAATCTTTTGTTTGTGTGACTTGGTCAGCTTGACAAAAGGCTCGTATTTAGTTGGGAAGAATCACTTAAGTCGCAACAAAAAAATTGTCTCAGGAAATTCTGCCACGTTGGACGTATGGAGTTTAGGACGCATGGAGTCTAGAATGTATAGGGCCAGAGACACATGTAATACATGGAGTCAGGAACTCATGGGGCCAGAGGTATATGGAATGCTTGGAGTCTGGAACGTATGGGGCCAGAGTCGCATGGAACACATAAAAAACTTTATCTTACATCCACGTGGCCCTGTACGGCTGCATAGTGACAAAAGTAATAATGACGGTGACCTGAGCACTGATGCCAACTGTCCATGGCGGGATAGAGGCATTCAGAGAGTCCTTTTTATCAGGATTTTGTGTCAGACATAATCTTTGTGTCAAGCCTTTATGTGGCCAGTACTAGGACGCACGTATGCTTGAGGGAGAATTGGCACATGATGCTACTGGCACATGCGAACAATAGTTACTTAGTGGTGCATGGCACTGATGACACACAGAAATAATAGTTATTAAGCGGTCGACGCATAAAACTGGATCATTATGGCGCTGGGGCTTGATTACTGTGGTATATGGCTCTGATTACTGTCGACACATCGTAGCTCATTTTTTGGACTGCATGGTCATTCTGCGGCTTGATTTCTTTTAGTCAATCTTGGTGTACATATTTCTTAGACGCATGGATCTAGATTTTCAAACTGACTCAGAATCCACGTAGGTGCTTTCACCAGGCTGTTAGATCATTAAATGCTGAGATTTGGCTCAATCTTATGAGTGGATCCTCTTGGGGATTCTGAGTTAGCGACAGTTTTTGAGTAGATAAATGAGGATCAAGCAAATCGAGGCATCAGGTTCATCCTCATAATTGCCTGGTTTATCGCATTGATCTTCTCATGCGCCTTAGGAGCTTATAAATAGACGGGCTAAGGAGGAGAGAGGAATTTTGTCTCTTGGATTCCCCCTATTTTATGAAAGAAGATGTCGAGGGCTGTTGTCTATCTCACCGAGGGATTTGTCAAGAGTGACATCGAACCGTAGCCCCTTGATGCTGACATTCTTTATTGAGGTAAGGGTATGTCATAATGGCAGAGACATAGAGATACAAGTACACGGCCTCGCAGAGGGGATGAGAAATCATCTAGAACAGGCGCCCCCCTAACAACATTCTGCCACATGGATGAGCAATCATCTGCAAGATGTGCACATATCCTATATGTGGCTTGTTCGTAGGGATGAGAACTTATCTGTCGCATGTACGTGGAACCTATCTGTAGCTTGGATGCATGGATGGAAACTTATTTGCCGCATGCACACAGAGCCTATCTGTAGCTTGGCCACATGGATGATCCATCATCTACTCATGTGTGCGGACTTAGCTATCTCGAGATGTCCCCTCCTGTGTGTGGCTGCGTCTTGGAAGCAACATGGGACTGTTGTACACTTTTAAAATCTTCTTTGAGACTGATATATGTCATGGTGGGAGTGTCAGTCGAATGCTCAGAGCTAAACAATTATGGAGAACACTAACATCTTCGACTCTGTGGGCGGAAAAAAAGAATATGGTAATGGTAGAGAAAAACCTTTCGAAGAATTATTGTGTTCTTTTTATACAGGTTATACCACCTTTCGAGGTGCCCATGATGGAGCATGGAAGGATATCATAGAACCCATCATTCAAAGAGAATGCCAACCTTATATGACAATTTCTCACCAAGAACTGATCCATGAGACGAGGGTGAACATCTTACATCATGCGTGGAGCTATCCCTGTTTATGCAGTGTACTAGCTGCATTTATCCCCTTTATGAGGCTTGCTACCGGCTGGGGGCCTGCGACGTCAATGACAGGATTAAGGTTAATTATTATTCCTATCTTCGGTCTTCCCGTATGGTTGTAGAGCACCTGCTCCTGCTCCTCCCTTGCTATCTATCAGTATGGATTCTTTTCCATATACTAAGGTTTTCACTATGGAGGGATGATCCAGAAAGCATTGAGCTCTGTTGCTGGATCTACTTGTGTTAGTAGTCACAACAACCGAGAAGGAAGCTTCTAATAGAAAATGTTCGTATCAGCAAGACTTCATGAAAATCCTTAAAAATAGATTTTAGCATATGTACTCATGACCTTGAATACTAATAAAAAATGGATTTCCATCATATATACTCATGATCTTGAATATTAATCAATAAAGTCTCTACTTTTCTTAAATTTCCTCTTTGTATTTGTCTTATTGCATGTTGTGGACTTTGGATATTGTACTAGAGGTAATATGGATGTAGCACAATACCGTAGTTGTTAAGGACATCCCACTAGGGACTTTGGTGAACCTATTACTTTTTACGCACTTGGGTAAAGTAATAAGTTCGGAGCAAAAAAATCCCATCAGAGGTGGTATGAATGTGATAGGTTTTGTGGACTTAACACTGCTGGCATACATAGAGTTAAGTACAGGTGATAAGTTTAGGTGACGAGCAATGTCAGAGGTAAGAAGGATATGACAAACTCTCTTGGGGAGGATATAAGGACGATAGCTCAGAGGTAACGTAGACGTAAGCTAACCGATAGTCATATAGAGAAGTTTGGTATGATCATAGTATTTTTGTAGAAGAAAAAGGAAACGTGCCATAGGTAATATGGACATAGATATTTTCTTTAGATGGAAAAATAGGAAGCTCATAGTTTAGAGATAGTTTAGACATGAACGGTTTTCTTTTGTTGAAGATATCCCACTGGGGGATCTTTGGTGGACCTATTACTTTTGCACACTGGAATAGAAGTAATAAGTTTGAGACAAGCCCTGCTAGAGGTGATATGGACATAGCAGATTTTGCTGTCTCATTACTTCTTGCGCACTTGAGTGCAAGTAATAAGTTCGAGATAAGCCCTGCCAGAAGTAATATAGACATGGCAGGTTTTGTGTCCTCATTACTTCTTGTGCACTTGAGTACAAGTAATACGTTCGAGACAAGCCCTGCTAGAGGTGATATGGACGTGGCAGGTTTTGTGGCCTCATTACTTCTAGTGCACTTGAGTGTAAGTAATAAGTTCGAGACAAGCACTACTAGAGGTGATATGGACGTGGTAGGTTTTGTGGACTTAACACCGCAGGAGTACTTAGAGTTAAGTACGGGTGATAAGTTTAGATGATGACCGATGTCATAGGTATTATGGATGTGACAATCGATAGTCATACAACGAGGTTTTCTCAGAGGTAACATGGACATGGCAAACCGTACTGGGGATAATCGGTTAGGACAGTAGTTCAGAGGTGATGTGGATATGAACTAATATCCAAGGGAACTAATTATGGGTGGTCTAACCGAAAGTGTGGATAGACTTGAAGGTGGCTCCACTGGGGAGCTTTTTGAGGATCCACTGTCTGTTCTGTATTCAGGATTCTTGAATACAAACAATGGCTTTCATCAAACTTTTATTGCAAGGAAAGTGCATATTGTGCTTACACCCTTGTTGGGGATGAACAATAGGGAATATACACAATATATTTTGGTTGTCCAGCTGATAGTAAAAGGAGTATAAGTCTGGCTTAGTCATAATACTTTTTAAAGGACTTATCATTGATAGGCATCATGAGCAAGTCGCCATTGGGTTTTGCGAGCCGGTAGGCACTGTTGGAGAACATAGACTCCATAATGAACAGACCCTCCCATTTAGGTTGAAATTTACCAACCATTTTGTGGGTCATAACCATCAATCTTTTTATTGTCAATACAAGGTCACCCACTTTGTATGTCCTCTTCTTGACCGTTTGTTGAAGGCTCCCGAGAGGCGTGTTTGGTACAACTCAATGCGCTGTTGAGCTAACAGACGCTTCTCATCGAGTGATTCTAACTCTTGTAGTCATCAGAGGTAATTGTTGTCAATGGTCAATCGGTTGGACAGAGCCACTCAGAGTGACATAATTTGGATCTCGAGTGGGAGGACCGGTTTGCTTCTATAAACTAAGGAGAATGACGTACTGCCAGTAGCTGTCCGGACTCTTGTGCGGTAGGCCCAGAGACATCCACCTAGCTTCTCATTCCATTCGCGCTTATTGGATGACACAAACTTGAGTAGCTTTATGATGGTCTTGTTGAATGCTTCTGCCAGAATATTTACTGCTGGGTTGTAGGAGGTCGAGGCAACATTCTGGATTCAGTTTTGTCACAAAACCGATAAAAAGTATGACTTGCAAACTGTGGACCATTGTCGTGGATGATCCTCTGTGGCAAGCCGAAGCAGTATATGACATGATGCTTGACAAAGCTGATCATGTTTGAGGTCTTATCTTCAGCGAGTGGAACGACTTCCGCCTATTTGGAGAAGTAGTCGGTGATAGACAAGATGAACCAATGTTCCTTAGAATAAAGTGGACTAATTGGCTCGATAATGTCCATTTCCCATGCTTCAAACGGCTAAGATGCTACCATTGGGTGTAGGAATTCTGAGTGCTGGTAGATAAAGTCTGTGTGGATTAGGCACACTTGGTACTTTCTCGCATAGTCAACAGCCTCTGCTACCATTATTGGCCAATAGTAACCCATTCTCCAGAGACGGTCCTGTAGCTTAGGTCCAGGCTGATGGGCATCGCAAACCTTGTTGTGAGCCTCGTGGAGAGCCTACTTTGATTCTGTATTCGATATGCATCATAGTAGAAGACCTTCATAGGAATGACGATATAATATTTTGGTAGTCGTATCGTAATAGAATATGAGGGAATATATTCAGATGGAAGTGACTTTCCTTGGGTTCTCGGGAAGAATTTTATAGACTGTGTAGTCGATGAATGTGAGTCTCCAGTCTTGGGAGTCAATATTTTTCTGTATTGAGTAGCTCAGGAATAGACAGAGATTAATTTTTGGGCAGAACAGCTCTTGATAAACCATTGTGATCAGCTGATGGGTTTGGACTGGAACTGCTAGGGAGGCAGTGAGGCCAGCCAGGGCGTCAGCCTCAATGTTTTATAGTCGAGGGATGTGCTTTATAAAAAACCCCTATAAGGTGGAGATTATTCCAAATACGGCTTGTTGGTAGGGAATTAAGTCCTCGTGCCAGACCTCATATTCGCCCCGAACCTGACTGACTATTAGCTTGGAATCACAGTAGGATTCCAAGTAGTCTACTCCCACTTGTTTAGCGAGTTGGAGCCCAACGACGAGGGTGTTATACTCTGCCACATTGTTGGAGCATGGCTCTATGATGGAGTAAATGCGGTTTATGGCAAGATTGTGTGAAAAATTAGTACTATCTCGACGCCTGGGACAATATCGCATTTGGGCCCTATTCTTGAAGCACCGTCGAAGAACATTTGCCAAACAACTTATGCGCTTGTGGTCATGTTTGAGTCCGCTACTTCATCTGGAATATTCTCGTAAAGCTTCATGGTTTTTTGTACAGGGTGGGATACTAAAAAATCTGCCAATTTTTGGCCATTGATCGCATTTTATGGGAAAAATACTATATCGTATGGCGATAACTGTATTGCCCATGTTGCTAGGCGAGAGTTGAGCGCTCCGGGTTTAGTCATAAGGACCCTGAGTGGATTAACTTACGAGATCACATGGACGGTTTATCCTGCCACGTAATACCGAGTCTTCTGAATGGCAAAGATCATAGCGAGGTACTCCTTCTCAACAGAGTTATACCTGCACTCTGCGTCGGCCATCATTCTACTGAGATAGTAGATGGTCTGTTCGTGACCTGCATCACTTTTTTGGGCTAATAGATCTCTGAGAGAGAGTAATCTATTGCCTGCACATATAGCAAGAAGGGTCTTCCCACAACAGGGGCCACTAATACTGGGGGGTTTATGATATACTCCTTGATGTTGTCGAAGGCGTGCTAGCATTCTTCGTCCAAACAAAGGAGACTCCCTTCTTCATGAGCTGAGTGAACTGATAAAAACATCTAGAGAGTTTTGATATGAACCTCCTGATGTATGACAGTCTTCCTTGAAGACCACGAAGTTCTCTGAGGTTCTTAGGTGGGTGCATTTTAAGGATTGCTTTAGTCTTGTCGGGGTCTACATGGATACCCTTTGAAGTTATGACAAAACCCAAAAATTTATCCATGGAGACTCCCAGGAAGGATTTGGTAGTATTCATCTTCAGCTGGTGCACACGCATCAGGTCGAACACAGTCTTCAAGTCTCAGAGGTGATTATCTTTAGAGCGACTCTTGACAATGATATCATCAATGTAACACTCCACTGTCTTGCGTAGATGTTCATGGAAGATGATACTCATAGATTATTGGTATGTAGCACCTGTATTCTTCAGAATGAATGACATGACTGTGTAGCAGTATACTCCTATCGGCGTTCAGAATGATGTATGCTTCACGTCGTCAAAAAAAATCTTGATTTGATTGTAGCCTGAGAATCCGTCCATGAAGGACATGCGCTCGAAGCCACAAGTGTTGTCGATCATTATATCTATGATCGAAAGGGGAAACTCGTCCTTAGGGCATGCCGCATTTAGATTACGAAAGTCAATGCAGATCCGGATCTTTCTGTTCTTTTTGACGAAGGGCACGATGTTGGCTACCTAATGTCACCCTCACTTTTCCAGCTAGGTGTAATTTGATAATTTGGCCTAGTTATTTAATTTATAGGAATATAATATTAATATTAGTGGGCTATGTATATTTATTTGATGCTTGTATTAGTTACTTAATTATTAGAGTGCTATATTTAATTAGAGGCTTTTAGCATTTAATTTTTTTAGTGGACTAGCCTATTTAATTTGATTTGACATTAATGGACCTAAATTAGGCTTGTTATGACAAATAGTGAGTCAACATGGACTAGGCCCAATGAACCCATTCCCACTAATTACCTAAGGACAATTAGTTTAATTACAATTAGTTAGAGACTTCCAAAAATACCCTTTCTTAACTATTCCTCTTATTAGTATGTAGGGGCATAGTTGTCATTGTACATTGCTTGGAGAGGAGGAAATGAAGGGTCAGCCACATATAGAGGGTTTTCTCTTTCTCTTTCTCTCTCTCTCTCTCTCTCTCTCTCTCTCTCTCTCCCTCTCCTCTCATTTGCTCATTCATTCTACATCTCAAATTCTATTTCCCCAATTTTCCATTTCCCCTCCATTAATTTTCTACACAATTCCTCTATCAATTCTTCCCAAATTCATTCCATTCCCTCTCATTCTCATCACTCAAAGAGCATTGGAGTATAGAGAAGCAAGGATCACAAGGAGAAGGATCATTGGTGAAGAGATCGTATCCAGATCGTGTCCAATTATATTTTTATTAGGAATCCATCTCCCAATTGACAATTCTTGAATTTAACTCTTTTTGTAGCCTCTTAATCATGAATTTGACCATTAAGAATGACCCAATGGCATAGGACTACCTATAGGAACAAGTTCTAGTCTTTTTGGCTTTGTATTATGAGTTTTTTGTGGTATTTTATGTCAAATTTGGAGTAATTCTGAGATTGGCACATCATATGTTTGTTAATAGGTCAATTAGACCAAATTGACATGTGTTTGGTTGTGTGTGACTAGGTACGTGTCCATAATTGGATACGTGTAGGTTGTATCCCAATAATTTGACGATACGGGTTAATTTGGAAGTTTTCTTCCGACATAGGGCTTTGAGCATGTCACATTTTGACACAGACACGTAGATGAGTAGCTAACACCTCTTGTTACTTCTAATTATGATTCTAGACTTGCTCGTGTCCTTCGGGATATATTTGGTGGTGTGGTGGAGCCGTATCGCAAGAGTATCATAGATTGAGTGTGATATAGGTGCGGTGCACTCCACGTGTTTGATACTTTACTTTCTAATTTAATTTACCTTGGTTATAGATATTAGAATATTATATTTATAATTGTTATATGATATATATATATATATATAATTATGTATATATTCTATATTTTATTTTGATGTGTTGATGGTCATGGGAGAATAGGAGAGTGCATGTGCATCATTAGTGTGGGTATGTGGTAACAAATATATATATATATATATATATATATATATATATATATATATATATATATATATATCCTAACACATCTCAATACACATATATATATATGTGAGTGAGTGTATGTGTGTATTAAGATGTGTTAGCATATATATATACATATACATATACATATATATATGTATATATATATATATATATATATATATATATATATATATATAGGTGTACCTCTGTGTGTATGTGTGCTAGAGGGTATAATTTATAAGAATAAGCAGTGAATAAGCAGTGATAAGAAGCAGCGAAAAGTAGCAGCAAAAGTAGTAGAAAGCAGCAGAAGCAGCAGAAGAAGCAGTAAGCAGAAGAAGCAAGCTGCAAAAGCATCAGCCAAAGCAACGATAAGCTGCAGTAAACTGCAGAAGCAGCAGCGATAAGCAGGAGCTGCAGCAACAGGATAAGCAGAAATAGTGGCAATAAGCAGCAGTAGTATTAGTTAGGGATAAGTTAAGATAAGCTAGTTAATAAGCTAGTTAGTTTATATTGATAATTTAGTTATTTATATATATTGTTAGTAAGTTAAGTTAGTATATAATTATGTTAGAGTGAGTAAGTTAGTGTATTTATAAATTGAGATAAGTTAGTACATATCAGTTGTTAGTTAGTGATGTTAGTTGAGTTTGTAATAGTTAAGTTAATTAATATATATATATATATATATATATATATATATATATATATATATATATATATATATATATATATATATATATATATATATATATATAAGTTAGTATATATATATGAGGGTATATATACACTAGTTGGCTTTGGTTAGTATTATTTCTAGTTTACCTTGTGTTACACCAAGGTAATTGTCACGCCCCAATCTCCCGCAAGCAAATCGGCCGTTCCCGCTAGGCAAGAATCACCGCGCCAGCGCTCCCGCGGAACGATCGCTTTGACCCGTCCGGGAGTGATGCCGCACGAGCGTGAGCCACGCCCGTGCAAGGCCGTGGTCCATTGGCTGGCAGTAAGATTTCTAAGCCACAGAGTCGCACAGATTGTCCGAGTGCAGCGGAGTTTATGAACGCATAGGCGATCGGTAACAAGTTCACTGAGTTGACAATATAGCGGAAGCATTGAATAACACAAGTTGAAGTAAGGCAAGCTCTTTTATTGATATAAACAAGTGTTACAAGCGGCGTATAGCCGAGATTACAAGTCGCTCAAGCCTCTCTCTTTAAAACAGTAAAAGCGTGCCAAGTGGCTACAATTGTCGAATGATTGTACAAGCGATGTTCACAACATTATGTCTTGTATATGTGCTTCTGTTTCGGATGCAACGCTCCAAGGCTTCAGAGGGAACTCCTGGTCTTATCACGCACGAAGGAGGCATCCGCACCGAACGAGGTTCTCCCGTACCCTGCATACAGACTGGTGGGTTATCAGTACATTGAATGCACTGGTGGGGAGGCTATTTGCCCGCTCGATAAATCCAAACACGTAATATAAGTTCCGTGCACCAACTATTAAGTTGTCTTTCTAGTTGCTTTAGGATCAGTTTTATGCAAATATTGAATAGCCTAACTCGTGTGGCAGTGCGCCGTACAACATGAGAGGAAATACGGCAGGACTTACCCACTTACCATTTTACCTTCCCTGTCCAAGGCAAACATTGTTAATTCAAGCATGGGCATGAATATGAACATTCAGGGGCATTCATAATGAAAACCAAGTTATAGCATATTCAACACGAGTGTCGTTATATCAAGATCGTTCAGGTGTTCAGTTGTTTCTTTATGCGATGCAATGACTCGCATGCGGGTAGCCGCTAAGCGAGGATGACTTATCTATATGAACATGAGTCGCTGGCATAGCCATTTGGACGTAGTCAAGGACAAGGATAGCTTACTACGATAGTACACGTTGCGTTGCAAGCTACCCAGTCCTGTACACGATGACTACATACGAGCTCCATCCTTATCGGATCGGCCCCAGTGCCCCGGTGACCGTCCGTAGAATAATACCTCGGGTCTGAGTTATCTGCGACATGCAATCATTGGGTCTTTCAATTATCACGAGATACACGAGAACACGAGTGCACAAGAACACGAGAACACGAGTGCACTGGAACATGAGTACACGAGTACACGGGATACTTGGATCTTGATTCTTTGTTCAGTGAATGACTTTCCTTGATGCATTCCTCTGGTTCGGGGCTGCCTTTGGTGATCCAACGGTCCCTGATACTTGCAGGTTCAATCATGCACAGGACGACTACTTAGTAGGCCCCCGGAGTTTGGATGAAAATAAGGCAACACACAAGCAGACAAGAATGCATTTGTATAAAACAGAAGCAATCACGTTGGCTCGAGCCCGAAGGTAAGCCGAGAGGTGAAACCATTAGGGGACTTCCCGAGCAACACATTCTAGGTTAGCATGCGATGGTCTGAACATATATAAGCAATATTTTATTTCCATATTCTAGCATAGCAATACAAGTTGGGATTATTCCTTTAGCTAGGTGCATTGGATTCTTATTAGCATACAGGGGTGATTCACCTAGCGACTAGCATAAAACATTCCAGATTTTATGTGTGCTGGCTAAGCAAAGACAAGTTTACCATAGCCACCCACCTTAGCGATGATTCACCTCGGTAGAGCGATACATCAAGCGAGCCTCTGAAAGCCAATTTGAATTCCTGTAGGGACAAGTCTAGATATCCTTTGCCTCAAAAGAGTATTCTCGCCTGAGCAAAGCGGGTCGGGACATGCACTTTTGCCGTTTGAATTGGCAGTCCGCTTGAACGGAACGGGGTATTACATCCTACCCAACTCAAAAAAAGTCTCGTCCTCGAGACTTCCTGAGGACAAGCAATACGTTTCAATCAATTTTTGATTTAACGATACAAGGCTGAGGCAAACCTATACAAGTCGTTGTACTTGTTTATTTGGATATTCACTTGCACAAGCATTCGAGATCAGCATATCGCTTAGTCTGGATTGTGCGCACATTCGAAGTGCACTTCTAGTGTGAACACGTCAACCAACTTAGCGATAGCGAAGTCTTAGCACTCGAGTTTTATATTTTTTTAAGTCTTGGATCGTGTACAAGTTCAAGGTGTCCCTCAAACATATGCATTCAACCAAACTTAGAGATAGTAAAATCGGACAAGCTACTTGCGATAATCTCAAGGGTCTGCACAGGTTGGCACAAAGGCAACTCGTAGCACAATATCATACAAGCAATCATATCATTCAAAATACATTTTGAAAGTATTTAGACTTATTGTTGGAACATCCCATCGAGGCATTGAGAGAGAGCGTGCACATAATCCACGAACGAGCTTTCAAAACTGAGATAATCGAAATGAAGTCCAAAGGCGTAGAAGCCAGGCTCTGATACCATTATGTCACGCCCCGATCTCCCGTAGGCAAATCGGCCGTTCCCGCTAGGCGAGAATTACCGCTCCAGCGCTCCCGTGGAACGATCGCTTTGACCCATCCGGGCGTGATGCCGCATGAGCGTGAGCCACGCCCATACAAGGCCGTGGTCCATTGGCTGGCAGTAAGATTTCTAAGCCACAGAGTCGCACAGATTGTGCGAGTGCAACAAAGTTTATGAACGCATAGGCGATCGGTAACAAGTTCACTGAGTTGACAATATAGCGGAAGCATTGAATAACACAAGTTGAAGTAAGGCAAGCTCTTTTATTGATATAAACAAGTGTTACAAGCGGCGTATAGCCAAGATTACAAGTCGCTCAAGCCTCTCTCTCTGAAATAGTAAAAGCATGCCAAGTGGCTACAATTGTGGAATGATTGTACAGGCAATATTCACAACATTATATCTTGTATATGTGCTTCTGTTTCGGACGCAACGCTCCAAGGCTTCAGAGGGAACTCCTGGCCTTAGCACGCACGAAGGAGGCATCCGCACCGAACGAGGTTCTCCCATACCCTGTATACAAACTGGTGGGTTATTAGTACATTGAATGCACTGGTGGGGAGGCTACTCGCTCGCTCGACAAATCCAAACACGTAATATAAGTTCCGTGCACCAACTATTAAGTTGTCTTTCTAGTTGCCTTAGGATCAGTTTCATGCAAATATTGAATAGCCTAACTCGTGTGATAGTGCGCCGTGCAACATGAGAGAAAACACGGCGAGACTTACCCACTTACCATTTTACCTTCCCTGTCCAAGGCAAACATTGTTAATTCAAGCACGGGCATGAATATGAACATTCAGGGGCATTCATAATGAAAACCAAGTTATAGCATATGCAACACGAGTGTCGTTATATCAAGATCGTTCAGGTGTTCAATTATTTCTTTATGCGATGCAATGACTCGCACGCGGGTAGCCGCTAAGCGAGGATGACTTATCTATATGAATACGAGTCGCTGGCATAGCCATTTGGACGTAGTCAAGGACAAGGATTGCTTACTACGAGAGTACACGATGCGCTGTAAGCTACCCAGTCCTGTACACGATGACTACACACGAGCTCTATCCGGATCGGATCGGCCCCAGTGCCCCGGTGACCGTCCGTGGAACAATACCTCGGGTCCGAGTTGTCCGCGATATGCAATCATTGGGTCTTTCAATTATCACGAGATACACGAGAACACGAGTGCACAAGAACACGAGAACACGAGTGCACTGGAACACGAGTACACGAGTACACGAGATACTTGGATCTTGATTCTTTGTTCAATGAATGACTTGCCTTGATGCATTCCCTTGGTTCGGTGCTGCCTTTGGTGACCCAACGGTCCCTGATACTTGCAGGTTCAATCATGCACGGGACAACTACTTAGTAGGCTCCCAGAGTTTGGATGAAAATAAGGCAACACACAAGCAGACAAGCATGCATTTGTATAAAACATAAGCAATTACATTGGCTCTTACCCGAAGGTAAGCCGAGAGGTGAAACTGTTAGGGGACTTCCCGAGCAACACGTTCTAGGTTAGCATGCGAGGGTCTAAACATATATAAGCAATATTTCATTTCTATGTTCTAGCATAGCAATACAAGTTGGGATTATTCCCTTAGCTAGGTGCGTTGGATTCTTATTAACATGCAGGGGTGATTCACCTAGCGACTAGCATGAAACATTCTAGATTTTATGTGTGCTGGCTAAGCAAAGACAAGTTTACCGTAGCCACCCACCTTAGCGATGATTCACCTCGGTAGAGCGATACGTCAAGCGAGCCTCTGAAAGCCTAAGCTGAATTCCTGTAGGGACAAGTCTGGATATCCTTTGCCTCAAACGAGTATTCTCGCCTGAGCAAAGCGGGTCGGGACATGCACTTTTACCGTTTGAATCGGCAGTCCGCTTGAACGGAATGGGGTGTTACAGTAATGAGAGTTGAGGTATCTTGGGTACGGGTATTAAATATCAAGGGGTATGTTAGTATGTTAGTTTAGTATAGTATTGTTATAAGTTTAAATGCATATTAGTTTATAGTGAGTTATATGGATAATTAGTTATATGTTAGATATTGAATTACCTTGTGATACCAAGGTAAGGTCAAGGTATTGATTTATACTCAAGGTATTGGGTTTGAGTATCAAGATGGGTGTGTAGGTGTTGTGATACCGTATTTGGTTCAAAGCCAAGGTATCCACATAGCATTGGTTTAGCTAGGAGTACTATATATATATATATATATATATATATATATATATATATATATATATATATATATATATATATATATATATATTATATTTTTATATCTAATAACTTGTGTATCTTATGATACGGTATTTTATTGGTATCCTAGTATCCTAACATAGCTAGTGTAGCCTAGTAACATAGTGTATGGACCCAATATCCTAGAGATAGACTCATACAACCTAGAAATAGCTAGTTTGACCAAGTTTGAGTAGTTTGACCTAGAGTTGACCTAGTTTGACTATTTTGACTTAGAAATTGCTTTATGACCTAGAATTTGACTAGTTTAACATATTTTTATTCCAAAATCTTGTATTAATGTAATATTCCATATATAGGTCTGTGTGACATCAGTTCAGACATAGTTTGACATCATTTGCTTTAATGGTTAAATTATTCTGGTTCTAAAACGACAAAAAACTTGTTTTTAAAATATCTAAATTTTTTGATACGGGGTGCGTCCTGCCAAACGAAGCAACTTCGTCTTGTACGAGTTGTACTGAAAGGCGCATAACGTAAACGCGGACGTGTGAGATTTTGCAAAACTTAACTTGGATGTCCGTGCACACCAAAATTAACGCATATCCACCAAATAATACCGTATCGGCCTTTTCTGACACTCGTCATAACTTCCTGTTTACTTATCGATTCTCAAAGAAACTTATGCCATTAGATTCACAGCATTACGCTGGTCCTGTGATCCAAGTTTTGTTCGATTCTGAGAACGTTTACGAAATATCGTTTCGTGGGCCCCACGGTTCTACATGACGGGCGATTTCGTGATCGGCTCATCAGAATCCAATTCTGGATATTTTGTTGGATTCGTATCATCATTCTAGAATCATAAACACTAAGTTTGGCAAATTTGGAGAACTTTATCTTTGGCACATTTTTTGGTGCAAAGTGGGCCACATGTGGACCTCGTTTTGACCTAAAAATGTCAATTTTGCCCCTGTGACCAAATTAAACTTATGGGTAGTCAATCCTAGCTATTTCAAGTATTTTAAAAATATTGGTGATATTTATTTCAGCATCCGAAAGTGTACGTGCAGATTTTACTTTTCCAAGAGTAATTGACGGAGTTCAGAACCCAGACAAGTGTACCTTGCCAAATCTGCAGAGATCCTGTTATATTATCTGCTTGTGTTTCTTTTTATATATATTCTTGTGATATGCCTATTCAACCTAGGAATGTGAGATATTGCTTAGCGTCCGAACAAGATTCGCGTGTCGACGCCGTACTCGGAGTCGTACAACGTCACTTAGAGAGTTGATTCCGCGATCCTATTTTTACGTGCTTGATTTACCAAGTATGCCATACCATAGGATATTTGACACTGTTTTATATGACAGAATCTTTCCTGAGTTATTCATGGTGATTCTGTATAGGCTTACAGGATTTGTGACATAAGACTTGCATATTGTATGGATATTATTATGACTCCTTGTACTAGTTAGAGGTCATGATCTTGCGTGTTATGGACATGAGACATCATGAACATGAGATATGAGGTTATATTTGGTGGGAAAAGACACATAGGCTATAGGCTAATTATTTATATATATACCACTGGAGGTGTCTTAGACTCTGTCTCAGATCTTTGGCACATATATTGGAGTCGTGATACTACTTGCTGCTATGAGCTCCCCGATACAGAGCCTGTAGTAGTCTCAGCCTAAGTACTAGTGATGATCTCATTTGTATTTTACTTAGCTGGTTATATAGCTTGCCCTGAGGATCTGTCTATATTTACTTGCTGTATTTTATTTGGCTTGAGTGTTTATTGTGCCTTGCTATGTCCCATGAGGACCTGGATCCGAATTATGTCTCTAGGTGTAGACAATAAGAGCTATCTCGAGGTTTATGGGACAGGTGCTACTATTGGAGATGTACAGGTTGTAGAGGACAAGGTTGTTCCGGAGGACTTCTCTTGAGCACACAATATTCTTACCATTCATTTATTATGCTTAGTGTCCTTATATCGTCCTTAGATATTTGATCTTGTATTGACATCTGGATATTGTACTTGGATTTATTTCTTTTCAATTTTGATGACGGGTTGTTCCCCGTGACATTATTTATATTGCTTTGGTTGGATAGATCATTTTATATTATTGTGACTGGACTTGTCTTTTTGTGATTTTGTTTCTTATTGTGGATGTGATTAGATATATAAACTGCGACAGGTATTTGTAGACCATTTATATGTATTACATCTTAAGTACACTCTAACGGGTTCATTAAATTGGATTTGCCCATTGGAGTTGTGTTGCTGGCCATTGCCACGTAGCTAGTCCCTTGGTATTTTGGGACTGGGGTGTGACATAGTTTTTGTGGTGGCCCATGCAGGTCTACGAATATATTGCTTTGGTTTTAACTAAGGGACCGAGCAAGCTTGCGATTAGGATAAAAATAAATTTATAAGATCTCATCCATATATTGACACGTCCTTGACCTCTATATCGAACTCGAACTTAATTTCATGACTTGTATCATGCTTGATTCATCTGTTCGAACATCATAGTTTACTTTATATATAGAGCAATGGATCTATGAGCCAGCGACGAGACTCCCGCAGGTATACCACCCGGTGTTATGGTTACCTACGATGATGGAGTAACACCATCGAGTGGAGATCCCTCCACTCAACAAAATAATCAAGCAAATCAGCATACCTTGAGGTTCCAGCGAGACGACATTCCGCCACCACCGTAATTCACTCCTCCGATACCACCGATGCCAGCTTTTCAGTCGGGGCAGCCTATGGACGGACATCAGCTATTTCAGGTGTTCTATACAATGATGCAAGCACAACAGCAGGTTCAGCAAGAGGCCCAACAATGCCAGGTAGAGAACTTAAGAAACAATATAGTGACAGCATTGGAGCAGGTGACTCCACCAGCCAGACAACATCGACAAATCCATCTCAGATTTTTGCCACCTGAAGCCACGCACATTCTCAGGCAAGGAGGAGCCTACAGAGGTCCATTTGAACCATTTAGATTTATCATTCGCATTGGCTTCACATTTATCTCTTCTTTTTTGTTTGATTTCCAAACCCTGACAACTCTTTGAACTCAAAGGTCTGATATAACTCTGTTGAGAATGAAATATAGAAACCGTTCCCCTAAACCAAAGAGACTGCAAGAAAACTGAGCAAAATTACACAAGACAAATTGCCAACAATCATAAAGAACTAAACGCAAACAAAAATAATTTCTGATATGGAAAACCCTTACGGGAAATACTATGGGACGATCAAAGTCCAACCTGAAAATCCTTCACTAATGGAATAAAAAATACAAGACTCCATACAAGCTCCTCACCGGTCCAAACGGATCATCAAAACTCCTTGGAAGGTAAAAATGATTACAGACACACGAAGATTAAGGACGACTAGAAAATAATACCCGAAATCAACCTCCTTTTTGAACCAGCCGTAAATTCCTCTCTCTCACTAATAGTTGCAAAGCCACCTCTTGCAATGTTGAGACAAATCAATTAGGGTTATGAAACCATAATATATACCCCCTCAAAGTTGTAATAAATCTAGACCATCAGATTTGGTCCAACGATATAAATACACCCTACCAAATTCACACAACCCATTCGACACCGAAATCGGACCGAGTTCTAGAATTTTGAACTAGCAACTCGAGTAGCAGTTCTGGAACCCAGAGGCTGAACTCGGCCAGAACTCATCCAAGGGATAGATTTTGGCCCAAATTTTGTGCCCTCTGTCCAGAACTGCTCTACTCTAGTTTTTCGAGTTTCTCTGCTTCTCCAAGTGGCACTCGTCGCCTCACCGAGCTTCTCCCATGCACATATGGCACTTTTCGCACTCCGAGGAGTTCTCAACATGGGTCGGGAATCACACCCACTCCAACAGTCAAAATCTCTGATTTTTTTTTATCATTTTTGGACATAATAGCAATCTCAAACTAGGCCTTAGTAGGTTGCCCTTTCTTTTAAGGAAAGTTAAATTAAATTGTGCATCTAGACATTTGCTACTCAATTTTTTTTTAGTATTTGTTATTCAAAGTTATTTGGTCTTTGGCTGAAAGAAGTTCCCTTAGTGCGCTAGAATTGGTCTTTTTTATATAGAATGGACCTTGCAACATAAGTAGCTTCCAATAAAAACTATTTCTCTAAGTTTTTGTAGGCTCCAAACAAAATAAGAAGGAACATATACTACCCTTGAAGTTTATCAAGATATCAGATCAACATCCTAGAGAACTAACAGAAAACAAGTACAACATCTCCACAAGCATGCAATGAACACAGTTTCTACTTTGTAGTGCCTTTACACCTTCCTTAGTACCTCTAAAGAAAAAAAAATAATAATATCATGAGGCACCTATTAATACAAAGTCAAGGAGACACAATTAGTAAATTGATATATTTTTATTGATCGATCCACTTTCTTTTGTACTAACTAACTCTTCAAGTTCTTTGGATAGATAAGCACATCTTTACCCATAATATTTAGTAAAAATAATACTAGCATTTAAAGGTTATCCTTTGTTACAACCAATAGAAGATCAAAAATTAGAACTAAATAGAACTTCACATTGCAGGCAAAATAAATTCCATACCCAAAGTTCATATTCTAGCATAATTCATTACACTAAAGAAAATATCAAACTCTAAAAATCTAAATCTGATTGTTGTAATATAGAAACTAATCAAGAGTCTTTATCACATTTCAGGAAAACTCGATAATATAAGTCCAGTGGTAAGTATATATTCAGAATCTGATGACTGGATTAAATGATTAATGTTCGTTCTTTGAAAATTTGAATAACAAAATTTATTTTGAGTGGCCTATTACGGTCTCGAAGTTAATCAACCAAATAAAAATAAATAGAGAAAATTAACATGCAGCAAGATGGTTATACTAGTATTTGAGTGGTAGTATTATATCGAAGATCAGCTCTATGGTGGAGGAGAAATCACCTTGCGAAGTCACTCTCACCAACTGTCGCATAAATTTCAAATTTTGATTATTACTTCACGTCAAATTTTGATCTAGAAAATACATTAGAAAATGGTTGAAATTTAACATAAGAAAAGGGGATTATACCAGCTTGTATGCATATGAAATGAACCAAAGATTTTTGTATAGGATTTGAAGAAATCAAGACTCAAAGATGCTACTTTAAAACACACTTCTCAATTTAAAAGGACAATAATTCATGCATGTTATGACAGAAACTGTAAAGCGAAGATGGCTATGTCAGAGCATCAGAGATGGAGAGGGCACGTCGGGGACTGGTAGTTTGACTTGAATGGGGGAGTCATTGGCTGGCCTAACGAGGAGAATTATGGCCAATCGAGCTCCTCTTGACTGGCACCGCTCGGTTGATCTCGACCAATAAGGGTGTTCTATGCTCGATGATGGTCTGTCGTATCTAATATTGTGAAAGTGTTATTCTTTCACATTTGTCTCAATTTTTATTGGAATCAAACACAAACTCCCTATGGTAAATTATATCATCTTGTATCTTCGTCAAGATACTTTATAGTCCAAGAAAACTTGAATGGTATTGCTTGGTTGCCTAATCTTGGTTTTTCTTTATTCATGGTATGATTTTCTCATTCTCATCGCTACATTGGGCTAAAATTTTGACACAAAGAGGGTTAATTTTAGGCTGATAAACCAGTCATAAATCATGAAATATTTATGGAGCTCTCCAAATTTGACAGCCTACCCTATTCTAATGGGAAAATAAATGATGCTGCTACAAATAAACACATAAAAAGTAGGGTTGTTTAGTTTTTGGTCTCGTATAATATTAGAATACTACAAAATAAAATCAATAAGACCCAGGTAGTTGTTATTCAATAATATGATTTGATTTAATAGTCCAAATAGTTCCATCCGAAGATGTAATTGGGATTAATATGAACAAACATGAGATACAACAGATAAGGTGGAGAAAGAATAAATATTAATTGTAGAAATTATAATAGAAGTGAAAGAATATGAGAGCGTAAAATAAATTTAATTATTCTTTCCGGACGCATTTTTAGTAGAAGCTTTCTCTTCTTTCCTAGGAGCGGCTGACTGTACTCCGCAGTAGATATCTCCATGAGCAGGTCTCCCAGGATACTTGTATTCGGTGCACATGTCGTGGCAAGAATCAGAACAGACATATTTAGTATTTTCTTTCCAATGGAACCTCATTTGCTCAGCACATTGGTGCATGCAGTTGCAATAGCAAGTTTTTGCCTCTACACGAGTCATTACTGCTAGCATAAAGATTATTAGGATTGCCAAAACCACCTTACTGTTGGTCATGATTGGATGACGTTGCGAGAAAGAAATAAAAGAATTAAATGTTATGCTTGCAATGACATGTAGCATAAAAGGAGAATCAAGTGAGATTTATAATAAGGATTTGCACCCATAGTTTATATTTTTAGTATTATATGGTTAATTTAGTTGCTATTGTTAGGATATTTACAGGTGTACTAGTATATTTTTAGTAATATATTTTAACATGAGTTCTCATTGTTAGGATATCTACAACTATATCATTAGTATCTATGCGGTGGAGAGAAATATGGAATGACACTCGTTTGACTAGTTTAACGAATGTTATAACCATTCTTAATATTTATTTCGTTTGTAAAACAGAATGACAACTAATATATATATATATATATATATATATATATATATATATATATATATATATATATATATATATATACATCTAGATTTAACATGTCCTATTATGTATAAAATAAGCCACATGACGAAGAAAGACGAGACAAGGATGTTTGTAGAAATTTGACTTTTCATTCTTAGGGGAGCACATATCCTGGATGTTTGATTTCTTATCCTGGTTTATTTTTGTTTCTTCTTTTTCTTTTTCTTAGAAAAGTAACACAAAAAAGTGGTCTGGTAATAGATGTTTAAAAAAAAAAATTTGATAGACAATTTAATTTTGGTCCACTTTTGTTTCAATTAGGAGATTGTTGTCAAAAGCTCTGGTTTTGTTTTTTACTTTTTGGCAATAATAGCAATTTTAAACTAGGCCATACTAGGTTTCCCTTTCTTTTGAGGGTAGTCAAATTAGTTTGTGCATCTAGACATTTGCTATTCAAAATTTCTTTAGTATTTGTAATTCAAAGCCCTTTGGTTTTTGGCTGAAAGAAGTTCTCTTAGTGGGCTAGAATTGATCTTTTTTTTAAAAATGGACCTTTCAACATATGTAGCTTCGAATAAAAATAATTTCTCTAAGTTTTCGTAGGCTACATACAAAACAAAGAGGAATATAGGCTCCCCTTGAAGTTTATCTAGATATCAGAACAATATTTTAGAGAACTATAAATGTTTTTAGAGTAACCATTCACCATCTGAATTGAGAACAACTACAAGTCTTAATAGAAAACAAGTACAACATCTCCACAAGCATGCAACGAACAAAATTTCTACTTTGTAGAGCCTTTATACTTTCTTTATCATCTCTAATGGAAAAGAAATTTTAATATCACGAGGCTCTTATTAATACAAAGTCAAGGAGGCACAATTAGTAAATTGATATATTTGAATTGATCGATCCACTTTCTTTTCTACTCGCTAAATCTTCGAGTTCTTTGGACAGATAAATACAACTTTACCCCTAATATTAAGTAAAACAAATGCTTTTCTTGATCCAAAAGAGAATGGTACACATTTAAAGGTTCTGTTATTGTTATAACAAATAGAAGATCAAAAATTACATCTGAATAGAACTTCACATTGCAAGAAAAATAAATTCCATACCTAAAGTTCATACACTAGCATAATTCATTGTGTACACTAAAGATAATGTCAAACTCTAAAATGCTTATTCTAGTTGTTGTAATGTAGAAGAAACCAATCAAGCGTCTTCATCTCTTTTGAGGAAAAATTGTTAATATAAGTCTAGTGGTGAGGATCTATTCAAAATCTGATGAGCGGATTAAATGATTGATGTTTGTTCTTTGAGATTTTGAATAACAAAGTTTATTTTGAGTGGCCTACTACAGTCTCGAACTTATCAACCAAACGATAAAATAAATTACGAAAATTAACATGCAGCAAGATGGTAATACTAGTTCTCGAGTGGTAGTATTATATGGAAGATCGGCTCTATGTTAGATGAGAAATCACCTTGTGAAGTCACTCTCACCAACGATAGGACCACGTACGCGACCCTGAGCCGAGCCTCTCTACCGCCTTGTTGAAATACCGACGAGTCCGTAGCAGCCACTCACCGACACAAATATCAGGATCTCATTGCCCACGCCCCATGTTCGGTCCTCACAGGACCGCTCTCATCGGAACTCGTAGGTATGAGACTCATTGTTCACATAAAACTTAAGTTTTAAAGGAAGTCAATAGTGTTCGTTGAAAATTTTACAAAGGAACACAATATACATGTGAGCATAGTTGCATGCACGGTTGGAAGCAGACGGGTGGGATTCCATCTCTTGCTTCCTTATGTTAATTCATATTGAATAAGTCAGGATTCTTCTTTCTTTCTTTCTTTCTTGATATGTGTAAACCCCCTCACCCAAAATTAGGCCTACTTGGCTTAGATAGTGAGACTAGGGCTAGTTTGAATCCAATTAGAACTAGAACACGATATTTTAGATAATTTTGCAATATTTACATCACTTAGTACAGCTTACCGTTGCTTCGATAATTGGAGCACTATACTAGCTATTGCCTTCCTATAAATTTTATACCCTTGTCCTAGACGTGCCAGTCATCTATTCGAACATTTGTGCAACTAATAATTATGCTCTTTTGTGCTATATTTTAGTCGCACAATATTCGTCGCAGACGTTTATATTTAATTCTAAATAAATGTAATATTGTATCCTTGTGTGTTCCAATCAAAATTGGAGACAGAATTTTGACCTATTTTATGCAACCCTAATTATGATGATATTCTATTCTGAGTCTTCTATGTTCATGACACTTGTGTCCCACCTAATTTTAGTCTCATGTACTTCTAATTAATTCCAGAACACCATTTGCTTTAATTTTAATTAATTTAATCCAATTTCTATCTTTGTGCAATTTTCTAATTGTTGGGTGCTTTTATGCAAAAATGCATTAAAGTGACCACACTATTGGACACAACACATGAAGAAACCTATTTCTCCTTCATATAAATTTTCTTCATGAATTTTGGAATGTGCAACACACAACATCGCCCCCTCATTTAACCCTAGCCTTGCATTTTAAACAATGCAAGTTATAGCCCTCCAATACCTACATGACAAGCCAAGGCCCACTCCAAGGAGGTGTTGACCAAGCCCAAATTTTCTAGGTCAACACCCAAACCCAAATTCTACATACACCTATAAATAAAACTTTTCCTTTTTCACAAAAAACCCAAACTCTATACCTAGCTGACTACACCCCTCCCCCTACTGTTCATCATCCCCTTCCTCTTGCCTGGCCTCCGCCGGCCGGAGTAGCTCCATCCCGACGACCGGACCCCCGCCTCTCCTTTATCTCACTGAACTGAGCCAACTCCTACTCGCCAGAAGCTACGGCTGTACCTCGACTGAACCGCTGCATCCCGTACCCGATCGGAGTCGACCATCCCGACCATCTCGCCAACGACGAACAGCCGTTGAACCTCGCCTGCACCAGGTGAACTAGACCCACGGCCACCCACTGAACGAGCCACCATCTTTATCTTCTTCTTCTTCCTCCTCTTTCCTGCTGCCATTAACGCCGGTATCCCGACTGTGCAGTACCCCTCGATGACTACCTGACTCGACCAAGCAGCCCGTCGTTCTCTCCTTTCTCGCTACAGCTGACACCAACCCCACCTCCGTCCTCCTCTGTGTCATCTTCCTCACGACCCCTGACTTTCCGCTTCGTCGCTCACCAGTGTCGACACCTTTACTATTCCCCCTCGACCCGACCTATTCCACTACCTTCCTCCCCGCTCTACATCTCCGGCCTCTCCCTGGGCATCTTCCCAAGCCCGACTGAATCACTATCACCGCCGCTCTCCCCAGTCCTCTTTCCCCGCCACTGCTCCTAGCAACCACCGACCCCATCACCATTTCCAGTCAACCACCCTCTCCTTCCATCGACCTGCCTGACCTCAACCCGGCTCTGCCCTGTCCTCCTCCTCGACCGCCTGAGCCCTGGCCAGAGCAGCAACCTTCCATCACCTTAGTTATCCTCTCAATCATCATCTTCATCATTACTATAACCTACATCACCATTATCATCACCAATATCATCTTGTCATCTCATCATCATTATCTCATTATCTCATCATCATCTCATCATCATCACCATCATAACCTAATCATCATCATCATTAACCTAATCATCATAAACATTATTCCCATCATCAGCACCCTCGTTATCAACATCGACATTATCGTTATTATCGTGGACCCGTCACCCTCGCCAAAGATGAACTGCAGCAGTCATCCTCGATCCTCATGCCCGTACACGCTAACCTCGAGGTTCGAACCTGTCCCTCTCCTTTTATTTATGTGTTCTTGTGAATAGTATTGTGTCATGGTTCAGTTTAGTTCAGACCATGTCGGTGAACCCAAGGACTAGTGTGCTCGTACGTGTGTGTGCGTATGCATATAATATTAGTTATTATATATATATAAATATATGGATATAGAGATAAGTAATTAAATTCTAAGTTATAATTATGACTATATGTACTTATACTATACGACCCTAGGTGAATCATGGTTATCCCGTATTTACCTTGACCATGTTGACCTTGAGTACTTGTGAGTTGACTATTTGATTTTGTACAGTAGTGATGATATGCACCCACATAATTAGACGCGCATTTGACCCTGCTAGTTGACCAGTGTCACCCCTAGCGTACCCTCTGAGTTCAATGTAATTATGGTTGTGTATGTGCTAGTGTAATGGCTGATGTTGTATTGTATTATATTATATGTATATAGGACCTATCGGATTGTTCTGCGAGACTTCAGGAGCAGGTTATTGGCACTACATAGCTTCCTTGCCAGGCAAGTATACCTTGCCTTGTTGTACTGTTTAATTTTAGTTATTATTTTAGTTGCATGTTTATTGTTTTTATATTATATAATTGTGAGCTTTCGAGAAAGACTCGGTGCAGTCAACATAGGCGTTGACGTTAGGACTTGTGTCTGACCTAGTGTCTAGTGGACCCATCTAAAGTCGTGAAGTTATCAGTATCACTCTCCAGGCCTTGACACATTTCTTACAACTGTTGTGAGTCGCATGTAGGGCACAAACTTGCGTATTCGGTTGGCCACCTATACATATAGGTCGTGCGACGGATAGGGTATAACTGCTATTAGTGATGCATGTTAGAAGACTTAGCAGTTATTAGTAGTCCAGGAGCATAGACTATTGTAGTACGGTGGTCCAATCCTTGTCCTTGTTTAGTTGTAAGGTTGGGCTATTGTTCTAACGATAGACTATGAGCCAGAGTTACGATGCCGTTACTTTCACCCCGTCTCGGCATAGTAGCTAAAGCGTGTTGCGGATACAATATGCATAGATCATTGGGCGGGAAGGACGACTAGTAGGCGTATGGGACACCCACCTCCTTTATACCGATATCGCGTTCTTTGGAGCGATACAGACGTATATATATTTATGCAGATACCACGTTCTTTAGAGTATTGGACGTTACTTGTGGTTTTGTAGATACCACACTCTATAGAATGTTGGACGTTATTATTTATACAGATACCATGCTCCTCGGAGCTGGACGTTATTATATTACAGAGTGCCCTTGTTATGGGGGCATATGTGGCATATACTAGCAAGACACGGTGATTGGTGAATTTTGTCAGCATATGTCTAGCCTACACTTTCCCATATGTACAAAGTTGTCCTCAAATTGCATTCACTTAGATGGTTAGCACACCCCCTTTATTTATTCAGTATTTACTTTATGCCATGCTTCTATGTATATTGTTATATCCCTCTAAGGACCTGGTCCCTTTCCAGGTGTAGATGTTCATGAGTATTCGCAGGAGCACATATCCGGACTTGCTACTTATATTTTGAGGAGGTCTTCTCTTCGAGCCTCATGATTATTAATTATTGTACTTTATTGTTTCTTTTATATTCTAGTTTGGCAGTAGATTTGTTTCCACCCTACTATCATCTTTTGATACTTCATATTGAGATTATGACATTTATATACCACTTGTTATATATTGAGGTTTAGTTATGCCCTGTGACTTATGACATTTATATACCACTTGTGAATTATTATTCATGATACAGCGTACGTGTGTTATTGTTTCCATATATTGGAGTTGCCATATACAAGCGGCTGGCATGCTTACGTGTTCCTAGTCCTACGTATTTTGGGACTGGGGCGTGACAATATGACTTTAACTTGGATGGTTTTTTATTTATAAATAAACCCTCATTCGCCACATCTCTCTTTTAAATGTATATATATATAATATAGAAAGAATTTAAGCAATGAATAGGAATTCTTGTCTTATACCTGAACTTGTTTTCAAAGTTTTCCATTAATCCTCCATTCTTTGGTAATTGATATTTAGTAATTAGTATATACTAATTGGTATTTGATGATTAGTGATATAGTTTACTAAGTATAGTAATTGGTAATTAATAATTAATAACAAAGTTTTAGACCTCTAAATATATATTAATTAACCTACACTCAGATAGAAGTAAGAATAATTACATGATTTATAATATAGATAATATCATTATAAGTAGCTATTGACAGACATAATTAGAAAAATAACAAATTTTCTTTCGAACAAATTTGGGACAGTTGAACAATCGAGACGTGGACTTTGACCCTCAGTATACAAGACTTGAACGAACTTCAGGCAAGATACCTTGCCAAATCTTGTATAGTATTTGCATGCTTTCCTTTTCAGTTATTATTTTCTTATCATATATAGTTTCTTGATGCTCTTTATCTTATTTGATTTATCCCTGTTGCTCTTGTCTTATTTTCTCGTTTTACGTGCATGTACATTATTTGCTCTTTTTTATGTATCACTGTTTGTTTCATAGTCATATTGTGATAGTATATGTTTACCCTACGTTTCCTTGACTTGACTGGTTTCCTTAGTTCTTAGATGATCCTTATTAGGCGTTGACTATACTTTGAGCACTCTCGATTGTAAGTACCCATTGTGCTGCGATAGAGAATTGTTCATTTGACCACCCTCATTCGTGAGCCCCCATTGGGCTGCAAAATAGCCATACTATTGATTGGTAGTCCCCATTGGCCTACTTTTTAAGGATCGTTAGCTCCCATTGAGTTACGGTTATCCCGATTTTCTTGTAGTCACGTTTGATAGTATCAATTTCGTTGGCATAACACTGTTTAGATGTGTACTTCCTTGTGTCTTAGTTATTTCTTTCATATTTATTTTCTTGACATTACTCTTGCATGTTGATATTATACTTTTGGCTCGTATTTTTTGGTATCTAGTTACGTCCCACTGAGGACCTGGATTTGTTCTCCATATTTAGTGGACGAGGAGTACCCGCAAATTTATAAACCGGCACCAGACGAGGGTACGACAGTAGTTGATGGCCCTGCATATGCTTATTTACTTTCTAGCATGGATTTAGTTATATTTTCTTGTCTTTATTTTTTTCTATCGGTAGTGGATTTGTCTCTACCTGACTTAGTATTATTTCTTGCTGGATATTCGACATAATATTTACTTTCAATATTTATTCCAGTTTGCTACTTATTTTATATATTATTCTTGTGGATGAGACCTAGATGCTTGCCATTTATACATATTTTTATAGATTCTTAGACTAGAGTTCACATTAGACGGCTTATACATATTCGAATCGGACTGGAGTCCGCTTGAATGATGTTTGATGATAAACAAAGACGCTGGTTTATACGAAACCTTTTTTTTGTTTACAAACAAGAAAAGAGTATAATTAATCCTATACGAGGATGCTAAGTACAATAAAAATGATTCTGGGGAAGAATTGTTATAGAAGTCTGATCTATGGTCGATCACTTTGTTCCTTGGACCACAAGATGATGAAGAAGTGCTGTAGAAGAAGAAGAAGAAGCTTCAAAGGTTGCAAGTGGGATTGAATTCTCGTTGCCAAAGTTGTCAACCAATACTCTCTGTCTTTGCTCTCTCTCTCTGATCTCTGATCTTGCTTGTCGTGCCCCTCCTTGATCGAGCGATTCGATCTTTGATCCCCATACCCTGTGACCAGGGGTCTATATTTATAGAGATCAATAAAAATAACTATCCACTTGGCGTAGAAGGCCAAACTGTGAAGAAAGTTGCATTTTTAACGCTGCGGTTATGATAACTGCTACCCACGTTCCAATTGTATTCTGAATATGCGTATGACATGTGTCCTTTCATGAGGTAATATGTATAATTACTTCTCGAAGATCATGACATGCAAGTCACATAGGTAACAGCCCCTGCGTAAAGATGGTTGACGTAAAAGCCAAATAATTGTCTTGTTGGCGTAAAAGCCTAATAACTGTCTCCTTGGCGTAAAAGCCAAACTGTGAAGAAGAAGACTTCCTTTACGCTGTGGTTATGATAACTGCTATCCATGTTTAAATAATCTTCTGAATCTGCGTATGACATGTATCCCTTTAAAAGGTAACGCATATAACTGCTTCTCGAAGATCATGATATGCAAGCCACGTAGGAAGCTGCCCCTGCGTAAAGATGGTTGGCGTAAAAGCCAAATAACTGTCTTGTTGGCATAAAAGCCAAATAACTATCTCCTTGGCGTAAAAGCCAAACTGTGAAGAAGAAGACTTCCCTTACGCTGTGGTTATGATAACTGCTATCCACGTTCAAATAATCTTCTGAATCTGCGTATGACATGTATCCCTTTAAAAGGTAACGCGTATAACCGCTTCTCAAAGATCACGGCATGCAAGCCACGTAGGAAGCTGCCCCTACGTAAAGATGGTTGGCATAAAAGCCAAATAACTGTCTTGTTGGCGTAAAAAGCCAAATAGCTGTCTTGTTGGCGTAAAAGCCAAAAAGCTGTCTTATTGGCGTTAAAACCAAATAGCTGTCTTGTTGGCATAAAAGCCAAATAACTGTCTTGTTGGCGTAAAAGCCAAATAGCTATCTTGTTGGCGTAAAAGTCAAATAGCTGTCTTGTTGGCATAAAAGCCAAATAGCTGTCTGCCAAACAGCTGTCATGTTGGCAAAAAAGGCCAAACTCTGCTTAACTTGATAATTCATGAATAATAGATAACCAGCGTAAAATACCCAATTATCCATCACGACTGAGGTTTTGAGCATATTCTGGGCTAAGTAGCCTTATCACAAACCTTTGCAAATATAGCCGAGTTAGCGTATTTTGAGGAGATAGCATACGGCGTACTCTTATAGTTGAAAATAGCCTGGTTGGCGTAAAATACAAGGATGATGATGTGAGCATATTAGTCACAGTTTTAGCTTTCCCAGTCAATTATCCATCACAACTGAGGTCTTGAGCGGATTCTGGGCTAAATAGCCTTATCACGTACCTTTGCAAATATGGCCGAGTTGGCATATTTCGAGGAGATAGCATACGACGTAATCCTATAGTTGAAAATAGCCTGGTTGGCATAAAATTCAAGGATGGTGATGTGAGCGTATTAGTCACAGTTTTAGCTCTCCCAGTCATGAAAAAATATAAAGAATAGAATAAAATATCGTGCATTAAATGCAGAGATATGCCTCCATCTCGTATATTAAATACAGAGATATGCCTCGAGCTCTGTGCAGGAAACAACTTTTGACGTAGCGTCTGATTTTGTCTTATCTTGAGCGTAAAAACTTATTTATGCCCATGTAGAATAGGCAGCGTATTCTTTGAATGCGTAAAAATGACTTGTATCAAGAATATGTCACACTACCAGAAAAAGTCAAATTAGCGACGTCTAAAAACGTCGCTAAATAACCAAAAATCGTCGCTAATTAGGTTTAGCGACGTAATTAGCGACGTTTTAAAGAAGTCGGAAAATACCAAGTCGCTAATACAAAAAACGTCGCTAAACGTCGCTATACCGACGTTTTTTAGCGACTTTAATGTGTCGCTAAATTTAGCGACGTTTTGCGACGCCAAGTCACTAAAAAGCGACGTTTAGAAAAGTCGCTAAACGTCGCTGATTAGCGACATCTATCGCGACGTTACACCGACGTCTTTAATGACCTGGCTATACTGCCATGTCAGCAATTGGCGACGTTTAGCGACGTCATTAGCGACGTTATTAGCGACGTTATTAGCGACGTTTTACGGCGTCGCTAATTAGCGACGTAATTAGCGACGTAATTTAACGTCGCTAAATGTCGCTAAACGTCGCTAATAACGTCGCTAATTTTTAAAAAAATTAAAAAAAAATTCCCAGAATCAAACATTGTGATTCCCTGCAGTTTTACATCATCTTCATCATACACACCAACATGATTTAACTATATTATCCAATTAAATTAAAGACCACAAGAAGTATCAATCCAATTAAATGTGGATAACTATATAATCCAATTAAATTAACTAAAAGTATCAATACAAGAAGCATCATACATCATGTCTATTGTTGAAGTACCAATAATTCATAAATAATAATAATAATAACTAGACTACTACGGATCTGCAGGAGGCTGACCAGCGGCGCGCTTCAAGGATAACAACTCCTCATACTCGTCCCGTGGAATCGACACCGATGTCGATGGAGAAGGCAGTGACGTCGGTGGCGGCCGTGCCCGCTCCAAATCTGCGAGTCGCTGGTTGTAAGAATCCAGGGTAGATAACAACCTCGTACTGCTATCACCCATTGAATCCTGCATCCTCGTCAGGTTCTCGCCCATCGATAGCTGTGACGCATGCATCCTCGTCAGCTTCTCGCCCATCGATAGCTGTGACGCCTGCAGCTCCATGATGTTGCGATCATTGGAGGCTCTAATATCATTTGTCAATTCTCGTAGCTCCGTCATGCTACGGTCGAGCATATCCAATCGTGCGATAAGCATCGGATCGTCCGCCTGCGGCTGGGACCGGGACTGGTCCTCCATACTTCGCAGCAAGTCGTCACGGAGAGACGCAATCTGACGGTCAACGGCCTCCTGGACGGCCTCCTGGACTCTGGCCGACGACTGCGAGGGCTGCGACTGCGAGGGGTGTGTGGAATGCACAGCTGTCGGGGAGGCCCTAGATGACTGCGTCGCAACCAGGGCGCCATAGGAGCCCGTACCGTAGTACGTACCCCTCTGGAGACCACCAGCTGCGGTCACCCACAGGTCGTCCGCCGACGGAGATGGACCGGGCTGCGACGAAGCACCAGCCTCTCCAGGTGTAGGTGCACTAGCAGTCGCCCGCTCACGAAGCCTAAGATACTCGGCCTAGAAAAGGTTTGGAAACTCAATAATTGCCTAAGTTATATTAAAATAAACACAAAGTAAAGTAATACTTACATAGGTCTGTGAGGCCCTCTCATCAATGAGATTTCCGTCCTTGCGATGGGTGGCCAAGAAGACGGTCACCATGTTCGCATCCTCACCCCTCTGTACCTGTTAAAAATATATTTTTTATTACTAAACTTAAATATTTATTCCAAGTACCATTTTATGGTACTTATATTAAAATAATATATTTTAAAAGAAAAAACATACCAAACGACGGAAATGTTCCGTCATCGGAATCGAGCCACCACACCACTTGGCAGCATTCTGCCTAGCCGCCTTGGCCTTCTTAGACCTTTCCTTGTAGCTCGGATCATCGAATCTAGCCCTCATCGCAGTCCACTGCTCAGGCGTGATCCAACCTTGGATCGGTTTTCCAGCACGATCACGAGCCTTCTGGTCATCCAGAGCATCTCGGATAAGCTTGGCGGCAACGGTAGGAAAGAGCCGCTCGATCAACTCGGCCCGGTGCGGAGGATAAAAATACGTTTGCTACAATAAATAATTCATTAAGTTAGCATCACGAATATGCATAAATTAGAGGATTTATTTAATATATTTTTACCTGGAAGTGCGCAAACCAGAACGCCTTCCTCTCCTCCGGAGCCTCCGAATAGTTGATCCAAGGGCCACCGTAGTTGTTTCTCAGAAATTGGCCCAGGCGTCTCTGAACCGACGATGGACGATATCTATACAGAAATAATAATTTAGATTACTGAAAAAGTCAATATACGATGAATAAAGAGAAACACAAATATATATTAAACCATCTAATTGACTTACTTTGTACCGTCGGCCCAAATCTCTGTCCTCGTCTCCTCCGGTGGTGCGCATGGAGGATCTTGCTGATGCTGGGACAACGTCGGCACGACCTCCTCTACATGCTCATCTGTCTCCATGCTTCCTTCAGCAGGAGGAACGCTGGACGAGGGAGTACTATCACGCCTGGAACTACTCGTCCCAGGAGTGATGCCACGCAACGTCGTCGCAGTCGGAGATGTGGCTGCTCGATATACTGGAGTACTGGGCGACGATGATCCGGAACCAACAGTAGGCAGTACCGGAGTGGCACTCTGTCTACCTCGGGACCTGCCGAATCCTCCGCGTCGTCCTGTCATATCTGATAACAACATATGATGAATATAGAGAAACACAAATATATACTACATTCTACAGTCGGAATGTGATACATATCTCAAAGTATTATACAGTCAAAATATAATACATATATTCGTTAATGTCAACATCTACTTCTACATGCAATATTTATAGTCCAAATATAGTTACATTCTACATGGAATATTTTATATTTTCAATCATCTTCAGAAAATTCATCTTGTTCGCCTTCCTCGTCCTGCTCTTCCTCTTCCTCGTCTTCACTTTCATCTACTTCGTCGTCCTCTCCGGATAATTCTACATCTTCTACATTATTACTCGTGTAATGAGTAACTTCCGTTGAGTCCACATCTACAATATTTGTTACAAGAGGTAGATCGTCCTCCTGATAAGCTATTTCGTCAATGTCAAAGGTATTTCTAGCTTTAGTCTTGCATACTGCCCACCAATCCGACCTCGCTGTCCCCCGTCTAGGATAAGTTGCGAAGTACACGAGCTGAGCCTGACTTGATAGGACAAATGGTTCGTAGCCTTGATATCTACGCTTGTAGTTTATATCCACAAGGCCATGCTTGTCAATTTTCCAACCTTGATCTTGAATCGGATCGAACCATTCACACCTGAATAGCACGATATTAGCAGGTTCTGGGCCATAATTATATGTCAACTCCACAATCTCTCGTAAGATGCCAAAAAAATCATTGCCCGGATTGACGTCTTTGTAGTTTGAAGATTTGATACACAAACCACTGTTTTTCGTGGAATCAAGATCCAGAAAGCTGTCTCTAATAGGAGCATTTGTTGACTTGAACCTGAACCCATTCACACAGAAACTTGGCCATATTTTTACGGCAGTAATTGGTCCCTTGGCTAGAGTCCTAATAGATTCAGTCTCAGGTGATATTAGACGATCGACCTAAATACCAAAGTAGCGATAGTAAGTTATTTGTTTTGCAAGTGCAGAAATAAAAAGTAATTACCAAGCATCTTACATATGCGCTCAACCAAGAAGGAAAATGGCATCTCATATCTTGTTCTACTTCTTCGTCTGTTATGTAGGGCCTAACCGACCTCAACTCATCATTATATGTGCTGAAAAACAATGAAGCAACTGCTGATTAGTAGCATAATAGTATCTTATACTATTACATTGAGATGATGTAAACGTGGACGTTAATTACTTACCCCTCTAGCTTCTCCACTTCATCCTCGTCGCAATTGAGTAATATATACAATTGAGCAGCCCTTAGCTCATCGTCATTCAAATATCTCTTCTTCATTTTTCCCGAGGGCTTTCCGGATGCATTGAATACTTTGAGTATTGCATCATTAGATTCCTGATATGCGTCGTCGTTTCTGGGAGCTTTCGTCCTATTAGTAGCAACATGCGGATTGAAATACGTCGAGCAAAAGTTTGTAATCTCCTCGAGAACATAAGCTTCACAAATAGAGCCTTCAACCCGTGCCTTATTTTTCACCTTTCTCTTTAGGTGATTCAGATGGCGCTCGAAGGGGTACATCCACCGATAACCGACAGGACCGCCAACACGTGCCTCATAGGAAAGATGAATTGGCAAATGCTCCATAGAGTCGAAGAATCCAGGAGGAAACACCTTCTCGAGCTTACATAGTGTTACCGCAATGTCCCTCTCTTGCTTTTCTAGACGATCGACGAGCAACTTAGTACAACAAAGATCTCTGAAGAATATGCTCAGCTCTGTCAATGGGTCCCAAACGACCTGCGGTAAGAATTCCCGAAATGCAATCGGAATTAACCTCTCCATGAATACGTGACAATCGTGGCTCTTCATACCTACTAGTTTGTTCTCCTTGAGGTCGACGCATCTTTTCAAGTTCGACACGTACCCGTCTGGAAACTTTAGACCCTGAATCCACCTACAAAGTCTACCTTTATCCTCTTTATCCAGTGAGAAAACTGACTTAGGTTGCTTTAACTTTCCATTCCCCTCCTCTATCAAATGCAATGCAGGACGTCTACATATGTCTTCTAAGTCCAACCTCGCCTTCGGATTATCTTTCGTCTTCCCCTTTACATCCATTACAGTATTAATTATGTTATCAAACACATTCTTCTCGATATGCATGACATCAAGGTTATGTCTGATCAGATTGGTGCTCCAATATGGCAGATCCCAGAATATACTCCTCTTCGTCCAGTTATGGGTGCGACCAAATCCGTCACACTTGTACCCCTTAGCAGGCTCTTGGATAGCACTTGGTAAATCTTTTACCTCTTCCCATATCGTGCATCCGGGCCACCTTGGCGGTGGATTGGCCTTCTCCACAACTCCCGCACGAAAAGCATTCCGATTCCTCCGGTACGGATGATCGTTCGGCAAAAATTGTCGATGACAATCGAAGAAGCACGGTTTGCCTCCGTGTTTCAAACGGAAAGCCTGAGAACGGTCCATGCAATACGGACATGAGAGACGACCATGGGTGCTCCATCCCGATAACATTCCATAGGCCGGAAAGTCGTTGATGGTCCACATAAGTGCTGCCCTCCTCTGAAAATTCTGCTTTCTAGAAACATCGTACGTGTTGGCACCGACTTCCCACAGCTGATTCAACTCATCTATCAAAGGCTGTAAATACACATCGATGTTCCTCTTCGGATTGTTCGGACCCGGGATAATAACGGTTAGGAACATATACGGAGTCTTCATGCACATCCAAGGCGGTAGATTGTACGGAGTGACGATCACAGGCCAACACGAATACTGGGAGCCCGAAAGTCCGAATGGGGTAAAACCGTCAGAGCAGAGCCCCAATCTGACATTACGCGCTTCCTCGGCAAAATATGGATACTCTCGATCAAAGTGCTTCCATGCTTCTCCATCGGATGGATGATCCAATACTCCTTCGATCTGTTTTCGCCTGTGCCAACTCATGTTTTCTGCAGTCTCCTTAACCATGAACAACCGCTGCAACCGCGGCGTCAAAGGCAAGTAGTGCATCGAATCGGTAGGCTTCCTTGCACCGACAGACTTTCCTCTAACAGTGGCCTTGTAGCGATCAGCACCACAGAATCTGCACGCATCTTCATCCTTGTCGTCTTTGTAGTACAACATGCACCCGTTGCGACATGCATCGATTTTCTCGTATCCCATCCAAAGCGATCTCACCATCCTCTTAGATCGATAGAAGTCTTTAGGCAACTTTGCACCCTCGGGCAAGATCTCTATAATCAAATCGAGCACTCGATTATAACATTCTTGCGACATGTTAAAATCGGACTTGATGCTCAATAATCTTGTAACCACCTCCAACGGTGAATGATCCTCACAACCAGGATATAGTGGAGTCCTTGCATTCTCAAGCAACTCCATAAACTTTGCAGCATCGGCATTCGGTGCCTCCTCAGCTGCATCATAATTGTCGGGATTGAAACTAGGTCCCGCCGCATCATAATTGTCAGGATTGAAACTAGGCCCCGCAGCATCATAAACCATGCTCACCAACCCGTCGTCGTAAGCATCGTGGTCTTGGACATCCATATACGGCTCCACATAGGGCTCCGACTCCGATGCTAGAGATACAAGTTCTCCGTGCGCGGTCCACTGATAGTAATTCGGCGTAAAGCCCTTCGAGTATAAATGATATGTAACTTCCACTTCAGGATGATATTTCCTGTTGCGACATCTCACACACGGACACTTAATTTTGGTACCGTCCATGTATTGAGGGAACGCCTTTGCGAACTGCAGGAACTGCTGTACACCCTCAATGAATTCATCCCGCACACCGCACATGTCATCAGGATGACGGTTGTACATCCACGAACGATGACGCAGATAGTAATTCATATCCATTTCTAGAAACTTCTGCAAAATTGACATAAGCTATCATATAAATCATTACATGCAAAATTAACCGTACTATAAAAATCATAACTGATATAATACATATTTTCATTTATCAAAACTGCAGCTGCCCCCAACCCCATAGTACTATGAACTGCACTATAAGTGTGCAGTCAACACTACAAATAGTGTGTCATACTATAGAACTGCAGCTGCCCCCAACCACACTCCTAGGTCAGTGTCCGTTATGGGAAAAGCAGTCATGGCATTGCACTAAGGCACCTGGTGCTTGAACAATTTTTGCATCAAAAGTTTTCCAAGTACACGGGCTATTGCTCTATGAAAATATGCCATAGCTAGGAGTAGAGCTGTCGAGTGGGCCGAGACCGGACCTAAGGGTAAAAATCTAAGTCCAGTTCGACACGTGACCCACGGCACAGTGAGTTTCAGACTGGGCCGAGCCGGACCGGATCGGACTTGGGATTCCGTGAACCCTACAAGGACTTCAAAGTAGAGATTGAAGAACAACTAACATTTTATTTTTAAATTATGAAGTGTAGGGTTGAATGTGCATAGGAGATGGTTGGGAGCGCATTTGTTTCCGGGAGAAACAACACAGATGGTATGCTCTCTCGGATGAACTTCTCTACTTTGGGATATGTAAACATAGCACAAAAAAATAACACACTGCAAGTTCTTGCTTCATATTTGTCTTGGAGATTCACAATCCATTTGTTTCAATCTATATACAAGAACTTGGCAGATTGTATGCATACCAAATCCCATAGATTGGCGTAGGACTATGTAATACATGGATGTGTATAATACATCAAATAGTATAAACCAGGTTGTCGATCAGGCTAGCAAGCAGCAGCGTGTCGGGCCGGGCCGAGCTGTGCCTTGGGTCGGAACGAGCCTGGGCTTCGGGGCCGGACCTCTCTTATGGGCCGAGATATGAGGTCCGACACGTCCCTATATATTGGGTCGGGCCGGGCCGAGCCCACGATAATTCGGACAGGGTTTTGCGGGCCGGATTCGTGCCGGGCTGGTCATCCCGGTCCAATTGTCAGGTCTAGCTAGGGGTGGGCGTTCGGGTTATTCGGTTTCAACACCGAAATAATAAAAATCGAATAAGTAAAAATTTTAAAAACCCAAAGCTGAAATAAATTATCTATAACCGAAACAGAACCGAATTGATAATCAATTTATTTTATTTGATAATCAAAGCTAGTAAGCAGTGCTCACTGCTGCTGTTACCTCTCTCGTAGACTTGGGCCAGTCGGCCCTAACCCTAACCCTAACCCCATGTCAACAAACCTAACCCTAACCCTAACCCTAGGTCCTCATCAGTGTCTGTGTCAGTGTGTGTGTGTGCCGTGTCTGTGTCTGTGTCAGTGTCTGTGTGTGTAGTGTTTGTGTCAATGTCACATGTGTCCTGTGAGAGAGAGAGAGAGAGAGAGAGAGAGAGAGAGAGAGAGAGTAGGGTTTACCGGAATAGGGTGGAGAGCCGGTCGACGGAGCGCGCAGGAGGGGGGGGGGGAGTTTTTCTCTTTTCGAATTTTCAGCAGATGGGGAAAAATGAAACCGAGCCCTAATTAACCAAATTTTAGCGACGTTTAGCGACGTCCAAGTAAAACGTCGCTAACTTAAATTTTAGCGACGTCATTGACGTCGCTAAACACGTTGCTAAATATTTTTAATAAAAAGGTCGCTATATACGTCGCTAAACGTCGCTAAATTAGACATATTAGCGACGTTTAGCGACCTTTATTTAACTTATAGCGACTTAACTTTTAAAATCTTAATAAAAGTCGCTAAACGTCGCTAAATGTCACCATTTAGCGACGCCTAGCGACGTTTTTATAAGGAGTCGCTAATTATATATTATTAGCGACGTTTATTTTGACGTCGCTAAAATACGTCGCTAATAGCGCTTTTTCTAGTAGTGTCACTAAACGACAACCTGGGTCTCTATGCAAAATCATTATCACAGCCGTCGTCTCGATCATCGTGTAGTACTTTTGTCAGGTGCCAGGTTTACTGATTTGTCTGACAAATTCATCCGAGAAATACGAAGAGTTCCTCATACAACTTTATGCTGCATTAAAAACAAACGTATTTTAAACTTTACGCAGGAGGGTAAAGCAACCTTTTACGCGGAATAGTCTTGAGGCACTTCTTTACGCCAAACAGCTCTGAAGCTCTTCTTTAAGCCACACAGCTCTGAAGCCCTATTTTACGTGTGCAGTTCTGAAGCTCTACTTTACGCCAGACAGCTCTGAAGCCCTGTTTTACGCGTACAGCTCTAAAGCCCTATTTTATGCGGACATCTCTGATGCTCTACTTTACGCCAGACCGCTCTGAAGCCCTGTTTTATGCGTACAGCTCTGAAGCTCTACTTTACGCCAAACAACCTTGAAGCTCTGTTTTATGTGTATAGCTCTAAAGCCATAATTTATGCCACACAGCCTTGAAGCTCTGTTTTACGCGGGCAGGGACTTCATGTATTTGGGGGTTTTGACTGTATAATACGCGTACGATTCCCCAGCATATTTCATGCTTCTACAAATGCGTAGCTGGCCATGTCACGCCCCAATCTTCCGCAAGCTCAATACGTCCCCGCTGAATGAGAAATCACCACGTTGCAGCTCTTCCGCGGGACAATCATTCTAATCGGGACGTGATGCCGTACGAGCCTGGAGTTGCGCTCGTACAAGGCGATATTGTTAAATATCAAAGTTATCATCGAAACAACCAAGTTACAGCAGGAGCCGTTTTGTGTACCAAGCACACACAGAGTAATATGCAGCAAAGCTCACGATAGGGTCCAAATGAAATGCCCCGAAGGCAATGCCACAAAAGCGATGCCACGGAGATGATGAAATGCTCTTGCCCTTTTCTCTAGCCCATAAAGGTACTTATAGTTCATACATCTTGTCCCGTATATCCAAGCAGCGCCACTACGCCTGCGTACCTGAAATATTGCCCACAAACGTGGGTCAGTACACAGCCGTACTGGTGAGCAGGGTAACCCACTCGCCTAAGCCGACACTAAGTAAAATAGTGAATGCATCCAGTTATATGGTGATCTTTCTAGATGAATCCTAGATTCGTTACATGGCATATGAATGACATGTTATGGAAAGCTGTAAAGCAGTTTACGCATGCAAGCATTCAATCTCAAACCAAACGACAAGCAGTATATAAGCAACCGGAAGGATTCTAGCATGCAACCCATCCTACTCAATGCCATCGTTCATACGATAACATATCGAACCATCAGTCTCGCCTCAATATCCATCCTCAACCAAATTTTACATTCAAATCTTAAGTGCACACTCTTGCCGAGGCAAGGTGGCCGCGCCTACACGAAAGCCAAACCAACAAAAGAAAAGCAACCCATCACTTATACTATATGAAGTTACTGGCTAAAAGCCATAAAGGATATTGATCGGACCAAGATCAACAGGGCAATCCTACCCGATCCAGGGCTGGGCAGCTACTCCCTTCTGGTGGAATCGAACTACCAGCACTGCGCCCAATCGCACGATGCTCATTGTTTCCTCCATGGTAGAACGGTCCCGGTGCCCCGGTGCCTCATCCTATTCCAGGAAACCAAACCCTGTGCCACACAGGTTGTCCGTGATAATGCAGACATAGTAGGTATGACGAGAAGATCGAAATATTCTCGCCCCACCAAGCGATCCTAGACTCGTTCAACCGATATCCAACCAAATATCCATAACTATTCTTCCAACATATCCAACCAAGGATTCCAAATCTCGACCTCAACATATAGCCCAAGGCACCAAAATATCAAGTGTTTCATAGGCACAACGCCTCTTCTCAACACAGAGTCCGAATTGGTGCAACACCCATGCTCGAAGTAATCCTATGGCACAATGTCGTTTCAGTGGCACAATGCCCCATTCGAGGCACGATGCCCCATCAAGCGGCACAACACCCTCGCCGATGTAGTTGTTCGGTTTCGAACCACAACTGCTCGCTTTGTTAGACAAAGCGACCAAGTGATACTCGCACACGGATGCACGCTCGCTCGCCCGAATTCCCGATATTCCCATTGCCTCAAATGTATCATTCCAACTCGTCCAAGCATAATCCCAAGTATCCAATCGACTGCCTTAATTGTATAATCCAACTATCGTTCCAACTATCCAACGCGTAAATTATTTTAAGCCACAATCCTACCAAGCCAATGACGTACACTCTATGCACGCCTCAGTGTAGTGTTTCCTGAGTTTCAGCCCAAGTAATCAAGACTTTTACGTATTTTCCATATTATTAGGCATGAAGGAGTAGAGAAGGAGGGAAAGAGCCCACTCACAATGTTTGATCCCGTTAGACATCCTGTCTTACCGATACGGCCAATCCCTTGAACCCGTGGTCCGATGCAAGCGCGATCTACTCAACTGGTATGACCGTGCGAGCAGGTCGTACTCTCCAAATCATCCGACCGATCGGACTAAGAAAGATGGCATTATCGCTTTCATCCAGCTATTCAGTACTGTTCTGAACGAACACCTGATTTCCATCGAACCCGCTAGCCATCTGCACATTGAAACCAACTCGATTAATCTTTCTTCCCAAAATCCAACATTTCAAATATAACCAGCATTTGATTTATTCAATTCGACTCAGCGTAACGCTCCGAGCGGTTGCGAGGTGTTACAGGCCATTGCCACATGGTCTGGTCGCTCGTATTTTGGGACTGGGGCATGACATCGTTTTCTTTACATAATTGTAGGACACAAAATTAAAGTTATATGTGTAATATATATTTTTAATGTCATGATTATTCAAATGGAGTGCGATTATGTAGTTATAATTACAAGTTTACCTATATATATTAAAAAAGTATAGACCTAAGATGTAGTTTATTATAAGAAATATATTATGTTAAGTCATAACCGAATTACGTATCGATAATGATTTGCTTAATTAATCGTAGTATCATCGTAGAATTAATTTGGAAGTATTATATGGCGAATATTACAAGATTAAGTTCCTATATTTTTCCATTATAGTACTTCACATGACTTAGTGTGATTTGGGGTTATGTATCATGCTATTGGAGAATCAATATATTAGAATTCGAAGAATATTAATTTTAATCAATTTTGTAATTTATGCTAAGTCATGGAATTGAAAGATTTATTTCATATTGATGGAAAGTTGCTTTGAAATTTTATTATTGAATTCTAGAGTTGCTTACTTATGCTTGATTGGTATCAAAATTCATGACGTAAATATATATTTATATTATTAGTGTTATCAATGTCTAAATATATATTTGAAATGATTGATTCTGCAAACTACTAAAACTTTGCAACCTTCTTGTTTATGTGATAGTGCTACTAGTTCAAGTATAATTTTGTATTTAAGTTCAGTTTGAATATATGCTTCTAACTTGTGTGTTTTATTTGTTCGGAGAATAGACAAGCAAGATTTATTGTTATTGCTAAGTAGCAAAGGTAAGAAAAAAATTCTTCTTCTTAATACTTATGTATTTATTGTTTGATATTACTGCATGTTTTTTGTGTTGAGTTGTTCCACCAAAGGGGCTTTGACCTAAGGAAATTCTACGGAGAGTTGATCCGGGTGGAATCGTATTATTATGTTCAGAGCTCGAAATGCAAGAAGACTCTATCGAAAATTCTAAAAATTTTAGGAGATAATTCAATTTCGAATAAAACACAATTATAACGTAATAAACCCTAGAATATGTTGCAGGATGAATTATCTAAATTTTGGATTTGTAAGATACATACACGTTAAGACACATGAGTAACAAATATTGAATCCAATTGTTTATATCTTGCTCCAGTATATGGAATATCATAGTGAGCTGTATGTTACCTGGATTAAGATTTATATCCTGTCTTATTTCATCTGATAGAATGTCATATTGAGAAGTATTCTTATAGTACGTGATATTTGGCACGTATAGAAATACTTACCTGTGTTGTTCTAATGGATGGAAATTTTTCTGCTGGTTTATGTTCTCGTATTCATGTGATACATATCATACACAGATCGAGATACATATCTGAGCCAGGAAAGAAAGTTGTACTAAGATAATAGAGTTAGGATTAAATGTGATTGTAAAATAGAGCATTAGGCGGGGGAAAACTGTTTGCCATTGAAAGTTAGTTTGGAAAACCTTCGTTTAATAAAAATAAAAAGAGTACAAAGAAATCATAGATATAAAATCTAAGTACAATATTTTTGATCGGAATAATATGACGATGGAGATCGAGTACTGCAATAACTTTTTTACTTCGTTGATGGTCTGACGAGGGAATGAGGATGCACTTTTCTCTCTTTACCCTCCTGAGCTTATGTGCACGTACGTAGCTTGCCTGGAGGGGTATGGTCTCTGAAGCAGAAAAACCAGCCCTTGGAACATCCAGGTTGCTCCTATTTATAGTCATCATGTTGGTGGGCTATAGGTGCTGCATATGCTCCCGTTTGGTTATTGTGAGGGGGCGATCCATTAAAATAATACAGTTGTAACTGTAGGCGCATGGTATGGGCAGGCTGCCACGAGTACATTCTTAACAGGACGTAGTTGAGTCCAGGTTTAGCTGCCACGTGGATGTTGTTGCTATTTGCTGTTGCTGAAGATCTAGGCGATTCTCGTCTTTTGTTTGCGTGACTTGGTCAGCTTGACACAAGGCTCGCATTTAGTTGGGAAGAATCACTTAACTCGCAACAAAAAGATTATCTCAGGAAATCCTGCCACGTTGGACGTATAGAGTCTGGGACGCATGGAGTCTGGAATGTATAGGGTCAGAGACGCATGGAATGCATAGAGCCAGGAACGCATGGGGCCAGAGGTATATGGAATGTATGGAGTCTGGAACGTATGGGGCCAGAGTCGCATGGAACGCAAAACTTTATCTTACATCCACGCGGCCCTGTACGGTTGCATAGTGACAAAAGTAATAATTTTGGTGACCTGAGCACTGATGCCAACTGTCTGTGGCGGGATAGAGGCATTCAGAGAGTCCTTTTTATCAAGATTTTGTGTCAGACATAATCTTTGTGTCAGGCCTTTATGTGTCCAGTACTAGGGCGCACGTATGCTTGAGGGAGAATTGACACATGATGCTACTGGCACATGTGAACAATAGTTACTTAGTGGCACATGGCACTGATGGCACACGGGAACAATAGTTATGAAGCGGTTGGCACATAAAACTGGATCATTATGGCATCGGGGGATTGATTACCGTGGTACATGGCCTCTGATTACTGTCGGCACATAGTAGCTTATTTTTTGGACTGCATGGTCATTCTGCGGCCTGATTTCTTTTAGTCAATCTTGGTGTACATGTTTGTTAGACTCATGGATCTAGATTTTTAAACTGACTCAGAATCCACAAAGGCGCTTTCACCAGGCTGTCAGATCATTAAATATTAAGATTTGGCTCGATCTTATGAGTGGATCCTCTTGGGGATTCTGAGTCAGTGGCAGTTTTTGAGTAGATAAATGAGGATCAAGCAAATCGAGGCATCAGGTTCATCCTCATAACTGTCTGGTTTATCGCATTGATCTTCTCATGCGCCTTAGGAGCTTATAAATAAGCGGGCTAAGAAGGAGAGAGGAATTTTGTCTCTTGGCTTCCCCCTATTTTGTGAAAGAAGATGCCGAGGGCTGTTGTCTATCTCACCGAAGGATTTGTCAAGAGTGACGTCGAACCGTGGCCCCCTAATGCTAATATTCTTTATTGAGGTAAGGGTATGTCATAATGGCAGAGACACAATGACACAAGTACACGGCCTCGCAGTGTAGATGAGAAATCATCTAGAATAGGCGCCCCCAACAACATTCTGCCACATGGATGAGCAATTATCTACACGATGTGTACATATCCTATATATGGCTTGTTCGTAGGGATGAGAACTTATCTATCGCATGTACGTGGAACCTATCTGAAGCTTGGTCGAATGGATGGAAATTTATTTGCCGCATGCACACAGAGCCTATCTGTAGCTTGGCCACATAGATAATCCATTATCTGCTCATGTGTGCGAACTTAGCTATCTTGAGATGTCCCCTCCTGCGTGTGGCTGCATCTTGGAAGCGACATACGGTTGTTGTACACTTTTAGAATCTTCGTTGAGATTGATATGTGTCGCGGTGGGAGTGTCAGCCGAATGCTCAGAGCTAAACAATTATGGAGAACTCTAACATCTTCGACTCTGTGGGCAGAAAAAAAGAATATGGTAATGGTAAAAAAAAACCTTTCGAAGAATTACTGTGTTCTTTTTATACAGGTTTTACCACCTTTCGAAGTGCCCATGATGGAGCTTGAAAGGATATCATAGAACCCATCATTCGAAGAGAATGCCAACCTTATACGATGATTTCTCACCAAGAACTGATCCATGAGACGAGGGTGAACATCTTACATCATGCTTGGAGCTATCCCTGTTTATGCAGTGTGCTTGCTGTATTTATCCCCTTTATGAGGCTTGCTACCGGCTGGGGGCTGCGACGTCAATGACAGGATTAAGGTTAATTGTTATTCCTGTCTTCGATCTTCCCGTATGGTTATAGAGCGTCTGCTCCTGCTCCTCCCTTGCTATCTATCAGTATGTATTCTTTTCCATATACTGAGGTTTTCACTATAGAGGGATGATCCAGAAAGCATTGAGCTCTGCTGCTGGCTCTACTTGTGTTAGTAGCCACAACAATAGAGAGGGACGCTTCTAATAGAAAAGGTTCGTAATAGCGAGACTTCATAAAAATCCTTAAAAATAGATTTTATCATATCTACTCATGACCTTGAATACTAATAAGAAATGGATTTCAATCATATATACTCATAATCTTGAATATTAATCAATAAAGTCTCTACTTTTTTCGAATTTCCTTTTTGTATTTGTCTTATTGCATGTTGTGGACTTTAGATATTGTACTAGAGGTAATATGGATGTAGCACAATACCGTAGTTGTTGAGGACATCCCACTAGGGGACTTTGGTGAACCTATTACTTTTTATGCACTTGGGTACAAGTAATATGTTCGGAGCAAAAAATCCTATCAGAGGTGGTATGAATGTGATAGGTTTTGTGCACTTAACACCGCTGGCGTACTTAGAGTTTAGTACGGGTGATAAGTTTAGGTGACGAGCAATATCAGAGGTATTATGGACGTGAAAATTGATAGTCATATAGAGAGGTTTGCTCAGAGGTAAGAAGGATATGACAAACTCTATTGGGGAGGATGTGAGGATGATAGCTCAGAGGTATCATGGACGTAAGCTAACTGATAGTCATATAGAGAAGTTTGGTACGATCATGGTATTTTTGTAGAAGAAAAAAGAAACATGCCATATGTAATATGGACATAGATGTTTTCTTTGGATGGAAAAATTGGAAGCTCATAGTTTAGAGATAGTTTAGACGTGAATTGTTTGCTTTTGTTGAGGATATCCCACTGGAGGATCTTTAGTGGACCTATTACTTTTGCACACTGAATAGAAGTAATAAGTTTGAGACAAGCCCTGCCAGAGGTGATATGAACATGGCAGATTTTGCTGTCTCATTACTTCTTGCGCACTTGAGTGCAAGTAATAAGTTCGAGACAAGCCCTGCCAGAAGTAATATAGACATGGCAGGTTTTGTGGCCTCATTACTTCTTGTGCACTTAAGTACAAGTAATAAGTTCGAGATAAGCCCTGCTAGAGGTGATATGGACGTGGCATGTTTTATGGCCTCATTACTTCTTGTGCACTTGAGTGTAAGTAATAAGTTCGAGACAAGTACTGCTAGAGGTGATATAGACTTGGCAGGTTTTGTGGACTTAACACCGCTGTCATACTTAGAGTTAAGTACTGGTGATAAGTTTAGATGATGACCGATGGCATAGGTATTATGGATGTGACAATCGATAGTCATACAAATAGGTTTGCTCAAAGGTAACATGGACATGGCAAACCATACTGGGGATAATCGGTTAGGACAGTAGTTCAGAGGTAATATGGATGTGAACTAATGTCCAAGGGAACTAATTATGGGTGGTCTAACCGAAAGTGTGGATAGACCTGAAGGTGGCTTCGCTGGGGAGCTTTTTGAGGATCCACTGTCTGTTTTGTATTCAGCATTCTTGAATACAAACAATGGCTTTCATCAAACTTTTGTGGCAAGGAAAGTGCATATTGTGCTTACACCCTTGCTGGGGACGAACAATAGGGAATATACACTGTATATTTTGGTTGTCCAGCTGATAGTAAAAGGAGTATAAGTCTAGCTTAGACATAATACTTTTTAAAGAACTTGTCAATGATATGCATCATGAGCAAATCGCCATTGGATTTTGTGAGGCGGTAGGCACCGTTGGAGAACATAGACTCCATAATGAATGGACCCTCCCATTTAGGTTGAAATTTACCAACTATTTTGTGGGTCATAACCATCGATCTTTTTATTGTCAAGACGAGGTCACCCACCTGGTAAGTCCTCTTCTTGACCGTTTGTTGAAGGCTCCCTAGAGGCGTGCTTGGTATAGCTCAATGCGCTGTTGAGCTAACAGACGCTTCTTATCGAGTGATTCCAACTCTTGTAGTCATCGGAGGTGATTGTTGTCAATGGTCAATCTATTGGACAGAGCCACTCAGAGTGACATAATTTGGATCTCGAGTGGGAGGACCGGTTTGCTTCCAAAAACCAAGGAGAATGACGTACTGCCAGTAGCTGTCCGGACCGTTGTGCGGTAGGCCCAGAGACATTCACCTAGTTTGTCATTCCAGTCGCGCTTATTGGATAATACGAACTTCTTGAGTAGCTTTATGTTGGTCTTGTTGAATGCTTCTGCCAGACTATTTACTGCTGGATTGTAGGCGGATGAGGCAACATTCTGGATTCAGTTTTGTCACAAAATCGATAAAAAGTATGACTTGTAAACTATGGACCATTGTCGTGGATGATCCTCTGTGGCAAGCCGAAGCAGTATATGACATGATGCTTGACAAAGCTGATCATGTTTGAGGTCTTGACTTCAGCGAGTGGAACGACTTCCGCCCATTTGGAGAAATAGTCGGTGATAGACAAGATGAACCAATGTCCCTTAGAATAAAATGTACTAATTGGCCCGATAATATCTATTTTCCATGCTTCAAAGAGCTAAGATGCTACCATTGGGTGTAGGAATTCTGAGTACTGGTGGATAAAGTCTGTGTGGATTAGGCACGCTTGGCACTTTCTCGCATAGTCAATAGCCTCTTCTACCATTATCGGTCAATAGTAACCCATTCTCCAGAGACGGTCCTGTAGCTTGGGTCCAGGATGATGGGTACCGCAAACCTCATCGTGAGCCTCATGGACAGCCTACTTCGATTCTGTATTCGATAGACATCATAGAAGAAGACCTTCATAGGAATGACGATATAATATTTTGGTATTCATATAGTAATAAAACATGAGAGAATATATTCAGATGGAAGTAACTTTTCTTGGGTTCTCGAAGAGAATTTTATAGACTGCATAGTCGATGAATGTGAGTTTCCAGTCTTGGAAGTCGATATTTTTCTGTATTGAGTAGCTCAGGAATAAACAAAGATTAATTTTTGGGCAGATCAGCTCTTGATAAACCACTGTGATCAGCTGATAGATTTTGACCGGAACTGCCAAGGAGGCAGCGAGGCCAGCCAGGGCGTCAGCCTCGATATTTTGTAGCCGAGGGATGTGTTTTATAAAAAAACCCTATAAGGTGGAGATTATTCCAAACGCAGCTTGTTGGTATGGAATTAAGTCCTCGTGCCAGACCTCAAATTCGCCCCAAACCTGACTGACTATCAGCTTGGAATCACAGTAGGCTTCCAAGTAGTCTACTCCTACTTGTTTATCGAGTTAGAGCCCAATGACGAGGGTGTTATACTCTGCCACATTGTTGGAGCATGGCTCTATGATGGAGTAAATGCGGTTTATGGCAAGATTGTGTGAAAAAATTAGTACTATCTTGACTCCAGCGACAATATCGCATTTGGGCCCTATTCTTGAAGCACCGTCAAAGAATATTTGCCAAACAGCTTCTGCACTTGTGGTCATGTTTGAGTCTACTACTTCATCTGGAATATTCTCGTAGAGCTTCGTGGTTTTTTGTACAGGGTGGGCTACTAAAAAATCTGCCAATTCTTGGCCATTGACCGCCTTTTATGGAACAAATACTATGTCGTATGGCGACAACAGTATTGCCCATATTGTTAGGCGAGAGTTGAGTGCCCCGGGTTTAGTCATGAGGACCCTGATAGGATTAACTTGCAAGATCACATGGACGGTTTATCCTGCCACGTAATGCCGAGTCTTCTGAATGGCAAAGATCATAGTGAGGTACTCCTTCTCAACAGAGTTGTACCTGTACTCTAAGTTGGCCATCATTCTACTGAGATAGTAGATGGCCTGTTCGTGACCTGCATCACTTTTTTAGGCTAGTAGATCTCTGAGAGAGTAATCTATTGCCTACACATATAGCAAGAAGGGTCTTCCCACAATATGGGCCACTAATAATAGGGGGTTCATGATATACTCCTTGATGTTGTCGAAGGCGTGCTAGCATTCTTCGTTCCAGGCAAAGGAGAATCCCTTCTTCATAAGCTAAGTGAACAAATAAAAATGCCTAGAGAGTTTTGATATGAACCTCCTGATGTATGACTGTCTTCCTTGAAGGCCACGAAGTTCTCTAAGGTTCTTCGGCGGGTGTATTTTAAGGATTGCTTTAGTCTTATCGGGGTCTACATGGATACCCTTTGAAGTTATGACAAAACCCATAAATTTATCGATAGAGACTCCCAGGAAGGATTTGGTAGTGTTCATCTTGAGCTGGTGCGGACGCATCAGGTCGAACACAGTCTTCAAGTCTCGGAGGTGATCATTTTTAGAGCGACTCTTGGCAATGATGTCATCAATGTAACACTCCACTGCCTTGCGTAGAAGTTCATAGAAGATGATACTCATAGATTGCTGGTATGTAGCACCTGTATTCTTTAGAATGAACGACATGACTGTGTAGCAATATACTCCTATCGACGTTCGAAATGATGTATGCTTCACGTAGTCAGAAAAAAATCTTAATTTGATTGTAGCCAGAGAATCCATCCATGAAGGACATGCGCTCGAAGCCACAAGTGTTGTCGATCATTATATCTATGATCGAAAGGGGAAACTCGTCCTTAGGGCATGCCGCATTTAGATTACGAAAGTCAAAGCAGATACGGATCTTTCTGTTCTTTTTTACGAAGGGCACGATATTGGCTACCTAATGTCACCCTCAGTTTTCCAGCTAGGAGTAATTTGATAATTTGGCCTAGTTATTTAATTTATAGGAATATAATATTAATATTAGTAGGCCATGTATATTTATTTGATGCTTGTATTAGTTACTTAATTATTAGAGTGCTATATTTAATTAGAGGCTTCTAGTATTTAATTTTGTTAGTGGACTAGCCTATTTAATTTGACTTGACATTAATGGACCTAAATTAGACTTGTTATGACAAATAGTGAGCCAACATGGACTAGGCCCAATGAATCCATTCCCACTAATTAACTAAGGAGAATTAGTTTAATTATAATTAGTTAGAGACTTCCAAAAATACCCTTTCTTAACTATTCCTCATATTAGCATGTAGGGGCATAGTTGTCATTGTACATTGCTTGGAGAGGGGGTAATGAAGGGTTGGCCACATATAGAGGTTTTTCTCTCTCTCTCTCTCTCTCTCTCTCTCTCTCTCTCTCTCTCCCTCTCCTCTCATTTGCTCATTCATTCTACATCTCAAATTCTAGTTCCCCAATTTACCGTTTTCCCTCCATTAATTTTCTACACAATTCCTCTATCAATTCTTCCCAAATTCATTCCATTTTCTCTTATTCTCATCAATCAAAGAGCATTTGAGTATGGAGAAGCAAGGATCACAAGGAGAAGGAGCATTGGTGAAGTGATCGTATCCGGATCGTGTTAAATTATATTTTTATTGGGAATCCATCTCCCAATTGATAATTCTAGAATTTACCTATTTTTGTAGCCTCTTAATCATGCATTTGACCATTAGGAATAACCCAATGGCATAGGACTACCTAAAGGAACAAGTTCTAGTCTTTTTGGCTTTGTTTTATGAGTTTTTTGTGGTATTTTGTGTCAATTTTCGAGGAATTCCGAGATTGGCACATCATATGTTTGTCAATAGGTAAATTAGACCAAATTGATATTTGTTTGGTTGGGTGTGACTAGGTACATATCCACAATTGGATATGTGTAGGCTGTATCCCAACAATTTGACGATACGGGTTGATTTGTGGGTTTTTTCTAACACGAGGGTTTGAGCATGTCACATTTTGACACAGACACGTAGATGAGTAGCTAACACCTCTTGTTGCTTCTAATTATGATTCTAGACTTGCTTGTGTCCTTCGGGATATGTTTGGTGGTATGGTGGAGCCGTATCGCAAGAGTATCATAGATTGAGTGTGATACGGGTGCGGTGCACTCCACGTGTTTGATACTTTACTTTCTAATTCAATTTACCTTAGTTATAGCTATTAGAATATTATATTTATAATTGTTATATGATATATATGTATATATATATATAATTATGTATATATTTTATATTTTATTTTGATGTGTTGATGGTCATGGGAGAATAGGAGAGTGCATATGCATCATTAGTGTGGGTATGTGGTAACATATATATATATATATATATATATATATATATATATATATATATATATATATATATATATATATATATGTGAGTGAGTGAGTGTATGTGTGTATTGAGATGTGTTAGCATATATATATGGGTATATATACACACATACACTCACTCACACATATATATATATATATATATATATATACCTATGTGTGTATGTGTGCTAGAGGGTAGAATTTATAAGCATAAGCAGTGAATAAGCAGCAGCGAAAAGCACCAGCAAAAGCAGTAGAAAGCAGCAGAAGCAGTAGAAGAAGCAGTAAGCAGAATCAGAAGCAGCAGCAGAAGCAGTAAGTAGCTGCAGAAGCAGCAGCCGAAGCAGCGATAAGCTGCAGTAAACTGCAGAAGCAACAGTGATAAGCAGGAGCTGCAGCAGCAGGATAAGTAGAAATAGTGGCAATAAGCAGCAGTAGTATTAGTTAGGGATAAGTTAAGATAAGCTAGTTAGTTTATATTGATAAGTTAGTTATTTATATATATTGTTAGTAAGTTAAGTTAGTATATAATTATGTTAGAGTGAGTAAGTTAGTGTATTTATAAATTGAGATAAGTTAGTACATATCAGTTGTTAGTTAATGATGTTAGTTGAGTTAGTAATAGTTAAGTTAATTAATATTGTTATATATATATATATATATATATATATATATATATATATATATATATATATATATATATATATATATATATATATATATATATATATATATATATATACACTAGTTGGCTTTGGTTAGTATTATTTCTAGTTTACCTTGTGTTACACCAAGGTAATGAGAGTTTAGGTATTTTGGGTACGGGTATTAAATATCAAGGGGTATGTTAGTTTAGTATAGTATTGTTATAAGTTTAAATGCATATTAGTGTATATTGAGGTATATGGATAGTTAGTTATATGTTAGATATTGAATTACCTTGTGATACCAAGGTAATGTCAAGGTATTGATTTATACTCAAGGTATTGGGTTTGAGTATCAAGATGGGTGTGTTGGTATTATGATACCGTATTTGGTTCAAAGTCAAGATATCCACATAGCATTGGTTTAACTAGGAGTACTATATATTTTTATCTTATATATATATATATATATATATATATATATATATATTGTATTTTTATATCTAATAACTTGCGTATCTTATGATACAGTTGTTGGTATCCTAGTATCCTAACATAGCTAGTGTAGCCTAGTTACATAGTGTATGGACCAAATATCCTAGAGATAGGCTCATACAACCTAGAAATAGCTAGTTTGACCAAGTTTGAGTAGTTTGACCTAGAGTTGACCTAGTTTGACTGTTTTGACTTAGAAATGGCTTTATGACCTAGAATTTGACTAGTTTAACTTGTTTTTATTCCAAAACCTTGTATTAATGTAATATTCCATATATAGGTCTGTGTGACATCATTTCAGACACAGTTTGACATTATTTGCTTTAATGATTAAATTATTCTGGTTCTAAAATGACCAAAAACTTGTTTTTAAATTACCCAAAATTTCTGATACAGGGTGCGTCCCGCCAAACGAGGCAACTTCGTCGTGTGCGAGTTGTATCGAAAGGCTCATAACATAAATACGGATGTGTGAGATTTCGTGAAACTTGATTTGGATGTGCGTGCACACCGAAATCAACGCGTATCCACCAAAAAATATTGTATCGGCCTTTTCTGACACTCGTCATAACTTCGTGCGTACTCGTCGATTCTCAACGAAACTTATGCCATTATATTCACAGCATTACGCTGGTCTTGTGACCCAAGTTTTGTTCGATTCTGAGAACGTTGACGAAATACCGTTTCGTGGGCCCTACAGTTATAAATGACGGGCAATTTCGTGATCGGCTCATCAGAATCCAGTTCTGGATATTTTGTTGGGTTCGTATCATCATTCTAGAATTATAGACACTAAGTTTGGCAAATTTGGAGAACTTTGTCTCTGATATATTTTTTGGTGCGAAGTGGGCCACATGTGGACCCCGCTTTGAACCCAAACTGTCAATTTTGCCCCTGTGACCAAATTGAACTTATGGGTAGTCAATCCTAGCTATTTCAAGTATTCTAAAAATATTGGTGATATTTGTTTCAGTATCCGAAGCTGTACGTACAGATTTTACTTTTCCAAGAGTAGTTGACGGAGTTCAGAACCCAGGCAAGTGTACCTTGCCAAACCTGCAGAGATCCTGTTATATTATCTGCTTGTGTTTCTTTTTATATATATTCTTGTGATGTGCCTGTTCAACCTAGGACCGTGAGATATTGCTTAGCGTCCAAACAAGATTTGTGTGTCGACGCCGTACGCGGAGTCGTGCAACGTCACTTAGAGAGTTGATTCTGCAATCCTATTTTTACGTACTTGATTTACCAAGTACGCCATACCATAGGAAACTTGACACAGTTTCATGTGAAAAAAAAAATTTTGAGTTATTCATGGTGATTCTGTATAGGCTTACAGGATTCGTGACATGAGACTTGCATATTGTATGGATATTATTATGACTCCTTGTACTAGTTAGAGGTCATGATCTTGCGTGTTATGGACATGAGACGTCATGGACATGAGATATGAGATTACATTGGGTGGGGAGAGACACACAGGTTATAGGCTGATTATTTATATATATACTACTTGAGGTGCCTTAGACTCTGTCTCAGATCTTTGGCACATATACTGGAGTCGTGATACTACTTGCTGCTATGAGCTCCCCGACATAGAGCCTGTAGTAGTCTCAGCCTAAGTACTAGTGATGCTCTAATTTGTATTTTACTTAGCTGGTTACATAGCTTGCCCTGAGGATTTGTCTATATTTACTTGCTGTATTTTATTTGGCTTGAGTGTTTATTGTACCTTGCTATGTCCCATGAGGACCTGAATCCGGATTATGTCTCCAGGTGTAGACAAGGAGAGCTATCCCGAGGTTTATGGGACATGTGCTACTATTGGAGACGTACAGGTTGCAGAGAACGAGGTTGTTCCGGAGGACTTCTCTTGAGCACACAGTATTCTCACTATTCATTTATTATGCTTAGTATCCTTATATCATCCTTAGATATTTGATCTTGTATTGACATCTGAATATTGTAATTGGATTTATTTCTTTTTAATTTTGATGACGGGTTGTTCCCTGTGACATTATTTATATTGCTTTGGTTGGACAAATTATTTTATATTATTGTGACTGGTCTTGTCTCTTTGTAATTTTGTTTCTTATTATGGGTGCGATTAGATATATAAACTGTGATAGTTATTTGTAGACCATTTATATATCTAACATCTTAAGTGCACTATAACGGGTCCATTAAATTGGGTTTGCCCATTGGAGTTGTGTTGCTGGCCATTACCATGTTTCTAGTCCCTTGGTATTTTGGGACTGGGGTGTGACATAGTTTTTGTGGTGGCCCATGCAGGTCTACGAATATATTGCTTTGGTTTTAACTAAGGGACCGAGCAAGCTTGCGATTAGGATAAGAATAAATTTATAAGATCTTATCTATATATTGGCACGTCCTTGACCTCTATATCGAACTGGAACTTAATTTTATGACTTGCATCATGCTTGATTCCTCTGTTCGAACCTCATAGTTTACTTTGTATGTAGAGCAATGGATCCATGAGCCAGCGACGAGACTCCCGGAGGTATACCACCAGGTGTTATGGTTACCTACGATGATGGAGTGACGCTATCGAGTGGAGATCCCTCCACTCAACAAAGCAATCAAGTAAATCAGCATGCCTTGAGGTTCCAGCGAGATGATATTCCACCACCACCGTAATTTACTCCACCGATACCACAGATGCCAGCTTTTCAGCCAGGGCAGCCTATGGACAGACATCAGCTATTTCAGGTATTCTATGCAATGACAGGCAGAGAACTTAAGGAACAATATAGTGACAGCATTGGAGCAGGCGTCTCCACCAGCCAGACAGCCATCGACAGGATCCATCTCAGATTTTTTTGCCACCTGAAGCCACGCACATTCTCAGGCAAGGAGGATCCCACAGAGGTCCATTTGAACCATTTAGATTTATCATTCGCATTGGCTTCACATTCATCTCTTCTTCTTTGTTTGATTTCCAAACCCTGACAACTCTTTGAACTCAAAGGTCTGATACAACTCTGTTGGGAATGAAATATAGAAACTGTTCCCCTAAACCAAATAGACTGCGAGAAAACTGAGCACAATTACACAAGCCAAATTGCCAACAATCATACAGAACTAAACGCAAACAAAAATAATTTATGATATGGAAAACCCTTGCGGGAAAAACCATGGGATGATCAAAGTCCAATCCTGAAAATCCTCCACTAATGGAATAAAGAATACAAGACTCCATACAAGCTCCTCACCGATCTAAACGGATCACCAAAACTCCTTGGAAGGTGTAAATGATTACAGACACACGGAGATTGAGGACGACGGGAAAATAATACCCGAAATCGACCTCCTTCTCGAACCAACCGTAAATTCCTCTCTCTCACTAATAGTTCCAAAGCCACCTCTAGCAATGTTGAGACAAATCAATTAGGGTTATGAAACCATAATATATACCCCCTTAAAGTTGTAATAAATCTAGACCATCAGATTTGATCCAACGATATAAATATACCCTACCAAATTCACACAACCCATTCAACACCGAAATCAGACCGAGTTCTAGAATTTTGAACTAGCAACTCGAGTAGCAGTTCTGGAACCCAGAGGCTGAACTCGGCCAGAACTCATCCAGGGGACAGATTTTTGCCCAAATTCTGTGCCCTCTGTCCAGAACTGCTCTACTCTAGTTTCCCGAGTTTCTCTTCTTCTCCAAGTGGCACTCGTCGCCTCCCCGAGCTTCCCTGACGCACAGATGGCACTTGTCGCACTCCGAGGAGTTCTCAACATGGGTCGGGAATCACACCCACTCCAACAGTCAAAATCTCTGATTTTTTTCTATCACTTTTTGGACATAATAGCAATCTCAAACTAGGCCTTAGTAGGTTTCCCTTTCTTTTAAGGGAAGTTAAATTAAATTGTGCATCTAGACATTTGCTACTCAAATTTTTTTAGTATTTGTTATTCAAAGTTATTTGGTCTTTAGCTGAAATAAGTTCCTTTAGTGTGCTAGAATTGGTCTTTTTTTATAGAATGGACCTTGCAACATAAGTAGCTTCCAATAAAAACTATTTCTCTAAGTTTTTGAAGGCTCCAAACAAAATAAGAAGGAACATATACTACCCTTGAAGTTTATCAAGATATCAGATCAACATCTTAGAGAACTAACAAAAAATAAGTACAACATCTCCACAAGCATGCAATGAACACAGTTTCTACATTGTAGTGCCGTTACACCTTCCTTAGTACCTCTAAAGAAAAAAAAATTTAATATCATGAGTTACCTATTAATACAAAGTCAAGGAGACACAATTTGTAAATTGATATATTTGCATTGATCGATCCACTTTCTTTTGTACTCACTAACTCTTCGAGTTCTTTGGATAGATAAACACATCTTTACCCATAATATTTAGTAAAGATAATACTAGCATTTAAAGGTTATACTTTGTTACAACCAATAGAAGATCAAAAAATTGAACTAAATATAACTTCACATTGCAGGCAAAATAAATTTCATACCCAAAGTTCATATTCTAGCATAATTCATTACACTAAAGAAAATGTCAAACTCTAAAAATCTAAATCTGATTGTTGTAATATAGAAACTAATCAAGAGTCTTCATCACATTTCAGGAAAAATCGATAATATAAGTCCACTGGTAAGTATATATTCAGAATCTAATGACTGGATTAAATGATTGATGTTCGTTCTTTGAAAATTTGAATAACAAAATTTATTTCGAGTGGCCTATTACGGTCTCGAAGTTAATCAACCAAATAAAAATAAATAGAGAAAATTAACATGCAGCAAGATGGTTATACTAGTATTTGAGTGGTAGTATTATATCGAAGATCAGCTCTTTGGTGGAGGAGAAATCACCTTGTGAAGTCACTCTCACCAACTGTCGCACAAATTTCAAATTTTGATTATTACTTCACGTCAAATTTTGATCTAGAAAATACATTAGAAAATGGTTGAAATTTAACATGAGAAAAGGGGATTATACCAGCTTGTATGAATATGAAATGGACCAAAGATTTTTGTATAGGATTTGAAGAAATCAAGACTCAAAGATGCTACTTTAAAACACACTTCTCAATTTAAAAGGACAATAATTCATGCATGTTATGACGAAAACTGTAAAGCGAAGATGGCTACATCGGAGCATCAGAGATGGAGAGGGCATTTCAGGGACTGGTAGTATGACTTGTATGGGGGAGTCATTGGCTGGCCTAACGAGGAGAATTATGGCCAATCGAGCTCCTCTTGACTGGCACCGCTCGGTTGATCTCGACCAATAAGGGTGTTCTATGCTCGATGATGGTCTGTTGTATCTAATATTTTGAAATTGTTATTCTTTCACTTTTGCCTCAATTTTTATTGGAATCGAACACAAACTCCCTATGGTAAATTATATCATCTTATATCTTCGTCAAGATACTTTATAGTCCAAGAAAACTTGAATGGTGTTGCTTGGTTGCCTAAGCTTGGTTTTTCTTTATTCATGGTATGATTTTCTCATTCTTATCACTACATTCGGCTAAAATTTTGACACAAAGAGGGTTAATTTTAGACTGATAAACCAATCATAAATCATGAAATATTTATGGAGCTCTCCAAATTTGACAACCTACCCTATTCTAATGGGAAAATGAATGATGATGCTACAAATACACACATAAAAAGTAGGGTTGTTTAGTTTTTGGTCTCATATAATATTGGAATACTACAAAATAAAATCAATAAGACCCAGGTAGTTGTTATTCAATAATCTGATTTGATTTAATAGTCCAAATAGTTCCATCCGAAGATGTAATTAGGATTAATATGAAAAAACATGAGATACGACAGATAAGGTGGAGAAAAAATAAATAGTAATTATAGAAATTATAATAGAATTGAAAGAATATGAGAGCGTAAAATAAATTTAATTATTCTTTCCAGACGCATTTTTAGTAGAAGCTTTCTCTTCTTTCCTAGGAGCGCCCGACTGTACTCCGCAGTAGATATCTCCATGAGCAGGTCTCCCAGGATACTTGTATTCGGTGCACATGTCGTGGCAAGAATCAGAACAGACATATTTAGTTTTTTCTTTCCAATGGAACCTCATTTGCTCAGCACATTGGTGCATGCAGTTGCAATAGCAAGTTTTTGCCTCTACACGAGTCATTACTGCTAGCATAAAGATTATTAGTATTGCCAAAACCACCTTACTGTTGGTCATGATTGGATGACGTTGCGAGAAAGAAATAAAAGAATTAAATCTTATGCTTGCAATGACATGTAGCATAAAAGGAGAATCAAGTAAGATTTATAATAAGGATTTGCACCCATAGTTTATATTTTTAGTATTATATGGTTAATTTAGTTGCTATTGTTAGGATATTTATAGGTGTACTAGTATATTTTTAGTAATATATTTTAATAGGAGTTCTCATTGTTAGGATATCTACAACTATATCATTAGTATCTATGCGGTGGAGAGAAATATGGAATGACACTCGTTTGACTAGTTTAACGAATGTCATAACCATTCTTAATATTTATTTCGTTTGTAAAATAGAATGACACTAATATATATATATATATATATATATATATATATATATATATATATATATATATATATATATATATATTTATATATATATATATATATATATATATATACATCTAGATTTAACATGTCCTATTATGTATAAAATAAGCCACATGACGAAGAAAGACGAGACAAGGATGTTTGTGGAAATTTGACTTTTCATTCTTAGGGGAGCACATATCCTGGATGTTTGATTTCTTATCCTGGTTTATTATTGTTTCTTCTTTTTCTTTTTCTTAGAAAAGTAACACAAAAAAGTGGTCTGGTAATAGATGTTTCAAAAAAAAAATTTGATAGACAATTTAATTTTGGACCACTTTTGTTTCAATTAGGAAGTTGTTGTCAAAAGCTCTGGTTTTATTTTTTACTTTTTGGCAATAATAGCAATTTTAAACTAGGCCATACTAGGTTTCCCTTTCTTTTGAGGGTAGTCAAATTAGTTTGTGCATCTAGACATTTGCTACTCAAAATTTCTTTAGTATTTGTAATTCAAAGCCCTTTGTTTTTGGCTGAAAGAAGTTCTCTTAGTGGGCTAGAATTGATCTTTTTAAAAAAAAATGGACCTTTCAACATATGTAGCTTCGAATAAAAATAATTTCTCTATTTTTTTATAGGCTACATACAAAACAAAGAGGAATATAGGCTCCCCTTGAAGTTTATCTAGATATCAGAACAATATTTTAGAGAACTATAAATGTTTTTAGAGTAACCATTCACCATCTGAATTGAGAACAACTACAAGTCTTAATAGAAAACAAGTACAACATCTCCACAAGCATGCAACAAACAAAATTTCTACTTTGTAGAGCCTTTATACTTTCTTTAGCATCTCTAATGAAAAAGAAATTTTAATATCATGAGGCTATTATTAATACAAAGTCAAGGAGGCACAATTAGTAAATTGATATATTTGCATTGATCGATCCACTTTCTTTTCTACTCGCTAAATCTTCGAGTTCTTTGGACAGATAAATACAACTTTACCCCTAATATTCAGTAAAACAAATGCTTTTCTTGATCCAAAAGAGAATGGTACACATTTAAAGGTTCTGTTATTGTTATAACGAATAGAAGATCAAAAATTACATCTGAATAGAACTTCACATTGCAAGAAAAATAAATTCCATACCTAAAGTTCATACACTAGCATAATTCATTGAGTACACTAAAAAAAATGTCAAACTCTAAAACGCTTATTCTAGTTGTTGTAATGTAGAAGAAACCAATCAAGCGTCTTTATCTCTTTTCAAGAAAATGTTAATATAAGTCTAGTGGTGAGGATCTATTCGGAATCTGATGAGCGGATTAAATGATTGATGTTTGTTCTTTGAGATTTTGAATAACAAAGTTTATTTTGAGTGGCCTACTACGGTCTCGAACTTATCAACCAAACGATAAAATAAATTATGAAAATTAACATGCAGCAAGATGGTAATACTAGTTCTCGAGTGGTAGTATTATATGGAAGATCGGCTCTATGTTAGATGAGAAATCACCTTGCGAAGTCACTCTCACCAACTGTCACACAAATTTCAAATTTTGATTATCTTACTTCACGTCGAATTTTTATCTAGAAAATGTACTAGAAAATGGTTAAAATTTAACACGAGAAAAATGGATTATACGAGCTTGTACATAGATGAAATGAACCGGAGATTTTTGCATAGGATTTGAAGAAATCGAGACTCAAAGATGCTACTTCAAAACACACTTCTCGATTCAATAGGACAGTAATTTGCACATGTCATGATGAAAACTGTGAAGTGAAGATGGTAACGTCGGGGCATCACAAATAGAAAGGGCATATTGGGGACTGGTCTTTTAACTTGTATGGGGTAGTCATTGGCTGGCTCGACGAGGAGAATTTTGGCTAATCGAGCTCTTCTTGACTGGTACAGCTCGGTTGATCTCGACCAACAAGGGGGTTTTAGGCTCGATGATGGTCTGTCGTGGCTAATATTTTGGAATTGTTATTCCTTTACTTTTGCCTCAATTTGTTATGGAAAGAACACAAACTCTCTATGGTAATTGTATTATCTTACATCTTTATCTAGATTCTTTATAGTCTAATAAAATTGAATGGTGTTGCTTGGTTGCCTAAGCTTGGTTTTTCTTGATTCATTGTATGATTTTCTAATGCTCATTTCTATGTTGGCCTAGAAATTTGGCACCAAGAGGGTCAATTTTAGATTGCTAAACCAATCATAAATCATGAAATATTTATGGAGCTCTCCATATTTCATAGCCCACCCTATTCTAATAGGAGAATGAATGATGCTGCTACAAATAGACACATAAAAAGTAGGATTGTTTAGTTTTTGGTCTCATATAATATTGGAATACTATAAAATAAAATCAATAAGACCTAGGTAGTTGTTATTCAATAATCTGATTTGATTTAATTGTCCAAATAGTTCCATCCGAAGACGTAATTGGGATTAATATATGAACAAACATGAGATACAACAGATAAGGTGGAGAAACAATAAGTAATAATAGTATAAATTATAATAGAAGTGAAATAAGATGAGAGAGTAAAATAAAGTTAATTATTCTTTCGAGACATATTTTTAGTAGAAGCTTTCTCTTCTTTCCTAGGAGAGGCAGAATGTACTCCGCAGTAGATATCTCCATGAGAAGGTCTCCCAGGATACTTGTATTCGGTGCACATGTCGTGGCAAGAATCCGAACACACATATTTAGTATTTTCTTTCCAATGGAACCTCATTTGCTCGGCACATTGGTGCATGCAGTTGCAATATCAAGTTGTTGCTTCAACACGAGTCAACACTACTACCATAGAGATCATTAGGATTGCCAAAACCACCTTACCGTTGGTCAAGATTAAATGACGGTAAGAGAAAGAAATAAAAAACTAAATGTTTTGCTTGCAATGACATGTAGCATGAAAGGAGAATCAAGTGAGATTTATAATAAGGATTTGCACCCATAGTTTATATTTTTAGTATTACATGGTTAATTGAGTTTCTATTGTTAGGATATTTACAAGTGTACTAGTATATTTTTAGTAATACATTTTAATATGAGTTTCCCATTATTAGGATATCTACAGCTATATCATTAGGGAAAATGCTTAGTCTGCAACCAAATGCTTACAACCTACTTACAACCTCTCGCTCTTCCTCATGATAAATAGGTTCCACCCGGCCTCACATCCCCTCTCACCCCCCTACTATATGGGTCACACCCGGCCCCACCTTTTCCATCTCTACCACAACGGAGGCCAGCCACGTGGCGGTTGTACCCCTTAGTTGTAAGGGAGTTTTACCCATAGCATCACCCATATCATTAGAATCTATGTGATGGAGAGAATTATGGAATAACACTCTTTTGACTAGTTGAAACCATTCTTAATGTTTATTTTATTTGTAATTGAATGACATCTCATATATATATATATATATTACTTATTTGTTCAGACTGTTAAGACAATAATTTCTTTAATAATTACTTTTAGTATCATTGATATCATGTTAATATTGTTTAGTTACCGATGTACTGCTTTCCTCCCTTATTAGAGGAATCTGCTATGCTGCCAAGAACAATATTTTTGTTGGGCTGTGGAGTATTTTTGTGAATGTTGATGGGTGCTGGCACCCATGGTATACCAAAAGTAGAGCCAACATGGATGAGGGCTCTTATAAAGATGAGGAGAACTAACTTGTTTATGAGGAATTTTGACAAATTTTATTAACGATAATAAGTAACATACAATACAAGATGAAAGGGGAGAATACAGAAATTGAACTGTAAAAACAAGCACACCTTACAGAAGTGGGAAGACCCCTACTTATAATATAATATCGACTGATCTTGACTCAACTGGATGACCGCCATCTGCGAGTAAAACTCTAGCTGTAGGTTGAAAGCTTCTGACTGGCTATCACTGTCATTAGTGGCAGAGCATCGACTTTTGATTTATTCTTCTTTCGGTGGTGGAATAGGAATCTGCTTTAGATAAAGTAAAAGTAATTCACTTTTACACTGCACTATCTCTAAATAAAGAGATACACTTTACTGCCTTCTATTGTCCACCGTCCACGTAGCTACCCCAACATTATTAGTTGTCTAACTGATCAATCATGTCGTTGTCTTCACATCTTTTTGAAGGTTGATGTCTTCATCTTCAGAACTTTTTTGAAGGTTTCTGTAGAAGTATGCTAGATCTATGTCATCATCATCAAGAGTGGAGTCATTAATTTTGTTCGATATTTTTAAACCACCAGATGTCATAGAACAGTCATCTAGTTCAAATATGGACTCATATTGAGTGTGCATATATTGAAGATATTTTTTCTTAAGGTTGTCCTCAGTTATTTGAGGATTTCTTCTTCTCAAGGAGTCCTTAAGTTTCTTTAGTGGACTTCTTTAATATTTCTGTCTTAATTTGAGAGTCAAAAAGGATCTCATTATCCTTAACAGATTTCTTAATTAATATAATTTTATCTTCTACATCAATCTTATTATACCACTTAATCAGAAATTAATTTCCTAACCATCTCAGGTGACCCCCCAGCCAGTAGACACAGGAGGACACCGGACTCGCTGCCGGACATGCGGACATGTGGACACGGCTGACACAGTATCCAGGATACGAGACGGACACGGAAAACCCCATTTCGAAGAGCCCAGTTCAGGTACTCGTATCTCGCACCTCGTATCTCCGTTTTCAATTCCGTAAATTACAACGCGTAGCCTATATGACCCTCTCGGTGCCCGGATAAACCGCTCGGGGCATCGCATCCTGTGGTGATCTCACACCGCGATCCAAAAACAGGAAAAACCAGACCCTGTTTCACCCCGGAACTGAGTACGCCCCGCCAAACGGGACGACTTGGTCGCGTGCGGTCTTCACAGATACGTGCGCGACGTCGATAAGGACGTGTAGGATTTTGCGGAAGCTGATTCGGGTGTGCGTGCACACCGGAATCAACGCGTATCCGCGGACATCGCCCCGTATTCGACTTTTCTGCATTTTACCCTAACTTCGTGCACACACGTCGGATCAAAACGAAACTTGCGCCATCGGACTCGTAGCGATACGCTGGTCCTGTGACCCAAGTTTGGTTCGATTCTGAGAACGTTGACGAAATCGCGTGTCGTGGGCCCCACAGGCCTTACTCGACGGGCGATTTTGTGCTCGGCTTATCGGAATTCAATTCTGAAAGTTCCGTTGGGTTCGTATCAGCGTTCCAGACCTGTTGATACTAAGTTTGGTAAAATTGGAGACCGTTGACCCTGACACATTTTTCGGTGCAAAGCGGGCCCACCGGTGGACCCCGTTTTGACTCGAAATTGCCGTTTTTGCCCTTGTCTCCAAATTGGACTCAAGGACAAGCGTTTCTAGCTAATTGACACCTTCTGAGCATGATGGTAATGTTTATTTTAGCATTCGGAGATATCTCTAGAAATTTTCCGAGAACAGGACCGTAGTTGGAATCCAAACATCAGGCAAGTGTACCTCGCCAAAACTTGCAGTCTTTGCTAAATATTCCTTGGCTTAGTTATACATCAGAGGGCAAGTATACCTTGCCAACTTTACAGTCTTGTTGCATATTTTCTTGTTTTATTTATAACTGTTGTACATGCTTAACCTAGGACCGTGTGACGTACTTAGCGTCCGATTATCAGTCGGGTGCCAACCCCGTACGCGGTGTTGGGTTCGTCACCTAGAGATGGACATTTCGGACCCTTTACTTTCTCATACTTATCTTATCAAGTACATCATAACCCAGGACACTTGATACTATTCATGAGACAGGATCTTCCCGAGATATTCGTGGTGATTCTGTATAGGATACAGGACTTGACAGAGATATTTTATTTATAGACAATATGACTTATTGTATTAGGTATAATCCCACTGACATGGACATGAGACGTTATGGTCATGATATGCGTGATTACATTGGGTGGGGAGAGACACACAGGCTACAGGCTGTTTCATATATATATCCACTACTATTGTGAGGTTGTAGACTCTCCAGCAAAGCTAGACCCTTTACCTGTTATTAGTGCTACCGGCTCCCCGACAAAGAGCTTGTAGCGGTCTCAGCATGAGTTCTAGTGCTGCTCTTATATTGCATGTCACTTAGCTGGTTATATATTTTACCCAATTATTTACTTATTGCTGCACTGCTTATTTATTTGGCTTGTATTTTATGTACCTTGCTATGTCCCCTGAGGACCTGGAATGGATTATATCCCCAGGTTTAGCTGAGGAGCAGTATCCCGAGGTATACGGGACATGAGCTGAAGCTGTTGCTGGACTTGACATTGGAGCAGAACTGAACCCTGAAGACGAGGTGACTGCCGAGGACTTCTCTTGAGTACCTGATCCCGTACTCAGTATTTACTTTATGTTTATCTCTTTTGTTCCTGGCCTACTGAGCCAGAGTATTCAGACATATGTCGAATTGTTTCTCCGACCGACTTGTTGAGACTTGTTGCTACTTATTTCCATTTCATTATGCACTTTATTTATTTATCTTTTATGGATGAGATTAGTGTGACTTATTGTAGTAGACCTTCTTTACAGCTTAAGTGCGCCCTGATGGTTCCATTAAATTGGGTTGACCATCGGTGCGTGCTGCTGGCCATTGCCACGTGTCCAGTCCCTCGATATTTTGGGACTGGGGCGTGACATAGTTTTTGTGGTCGTCCATGCAGGTCCAAACTAAATTGTTCGGTTTCAACTTAGGGACCGAACAGGCCTGCAATAAGATATGATAAGTTATAGGATCTCATCCATTGATTGAATCATTTTTGGACTCTATGTCGAATTCAATTTAATTGCTTGAATTACATCCTGTTTTGATTCCTCTGTGCGTTCTCATTGTTTCCTTTTGATGCAGAGTAATGGATCCCAGAAGTGGTGACGAGAACCCCTTGGGTACACCGCCTGAAGCTGTGGTTACTTGTGAAGCTGGAACGACGCCAGATACCAGAGGACAATCCTCTCAGAGCAATCAATCTGGCCAGCCCAGTTCCAGGTTCAGGCGTGATGACATCCCGCCTCCACCCCAGTTCCCTCCTACGATGCCTGTCTTTCCCCCAGGGCAGGCAATGGACGGACAACAAATATTCCAGATGTTCTACGCCATGATGCAGGCACAACAACAGATCCAACAGGAGGCCCAACGTCATAAGGCCGAGTACTTAAGGAACAGCCTAGTCGCAGCATTGGAGCAGGAAAATCCACCAAATAGGTGACCAGCGACGGGATCTATCACAGATTTCCGTCAACTCAAACCCCGTACCTTCTCGGACAAGGAAGGACCAACTGAAGTTCATGAATGGCTTACGAACACGCAGCATCAGTTGGAGGCCGCTGAACTTCCAAGGGACAAGTGGATGATTGCCGTCAGGATGTAACTGACGGACAACGCGCACCATTGGTGGCTGTCCGAAGAAAGGAGGCTCGGACATGATCAAGTCACCTGGGAGGAGTTCTCCAGACTCTTCCAGGAAATATACATCCCTGCTGTTGCTCGGTCAGAACTCCGAGGCAGATTCAACCGCCTGATCCAGGGAAATATGTCGGTGGAGGAATATAACGCCGAATTCATTTGCCTGAGCCGCTTTGCCCCTTCTCTAATTCCTACCGAAGAAGAGAAGGCGGAGAAGTTCTTTGATGGACTCAGGTTCGAGCTCCAGAAGTTAATCGGATCTGTCGCGCCCATATCATACACCGACGTCCTTGCTGCAGCACGTCGTATGGAGCGCGTTACTCGGAGAAAGTCAAGCCGGAAACGTCCATTCTCCTCAGCACCGTCCAAGTCATCACCTGGGGATTCTGCCAAACGGCCCCAGAAGAACCTGCCTCAGAAAGCAGCATCAAGGAACCTACCTACTTGTCATTACTGCGGCAAAGTAGGTCACATTGAAAGGGAATATAGACGCAAGCTGGGACTCTGCCTGGTTTGCGGATCCGAACAACACTTCTCAAAGGACTGCTCGGAGCGTCGAGAGGGAGTTCCAAATCGACCAGCTCCACCTGCACCTAGGCCAGCTCTTCCAGCTGTGGGAGCAACACAAACAGGAGCTGGAGGAGCCAGGCCACCACTACCACCTCAGGCAGCATTATTCCAGCAGGCTCGTCAGCAGAGGGGTCCAGCTCAGGGACGAGGACAGGCATATGCACTAGCAGTCACAGAGGAAGCTACTGCAGGCAAAGTGATAGCAGGTACCATATTAGTAGCTTCAATTCCTGCTGTAGCTTTATTTGATTCTGGAGCCTCGTATTCATTCATTGCTGCTAGCTTTGTAGCCACACATAGAGTAGCTATCGCACCTCTCTCGAAGATGAAGAGAATTCTTATGGGAGGTGGAATTATCCCGGTTAGTGATATCTGTAGATCATGTTCGGTAGTAGTCTGTGGCCGAGAGATGCGAGCCCAATTTCTGATCTTTTCTATGCCTGATTATGATGTTGTACTTGGTATGGACTGGTTAAGTCAGTACCATACGACACTGGATTGCCTGCTTGAAAAGGTGATATTTAGACCCCCTAGCCATCCTGAGTTTGAATTCCTTCGAGGAGCTGTAGAGCAAGGTGTCCAGCCAACTCTTAGGGTATTATCTGTAGAAGAGGATTCAGGTTACCCAAGAGTCATATCGAAATTTGTGGATGTATTTCCCGACGACCTTCCAGGTTTACCACCTGATCGGAAGATAGAATTCACAATAGACCTAACTCCAGGAGCCGAACCTATCACTTCATCAGTATATCGGCTAGCACCTAAGGAGTTAGTGGAGTTGAAAGCGCAAGTCGACGATCTTTTGGAGAAAGGATTTATCCGGCCCAGTGTTTCACCTAGGGGAGCGCCCATACTTTTTGTACCAAAGAAGGATGGAACTGTACGCTTGTGCATTGACTATAAAGCTCTTAATGCTGTAACTATTAAGAACCGGTATCCCTTACCACGCATTGATGACTTATTTGACCAATTGAGTGGTGCTAGGGTATTCTCAAAGATTGACCTTAGATCCGGTTATCACCAGATTAGGGTGAAGAAGGAAGATATACCAAAGACGGCCTTCAGGACTAAGTGTCATGCCCCAATCTCCCGCGAGCTCGATCGTCCCAGCTGAACGTGAATCACCACGTTACAGCTCTCCCGCAGGACAATCGTTCCCATCGGGACATAATGCCGTGCAAGCCTAAGGTGCGCTTGCACAAGGCCAAAGCTTTGATACAAGGGCAAGTAAGCTATTCGATACTGAAGCAGCGGCATATAACATTGCAGAAAAGTGAAGAACTCAATGGCAAATGAAAAATAGTCTCTTTTATTGATAATCGAAAGTGTTACAAGCGGCGCATGGCCGAGATTACAAATCGCTCAAGCACTCTTCTCTCGATTACAATAACACCGTTCCATACATTATGTCCCTCTATATAAAAGCAGCTCAAAGCAGGCATAAACTCGATGCGGCTCCAGGCATCGACTCCAGATTTCTGGCTCCTTGGGATGAGGCACGGCTATCGCTTCCTCAGACGAACGAGCACCTGAGAACAAGCAAACTGTTGGTGGGTCAGCACTTTATACAAGTACTGGTGAGATAAAACAACTGAACAGAAGCTACACCCCCTGAAACCCACACTAAGTAATCATGTGGCAAAACATTTGCATTACTAGTGATCTTGCTAGTTTTACTTAGGTTCTTTATATGCAGTTTTATAGCAGAGTCATATTACTGTGTTTGGAAACATGCTTTGAAAACATAAGTCAAACAACCAATCAATCGAGGCAACCAATTCAAGCACGAGGAATCATGATCGGTTGTGCGCAGCGTGTTCGGTGAACTATATGCACGGATTCTAGGGACAGGCAGCATTTAGGGACCATCAATCAATCTAGCACACAAGTTAACTATTAATCAGAAGTCGGTCCCCGAGTAACTCAGGATCGGTAGCGGTAATCCAGCTAACCAATGACTCACATTCTGATCCTATTAGCAGCTGTGACGCATGGTTGCACATTACTGCCGAAGCAGCCGTAGCCAAGGTTCAGCTCTTCACTAATAGTCTCATTGTCCGACCGAATGCAATGCATGAAGCGCTAACAGGTGGTCTCTACGATGCAGACAAAATGAATAAGCAGGCTTATGTATAAACTGATATTTCTTACCCACGGCCGAACGGTTATCCCTGCAGCAGACATACAAGTTAGCAACAATTGCATAAACATATATGTTTTACCGTTCTTTAGTTCCCTGTCCGTCTCTGCATCAAACAGTTAGGTATGCAAGAAGGCTAGCCTAGCATGCTCCCTAACGACCTGAATGCAGCTATCTCCATGAACTACCCAAGTACAGACACAACTCTTCTCAACAGAAGCGCCGCCTCCCTCTAATAGCCACGCCCCTCAATCCCGAAGGACCTTGTAGCAAGGGCGCACTATTAGTCTCCCCCATCGCATCACCATCCACCATCCCAATACCCTCGCCCCGAGCTCAGGGCGCGATATTAGTCTCCTACACATCGTTTTGTCCTCCATCCACCGCAAGCACCCACATATCTCTTGTCTCTTTCACAATAGCACACAACATGACATATCACATTCATATCCTCTTATCACATTCCTAATAGCCGCACCCCCAAGATCCCGTAGAACCTTTATGCAAGGCGGGCTACTAGTCTAGCACACACACAAGACAAGCATTTCTCTCATATCGAAACAAGCATTCAAGACAATCCATATGAACACGATGACAAGCAAACATATGAACGATCTTTTAGTTGAGACTAGCATGGCACGGGTCTATTATCACATCAAGTAAATATGCAGTTCTATCTTCTTAGCATGCAAGCATTCAAAAACTCAGATTCATTATTAAGTCGTGCAAGAATCAGAGAATGCAGTTCTGCCCACTCACCTTGATTAATCGGTCGGGAACTCTCCGAGAAGACTTCCGTTCGAGCAAGCAAGTCGATCCCACTTGTACATAGTGCCTACGCGGAGCGGGGCACTACACTAAGTACGGACACTGTGAATTCCTAGTAATGCCGTTTGGTTTAACCAACGCGCCCGCCGTATTTATGAGTTTGATGAACGGAGTCTTCCATTAGTACTTGGATAAGTTCGTGGTGGTATTCATTGATGATATTCTAGTCTACTCCAAAGACCACGAAGAGCACGAGGAACACCTCAGAATTGTGCTAGAGACATTGAGAAGGGAGAAGCTGTATGCCAAACTCAGCAAATGTGAGTTCTGTATGGACAAGGTGCCATTCTTAGGACATATCATCTCGGGAGAAGGACTGTCTGTGGACCCAGAGAAGGTCACTGCAATAGAAACTTGGCCTACCCCTACCTCTGTTGCAGAAGTGAGAAGTTTTCTTGGACTTGCTGGGTATTACCGGCGGTTCGTAGAAAATTTTTCAAGGATCGCAGAGCCGATGACGAAGCTGACACGGAAGGATCAGGAGTTCATATGGACGGAAGGATGCCAGAATGCCTTTGAAGAATTGAAGAGGCGTCTAACAACAGCACCAGTCTTGACTCTTCCCTCAGGGTCAGGAGGTTTTGTTGTTTACAGTGATGCGTCCGGTAGTGGACTAGGTTGTGTCTTGATGCAACATGGCAAGGTTATCGCTTATGCATCGAGGCAGTTGAAGGTCCACGAGAAGAACTACCCAACGCACGACCTGGAGCTAGCTGCAGTAATTTTTGCATTGAAGATCTGGAGGCATTATCTGTATGGAGAGAAGGTCGAAATATTCACTGATCATAAGAGCTTGAAGTATGTATATACTCAGAAGGAGCTCAACATGAGGCAAAGGCATTGGCTTGAGTTGATCGTGGACTTTGACATAGATCTGCAGTACCACCCGGGGAAAGCAAATGTTGTAGCCGACGCCCTCAGCAGAAAACCCTCGGCTTATTTCTTAACGGAGCAGCCTCAGCTATTACAAGACTTACAAGATCTCCAGATAGAGGTTATTTTACCTGGACAAAATGGCTTGCTGGCTAACCTCGAAGTTAAGTCATCACTTGTGGAGAGGATCAAAGAAGCTTTGCCTACTGATGCTAGATTCCAAAGGCTGAGAGAGAGAACAGAAGCAGGCATGCAGACGGGACTTCGCATCCACGAGGATGGGACATTACGGTACGGAAATCGCCTATATGTTCCAAATGGAGAATTAAGGTAGGAGTTGATGACGAAAGCACATAGCTCCATATACTCTGTTCATCCAGGAGGAACCAAGATGTACCGGGACTTAAGACAGTATTATTGGTGGCATGGAATGAAAGGGGAGATTGCCCGATTTGTGGCAAAATGTTTAGTCTGCCAGCAGGTAAAGGCCGAGCACCAAAGGACTGCAGGTATGTTGCAGCCTCTTCCCATACCTGAATGAAAGTGGAGCATATTACCATGGATTTCGTCACCGGATTTCCAAGAAGCCCTAGTGGAAAGGATGCGGTATGGGTTATCGTGGATCGGCTCACTAAGTCGGCACACTTCTTGCCATTTAGAGTCGGATAATCCACGGAAGTACTAGCCGACATGTATATGCGATAAATCGTAAGATTACATGGAGTGCCGGTTAGTATTGTATCAGATCGAGACTCAAGATTTACGTCTCACTTCTGGCGAAGCATACAAGAGAGTCTCGATACCAGACTCAAATTCAGTACTACCTATCATCCCCAGACAGATGGCCAATCGGAGCGCATAATTCAGATCTTGGAGGATATGCTACGATCATGTATATTGGACTTTGGAGGACCTTGGGAAGATCATCTGCACTTAGTAGAGTTCTCTTACAATAACAACTATCAGGCAAGCATTCAGATGGCACCTTTCGAGGCATTATACGGAAGGAAGTGCAGATCGCCGATATGCTGGAGTGACATTGGCGAACGTCAATTACTGGGTCCAGAGTTGGTAACGGAGACAGTGGAGAAAGTAAAGCAGATTCAGAATCATCTCCGTGCAGCCCAGGATAGACAGAAGCATTGGGCCGATACGTACAGACGTCCCCTGGAGTTTAAGGAAGGAGAGCACGTATTCTTGAGGATCTCGCCCACTCGAGGTACTATCAGATTTGAAAGCAGAGGCAAGTTAAGCCCAAGGTATATTGGGCCATTTGATGTCTTGGAGCGCATTGGTGAAGTGGCTTATCGTCTTGCATTACCTCCATTCTTAGAGGGAGTGCATGATGTATTCCACGTCTCGCAGCTGAGACGATACGTGACGGACACAAGTCACATAGTTGATCATTCTGAGATTTCGGTGGGCCCTAGCCTGAGATATGAGGAACAACCAGTAGGTATACTCGACACCAGTGAGAAGACACTGCGAGGGCAGACAATCAGACTGGTTCGGGTAGCTTGGAAACAACACTCTCCTGGCGAATCGACCTGGGAACGAGAGGATATCATGCGCCAGCATTATCCACACTTATTTGCAGATGCAGGTAAAACCTAAGCAATTCTTTTATTTCTGTAGTTCGTGCCTTTGTAGTCTACCCTTCGATTGCGAGGACGCAATCCTCTTAAGGGGGGTAGATTGTAATTACCCTAAATTTTCAGTTTGATAAAAACAAATTTTTGGGATTTTTCTACAAATTTTCAAGAATTAACATAGGTGCTTTGGTGATTATATAATTTTTAATTGCTAATAACTAATATTAAAATGTAATGAAAATATGATTTTATGGTGTAAAATAGAAAACCGAACTTAGGATAATTTTTCTAAATTTTATTGGGCCTCGGACCTATTTTTAAATACCCAAAAACTATTTAAAACTAATTAATTAATTAAATTATTATTATTATTATTATTGTTATTATTATTATTTTAGTTTTTAGGTCCGGCCCGGCCTAGTGGGCCGAAGCCCAGCCCAGCCAGCCTTAGGGCCGCATCTGTTGAGTTATTCCTTGTGTCGAGACTGTTAGATAGAGGTTCAGGGTCAGCGCACTATCGCTGACCGCTTGGGAAGGGGAAGACAGTTACTAGACGTTTGGGCTACTCTGCACGCGCTTATATATGTACCTGTTGTGATCCTGTTTGATAGTGTAGTGGTAACACCCGTGTGTCTCTGTGCTCGGAGCTGCGGTACGACCCGTGTGTCTCTGTGTTCGGAGCTGCGGTTTTATTTTGGACAGCCCACGCGTCGAACGTTGTCTTTAAACTGAGTCACACTAGTTGGTTATGATAGAGTACCCTGTCGTGCACTTGTACTTTCTGTTTACTTGGCATGTTGTATTTCTGTACCTTGTTACGTCCCTCTGAGGACCTGGTTCCCTGCCAGTTTTGCAGCATAAATGATTACGGAGCATTCGGAGTTGCTATTGCAGTTGCAGGTCTTGCGGGCATGGTACAGGTACTCATATTAAATCTACCGGCATTATAGTTATCTTACCTTGTTTATTTCACCTGCTGTTGTAGCCTAGTTTTTATAGACTCATACTTATTCTCGAGTCTATTCGAGTCAGTGTGTTATTTGGGCGGCCGACTCTAGCACATTTAGCTCTTTCTTGTATACTGATGTACATTGTGGGTTGAGACATAGAGGTTTACATTTATGGAATATCTAGATAGTGCCCTTTTATATTACAGCTTATACGTATTCGAGTCAGACCAGAGTCTGGTCGAATACGTAGCTGGCGTGTCACGTATTCCTGGTCCTACGTATTTTGGGACTGGGGCGTGACATATTTTTGTGGTGGCCCATGCAGGTCCGATTTAAATCGTCTTGGTCACCTGACTGTGCCAAGCGAGCCTGCAAATTAGGAATAGATGTTATGATTGTTTGAATAGGATCTCAATCCATAATCGATTTTAAAACTCTTTGTATGTGATTATCGCCCTTGGACTTCCACTTTGCACTCGTTCAATCTTCGTATATATCGCTATCCTTGTTTCTCGCCCCCTATTGTTCGGGGAGACGAATGCTTGTGACTGATGATTTTCCTCCAGAAGAAGATCGAAGACCAGACGGCAGAAGACAGAATTCGTATACCTTTGTCTGAGAAGATTGTTACCTTATCAGGATAGATTGATGGGTTCCTTGGATTCTAGAACTAGTGTGGAAGGTTGGTAAGAGAGTTGGACCCAGTAGTACCCTTCCCGTGCTTGAGGTAACAGTGATCTTGAGAGTACTGAGAGCTAGAAGGATTGATGATCGTGACCTAGATTGATTTATGGAAATGCATAGCCTAATGATGGAAACTAGTGGTTGTATATGATAGCAATACCAGGAATGATATTATGGACTAGAGGAGATAAAATTTCAAGCTCTCACATGGAAATAAAATGATGGAAATTTTAGTATGAGAATATTAAGTATGATTGTTGACATCATTATTAAAATTATAATTTTGACTTGGAGAGATAAATAATGAAAAGAAGAAATTCGAAGAATAAAATTTTTGGGAAGACCTTGAGGAAAAGAGAAATTATACATTAGGCAAGAAGGAATTTTTCTTTTGGAGGATTATTGTGGTAAACAGAACGGGAGAATTTATTTTGAGGTTAAGTCTGGACGATGACATTGTCCTAGGCATGGATTGGTTGAGCCAATACCACGCAACGCTAGATTGCCATCGTGGTTGTGTCATCTTTAGACCCCCAGATCACCCAGAGTTTGAGTTTCTTCGGGGAGCCCGAGAGCATGGTGTCCAACCCACCCTAGCGACACACATTGCTGAAGGTGAACCGATGTACCCTCACTTTATAGCAGAGTTCGAGGATGTGTTTCCAGAGGATCTTTTAGGCCTGCCACCTGACAGAGAGATGGAGTACGTTAAAGAGTTGACTCCCAGAGCCGAGCCAGTTATTCTCTCGTCTTCAGACTAGCACCGATATAGTGGGTTGAGTCGAAGATCCATAGTAGAGGATATCTTAGACAAGGGTTTCAGTCGGGCTAGTATTTTTCCATGGGGAGCAACTACCTTATTGTACCAAAGAAGGACGGGACGATAGGTTGCATAACGATTACAGGGAATTAAATGCCGTAGCAATAAAGAGCAAGTACCCTTGTCGCACATCGAAGATTTATTTGAATCAGCTAAATGGAGCATATGTATTCTCGAAGATCGATCTCAGATCAGACTATCATCAGATCAAGGTACGGAGAGAGGACATTCCGAAGACGGCGCTTCGGATGAAGTATGTGCTCTATGAGTTTTTAGTCATGACCGTTTTGTTTGACCAACGCGCCAGTAGTATTTATGAGCTTGAGGAACAAGGTTTTCCACCAGTACTTGAATAAGTTCGTGGTGGTATTTATAGACGATATCCTGATATATTCCAAGAGCCAGGAGGAGCATGAGAGACATCTCAGGATTGTGTTGGAGACGCTGAGACATGAGAGGCTGTACGCCAAACTCAGCAAATATGAGTTTTGCTTGGATAGAGTACCATTTCTGGGACACATAATCACTAGAGATGGACTATCAATTGATCAGGAGAAGATAGCTGCAGTAGAGACCTGGCCTACCCCTACATCAGTTACGGAGGTTAGGAGTTTCCTCGGACTTGCCGGATATTACCGGAGGTTCGTGGAAAACTTTTTAAGGATATCTGCGCCTATGACGCAACTGAAGCGTAAAGGCGAAGAGTTTATCTGGACCGACGAGTGTCAGGCGGCTTTCGATGAGCTGAAGAAGCGTCTGACATCAGCACCGATTTTGACACTACCCTCAGGATCAGGAGGATTTGTAGTGTACAGTGATGCGTCAGGGAGCGGATTGGGATATGTACTGATGCAACACGGCAAGGTGATAGCCTATGCATCGAGACAGTTGAGAGTTCATGAAAAGAACTATCCGACGCACGACTTGGAGCTAGCTGCGGTGATATTTGCACTAAAACTATGGAGACATTACCTTTATGGTGAGCGTGTTGAGATTTATACAGATCATAAAAGCCTGAAGTACGTCTACACGCAGAAGGAGCTCAACATGAGGCAGAGACGTTGGCTAGAGTTGATGACAGATTGTGACATTGAGCTACAGTACCACCCTGGCAAGGCGAACGTCGTAGCAGATGCCTTAAGCAGGAAGCCCATGGCATACTTTTTGACGACGCAGCGACAGTTGCTAGAGGATCTCCAGGAGCTTGGGATAGAGATCGTATTGCCAGGCATGGATGGACAGATGGCCAGTATTGAGGTTCAGTCTACTTTGATTGAGAGGATCAGGGCAGCATTGCCTACAGATGCGAGATTTCGACGTCTGCGAGAGAGAACAGAAGCCGGCCTGCAGACGGGACTCAGGATTCATGAAGACGGAACGCTGAGGTGCGGAGATCGCCTATATGTTCCGAGTGGCGAGCTACGCCAAGAGTTGATGACAGAGGCTCATAGCTCGATATATTCCATTCATCCCGGGGGTACGAAGATGTACCGAGACTTGAGACAGCATTTCTGGTGGCATGGGATGAAGAGAGAAATTGCAAGATTTGTGGCGAAGTGTTTAGTGTGTCAGCAAGTCAAGGCTGAACATCAGAGGACTGCAGGATTATTGCAGCCACTCCCCATTCCCGAGTAGAAGTGGGAACACATTACCATGGACTTCGTCACAGGATATCCGCGAAGCCCTAGCGGAAAGGATGCAGTTTGGGTTGTCGTAGACAGACTCACCAAGTCTGCACATTTCTTGCCCTTCCGAGTTGGGCAATCCACAGAGATACTAGCTGACATGTATATGAGGTAGATAGTATGATTACATGGAGTGCCTGTCAGCATCGTATCGGATCATGATTCCAGATTCACGTCACATTTTGGCGGAGTATGCAGGAGAGCTTAGGAACTTGTCTCAAGTTCAGCACTGCGTATCATCCACAGGCTGATGGACAGTCAGAGCGCACGATACAGATATTAGAGGATATGTTGAGAGCATGCATGATTGATTTTGGAGGATCATGGGAGGACCATCTACACTTGGTGGAATTTTCCTACAATAACAGTTACCAGGCCAGCATACAGATGGCACCTTATGAGGCACTATATGGCAGGAAATGCAGGTCGCCAGTTTATTGGAGTAACGTGGGAGAGCGTCAGATACTTGGGCCTGAATTGGTGACACAGACAGTGGAGAAGGTCAAGCAGATTCAGAGCCACCTGCGCGCAGCACAGGACAGACAGAAACACTGGGCGGATGCGCACCGCAGACCATTGGAGTTCAAGGAAGGTGACCACGTATTTTTGAGGATATCGCCCACTCGTGGTACCATCAGATTCGGAGGCAGAGGCAAGCTGAGTCCGAGGTATATCGGACCTTTTGATATTTTGGAACGAGTTGGCGAAGTGGCTTACCGCCTTGTATTACCTCCATCATTAGAGGGAGTACATGACGTATTTCACGTATCGCAGCTGAGGAGATATGTCGTAGACCCTAGCCACGTGCTTGATCATTCGGAGATTACAGTCGGGCCTAGTCTGTCTTATGTAGAGCAGCCAGTTGAGATCCTCGATCGCAGCGAGAAGACTTTGAGAGGATAGACGATTCGACTGGTCAGAGTGGCATGGAAGCACCATTCACCAGGCGAGTCTACTTGGGAGCGCGAGGATTCTATTCGACAGCGATTCCCGTACTTATTTGAGGAGCAAGGTACGAATTTAAGTACGGCAATTTAATTATTAGTTATTTTAAATTCTGTTAGATATTATCGTGCTTTACTTTTAATTTCGGGGACGAAATTTTTCTAAGTTGGAAAGAATGTAAACCCCCTCAATTTTATTTTGTAGATAGATAGAGTGGACCAGGAATATTTTGATAGAAGATATTGAGGTTTAGAGTAGAGGATATTTACCTGGAATTTTAATCCAATTAATTAAAATAGTGACACACCCGATCTTTGTCTAATTATTCGGAGCCCATTATCAGCCCATGAATTCCGTACAAATATTGTACACTCGACTCAACTCGCCAAATTAGGCACTGGACTTTTCTGACTGTTAAAATCAACTTTCGTGCGCTCTAAATTAATTGCGCAACATTCCGAAAATCGTAAACCGTATTTTATTCCATGTCGGACACCTGTGTCGTTACCCTCGATTTTGGGGTACAACTTAACCCGTTGAGCCGGACCAACTAAAGGGTCCAAGACCGACTCTAAGCTCCCACTATTTTTGGTCTTTGTGCCGTTTCCAGATTTTGACCCCGCGGGCCCCAATTAAATTAAATTCGCGGGACGCGTTATCGTTAATTAAATCGGGATTTACCAACTCTATAAATTCTATTTTAATATTAAACTAATCCCAATGCCCTCCAAATTTGACCCGCGCCTGACGCGTAACGCCCCCTCACTATGACATTTTTAAATATATTTTTTTCTCCGCAATTTTTGCGTCATTTCTGTGTCCATGCAAATTCCCGAATTTACGGGGGCTTAGTCGCAATTATCAAATTGTTGGCAACATCCTATTGGTCATGAATAAATGAGATGGTCCCAATATAGGGTCCCATTCTCACCCACCTATTCCTCACATGAAGAAACCCCTCTCCTATTCATGTTAAATCTCATCCATCCATTTGAATGGATGGATCCCAACCCTCCAATTCCCACACACTATCCTATAAAACCATCACATCACCCTCACCACTCCCCAAACCGGCCCTAATCCCAATGCATTGAAAAACTCTCCCTCTCTCTCTCTCCTCCATCTTCCATTTATTCTTCATGCAAAGCAACGCCTTCTTCTTCCCTTATTCTACTTCTCCCTTCCTTCTTTGAGAGATCTGACCGGAGCTGCTCCCGCTGACCGGACGGAGCAGTCTCGCGGACCGGACGGAGCAGCCTCGCTGACCTGACGGAGCTGCCCCCGCTGACCGGACGGAGCTGCTTCCGCTGACCGGACTGAGCAGCCCCCGCGCAGTGCACCGCCCGACTCCCCCGGCTGTACAGAGCCACTGCCGACCCCTGCGTGCGTCTCCCTCCGCCGGCGCAAATCTCCACCGCCCAGCAGCTGTGCGGCGACGTCGATCCGACGTTCCCGCCGGAGTGCAGACCCCCCCCGCTGTGCTCTTTCTGACTGTGCGTCCCCGCCGGCGCCGTTCTTCGTTCCCCCGCAGCGTGCGTCCCCGCCGGCGCTGTGGATCCTCCCCCGCTGTACAAGCAGCCGACCCGCCGCCGGACTGCACTGCTGTCCCGCCGGCCAGAGCCCCCGTCCGACTTCTTCATCTCCTTCTTCACCACCACCACCCGGCCATGACCCATTGCACGGCCAACACCTCCCCGCTCCGGCCTCCTCCCTATCCGAACGCTACCAGCCTCCACTCCGGCATCAACTACCACGTCAAGGTATATCTCCTCCTCTCTTGTTTAAAATCAGATTTATGTGGGTGCTTAGTCATTTGGAAATTAAAATATGGTTGGAAATGGAAAAGTTTTGTGTTGAACTAAACAGTGTAAGTATAGGCTGAACATGCAAGAATGAAAGTGTTCAAAATGGATTAAGGAGCTAGGTTTCGGATGTACTGATGTTGGGGAACTGTTGTAACAATGAGAAGTAATTATTTGTGTGCTTCCATGCAAGGAGAAATGAGGAATGGGCATTTTCGTTAGTTAGGAAATGTCATGGGTTGGTGATGATTTTAGGGTTGATATTAGTTAGGAATTGCCTTGTTGTAGTTAAAATCACCTTGTGCATATGTGGGCTCATTAGAATGAAGAAATGAAAGAATGACTAATGTGTCCAATGGAGACAGAATGGAGACAGGGAATAATATTACCATGTTTATGATATAATAGAGGTTCTAGAATGTTAGTAGTTACCCCTAAAATAGATAGTTGCCATATGAGTATTATATCAGACCACGAGACAAAGAATTGAGGACGGGAAATTATTAGATAATTTTTGAGACTGAGTTTAGTGTAGCTGTGTGTCGATCCCCGCTTGACATAGAATAGATTATTGATTTTAGATTTGTATCTCTTCTCTAGGTATTGCGGGACCTGAGGACTTGGACGCAGTACCCGATCCCCGTCAGCAGCAGCCGCACGCAGGCAAGTGTACCTTGCCACCCAGTATTTCAGTTTACAGATATTGTTTTCTTATTGTACATTGTGCGCTTGTTTACGTTGATGTTCGATATTCCGTGTCCGGTTCACAACCGGGTGTTGACTTTCGACTTAACGACCTAGAATTATTCTGATGTTTTATAGAACCTCGATGCACGTACCAGAGTACATCGATACCCCAGGACACACTTATACACTGTGTTCGTGCCAGATTCCTGTATCCTGATACTGACATCATGACCAGAGACTGGGACGACCTTAGGGTCACTGTGATCGTGCCAGATTCCTGTATCTTGATACTGACATCATGATCAGAGACTGGGATGACCTTAGGGCCGCGTCTGTTGAGTTATTCCTTGTGTCGAGATTGTTAGATAGAGGTTCAGGGTCAGCGCACTATCGCTGACCGCTTGGGAAGGGGAAGACAGTTACTAGACGTTTGGGCTACTCTGCACGCGCTTATATATGTACCTGTTGTGATCCTGTTTGATAGTGTAGTGGTAACACCCGTGTGTCTCTGTGCTCGGAGCTGCGGTACGACCCGTGTGTCTCTGTGTTCGGAGCTGCGGTTTTATTTTGGACAGCCCACGCGTCGAACGTTGTCTTTAAACTGAGTCACACTAGTTGGTTATGATAGAGTACCCTGTCGTGCACTTGTACTTTCTGTTTACTTGGCATGTTGTATTTCTGTACCTTGTTACGTCCCTCTGAGGACCTGGTTCCCTGCCAGTTTTGCAGCATAGATGATTACGGAGCATTCGGAGTTGCTATTGCAGTTGCAGGTCTTGCGGGCATGGTACAGGTACTCACATTAAATCTATCGGCATTATAGTTATCTTACCTTGTTTATTTCACCTGCTGTTGTAGCCTAGTTTTTATAGACTCATACTTATTCTCGAGTCTATTCGAGTCAGTGTGTTATTTGGGCGGCCGACTCTAGCACATTTAGCTCTTTCTTGTATACTGATGTACATTGTGGGTTGAGACATAGAGGTTTACATTTATGGAATATCTAGATAGTGCCCTTTTATATTACAGCTTATACGTATTCGAGTCAGACCAGAGTCTGGTCGAATACGTAGCTGGCGTGTCACGTATTCCTGGTCCTACGTATTTTGGGACTGGGGCGTGACATGGCTGCACTGCTCGTTCTGAGCGGTCGATCTCTGGCGGGAATGGTGGCAGACCCGGCTGCTCGGCTTCTCCAGTCGAGGGGCAGGCGGGAAGAGGAGGAAGAAGGGAGAGCAGGGAGGTGATCCGGCGGGTGGAGACGGGCACAGGCGGAGGGGAACGGCTCCAGTAAGGGGCTGACCCGGGGGTGGGTCGTGTTCGCCGGAGGGGGAGGTGAACAGTAAACAAACGGATGAACAGTGACGGCTGGGAATTAGATTTAGGGGTGGGTTTTAGGTTTAACCTAGAAAAAAAGAAAAAAGAAATATAATTGTATATTTATACATGTAGAAATTTGGGCTTGGGTCAGTGCTCCTTGGGCTTGGGCTTCGGCTCTCATGGGGATGATAGGAGGGCTAGAATTTGCATTAATTAAATGCAAGGATAGATTTAAAATAACGGGACGATGTTGCGCGTTGCACATCCCAAAAATTACAGAAAAATCCACGTGAAGGGAAAATTGGATTTCTTCATGAATTGTCCAATGGTGGGGATACCTCAATGCGCTTTTGTATAAAAATGCCCAATAATAAGAAAATTGCACAAAGGCGGTAATTAGCTTTTAATTAATTAAATCGAATGCGCATGATGTTCTAGAATTAATTAGAAGTACATGGGAATAAAATTGGGTGGGACATAAGTGTCAGGAACGTAGAAGGTACAGTGTAGAATATTAATAAAATTTGGGTTGTACAAAACGGTCAAGATTGTGTCTCCAATTCCGATTGGGACGCACAAGGGTACAAAGTTAGAATTTATTTAAAATTAAGAAATAACGTTCGCGACGTTTATTATGCAGCTAAAATATAGCACCAGAGAGCATGATTATAAGTTACACAAAGGTCAAAAAGGTAGGCGGGCACGTCTCGGACAAGGGTATAAAGTTTGTAGAAAGGAATGGGCTAGTGTAGTGCTCCAATTATTGGAGGAACGGTAAGGCGCCCTATTTGTCATATTTATTGCATAATTAAATAAATAAAATATTCTATTTCTATTTGGGTTCAAACCAGCCCTAATTTCACTATCTAAGCAAAGTAGGCCTAATTTTGGGTGAGGGGGTTTACAATCTACCCAACTTGAAATAATTTCGTCCTCGAAATTAAAAATTAAGGTAGGGTTCTCTCTATCCAATCTTACTTGGTTACAGTCTAAAGAATTCTCCTCATGTTAACATTGCAGTTTCTATCCAACTTAGAATTTATCCATCTATCATCTAAGGCTATACATCTAAGAAAGCTATGCCCCAAATTATTTAATCATGTTATGGAAACCTCAAAATTTTTAACACCAAAGATATCATCTATGATATGCCCTTAATCATTTATAAAAGATAGTCACCAACAATGCGATTGGCCTATGGGGTATATCTAGTACTATCTATATATCAAACTTATACCAAGCAAGATGTTTCGTCTTTCCGAAATAAGGGAAGACGAAGATCAATAACAAAGAGTTCAAGGGAGAGGTAATAGAATAGAAGTATCGGGATCAAGGCGTTTAAAAAATTTAAATGGGAATTGTCAAGGCAGTTGTGGATTGAAATCATATTTTAGTAATTCCTATTCATATGCTCGCATCGGTACAGTTATGTACTTGATATGATATGCTTCGTCATATCTAGAGGGTAAGTATATTTGTCTACTGGTCAACTATACATCTCAATCCACGTAAAATAGTATTGCGGAGGGCGAACCAAGCACACTAAGGCTAGCTAGACCTTAATACACTGATTCTGAAATGTATTAGTGTGTCAACCCACTAATACATATGTCATGAACAAGCTCGATAAGGAATAAGCTTGCAAAAACTAAGCTATAACAGTAGCATAAGTCAAGGTAGTACATAAAATATAAATATGCTGGATCATGATGAAAGAAGTCACAAAATATTTCAAGTTCACAAGAAGTTAAGACTATACAATCTCTACAGTTGTCATAGTGACTCCTTGTCTAAGTCGCTAGTTGAGCAAATATGGACATGGGCCTCTAAGTTCTCATGGTTTGGATAAACAATATCTTCTTATGCAAGCATACAATTAATGTCGTTCAGTTATACTTCAATAATAGGTCAAAACACTAGGTGATACTATGTTGTGAGGTATACTACCCAACTTATAACAATTTAACTACTATTGTAATTGTCTTAAAGATACCGTAGAAGCTCCTGTTAAGGTCTACAAGAAGGGGTCTTGGTACTTATTAGGGTATCCTCTTTTATTACATAGGTCATGGTCATCTTACATCTTAGTCATAGTGCTTATAGAACAAGTGTCAATAGTAAGGATAGAAGAGTTACTGGCCGTCAAGGGGAAGGGATCTAACTTGTATCGAGGTAGGGGTACAAGTTACGCAATTTAAAAACTAAGGGATAATCATCAGGTCACAATCTACCAGAATAAAAACTTATCAAGTTCTAACTACCAATCACATAATTAAAAATTCAAGATTACAACTATAACTTTAGCAAACTATATATCCTATCATAAAATACAATCACTCGGTCTACAATCAGGAGCGTCAGATGGCACGAATTGAAAGACGGAGAAAAGAAGAACATAATTTAGTCGTCGCGCCATTAGCGAATGTTAAGGCCGTAGAGGAATTATACGAAATTTAAAATAGGGGCTCTAGATAGCATCATGGTTTTCTAAATGGGAAGTGGTATGCTAGTTGATATGTTTGAGGTATGATTAGAAAAATATTCTATGCATTGCTCTTGGCTTTCTAAGGTACTGTCTGCTTATCTCAAGACAAGAATCTAAATTTATAGTTCTCTAATACTTATCTAACTGCGAAGGTTAGGTTCAGTTCTAATATTCAATTTTGGTTTTCTATTGGTTCCTCAATACTAGGGTGAAACATTATGGTAAACTTCTAACTAACTCTAGTAGTGCCTATACTACTCTCAAGTCTTCATAATACATCAGGGGGTAATGGTAAACCAATTCTAGAGATAAAAAATTCTAGGGTTCACTAGATATTCTAAACTTAGTGGTGTGTCTATATTCTCGTTGTATTCTTAATAGGTGTGCTACCCTAATTATCATCCTAATAACAGGAGTTCCTATATTCTAGCAGAAGGCTATACTCAAAGAACTATTAGGGAAGTACAGGAATTAAGCAGGATACAATTGTTCAAATAGAACAGATAGGAGGAAGATGAATCATGGTCAATTATGGATGAGATCCTATACTCTAGTCCTAGGTGCAGGCTTGTCCGGTATAGTAACATAACCGAGACAATATGCTCTCGACCTGCATGGGCCACCACCAAAAACATGTCACGCCCCAGTCCCAAAATACATAGGACTAGGACAAGTAAGCATGTCAGCCGCATGGATATGGAAACTCCAATATATGGAAACCAACATCCATACGTACGCTGTAATATGAATATCAAATCCACACGTGGTATAAAGTTATGTCACAAGTCACAGGGTATAATCTAAATCTCATCCACAAAAATCAAATATAAATAAATAATCAATATCTATGAAACTAGATCTCAATAAGAAGTATCTAAGGATGATAGTTGGATGGAAACAAATCTACTACCAACTCGAATGTAAAAGTAAATACAATATAAGTTCAACACAATAAATACGATATAGGAATACCAGCTAACAATCACGGGCTCGAAGAGAAGACATTCTCAAAATATATGTAACCATCCGAATCTGCGCTCCTGCGAATACTCAATAACAGATACACCTGGAAGGGGCCAGGTCCTTAGAGGGACGTAACAAGATACATAAAACACATGCCAATAAAGTATTAAAATAAATATCCAATGGGGTTGCCTAACCGTCTAAATGAATGCAGTTAAGAACAACTTTCCCCACAAGTGAGCTATCTGGCTGAAAACTGGGATTGGCATGACTCTCTCGGAGAATCAGGGGCCTCAAAGCATGTTATCTTTTGAACGACAGAGGCCGCCAAGTAGTATAGGGGTCATCACCGCCCGTATCTCCAGCGGAGCTTCCGGGTTTCAAAAGGAAAAGTTTAAAGGAGCCCAAATGCGGTACTTGTTGTTCTCCCCACCCCATGCTCTAAGCATGTCACATCTATGACACGATAATACCTCTAATAACTGCCAAGTCTACTAGCATGCAAAGTTTCTAACAGCAGTTATTCCTAACGTACGACCCACATGTACAGGAGGCCAAACCCTGCACGCCAGTCCGTGATCTATATGAGACTCACAACTCGTGTAACAATTGTGTCACGGCCAATGAACCTAATGATGCTACATGATAATGGGGTAGTCTCATAAACAAGGTCAATGCAAATATATAAATAAAAACATGTCATGACGACACCGTCGTGCGTATTTTATATAATAGTTAAGATATATGAATTAAAGACAGAAAATAAAGATGCATGCAACATATGGAATATAAATAACAGTACAATGGCAAGGTATACTTGTCTGGCAAGAAAGCTGCAATGTACCAATAACCTGCTCCAGAAGTCGCGCAGAATAAATCCAACATCCTATGTACATATAATATAATACAATAAAATCATTAGTCATTACACTAGCACATACATAATCATATTTACACTGGACTCAAGGGAATACTAGGGGTGGCACTAGTAATCTAACACAGTCAATTGTGCGACTACTTACACGGGTGCCCTATATTAAATATTGTATCACAGTCAGTCAGTCAAAATAATATATGTCTAGGCCAGTACATAAACGTACACAAGACAGTCATCTAGCATGTTCTTAGGATTAACTTGGTCAAGGTAACCATGGAGTAATCCACAGTATCCTTGGGTCATACAATATAAATGCACCTATAGTCATAAGCATATAATTACTTATATAATACAGTCATCTATATACGTATTTATATATATATATATATCACTTAATTCCTAATAGGCGTATGTGTACGCGTACAAGTTATTGGGTTCACCGAATCAGGGTTTGCAGTCAGCTAAGCAATACACATGTCCTAATGGTACCCACACGAACATACATAAAAGGAGAAGGTAGACAGGTTCATACCTTGAAGTACGTGCACGGGTACGACGGTGAGGTTGACGACGCTGATGATGACTATAACGACGATGATGGTGAGGACGACAATGATGACAATGGTTGTGATGGGTTAATAGTTTATTGGTGAATATGATGATGATGGGTTGATGGTTTAATAGTGAAGATGATGATGATGACGACGATGCTGAGATGACGATGAAGTAATGACGATGAGGTGATGACCATGTTGACAACGATGATGATAATATAGGTGGTGGTGGTGGTGACTGCTGCCGGAGTTTGGCCAGTCGAAGGAGAAGGAGGGGACAGAAAGTAGGGAAGGGACTCGGGGGAAAGGAGAAGAGGTGGTGGAGGCGCTGCTCCGGCCACGGGGAGGCTGAGCAGGGCGGAGGAGGTAGAGGCAGTGGCTCGAGGGGAAGAGGAGTCTGGTCGAGAGGCTGTTGGAAGGGGGTGGAGGAGTTGATTCAGGGGAGATGGCCGGAATCGATGGAGGTGTGGTGGTCGTGATGGGGTTGGCCGGGTGGCAGGGAGGTGGAGAAGAGGATGAGAGGGAGCTGTCGAGTCAGGGTGGCTGCTGCTCGACTTCGGTGATGTCGAGTCGAGCAGGGAGGCGAGATCGACGAGGTGGAGGCTTCATGTAGCCGGGGTCGGGACGGCGGCTCCTGGCAATCCACGGCTCGGTGAGGAGTGGGTTCGACTGATGGACGGAGGAGGAGAAGGGAGGCTCGGGATCGAGGTAAGGCGGCTACACTGCTCGTTTTGAGCGGTCGATCTCCGACGGGAATGGTGGCGGCCATGGCTGCTCGGCTTCTCCAGTCGAGGGGCAGGTGGGGAGAGGAAGAAGAAGGGAGAGCAGGGAGGTGATCCGGCGGGTGGAGACGGGCACAGGCGGAGGGGAACGGCTCCGGCAAGGGGCTGACCCGGGGGTGGGTCATGTTCGCCGGAGGGGGAGATGAACAGTAAATAAACGGATGAACGGTGACGGCTGGGAATTAGATTTAGGGGTGGGTTTTAGGTTTAACCTAGAAAAAAAGGGAAAAGAAATATAATTGTATATTTATACATGTAGAAATTTGGGCATTGGTCAATGCTCCTTGGGCTTGGGCTTCGGCTCTCATGGGGATGATAGGAGGGCTAGAATTTGCATTAATTAAATGCAAGGATAGATTTAAAATAACGGGGAGATGTTGCACGTTGCACATCCCAAAAATTACGAAAAAATCTACGTGAAGGGAAAATTGGATTTCTTCATGAATTGTCCAATGGTGGGGATACCTCAATGCGCTTTTGCATAAAAATGCCCAATAATTGGAAAATTGCACAAAGGCGGTAATTAGATTTTAATTAATTAAATCGAATGCACACGGTGTTCTAGAATTAATTAGAAGTATATGGGAATGAAATTGGGTGGGACACAAGTGTCAGGGACATAGAGGGTACAGTGTAGGATATTAATAAAATTTGGGTTGTATAAAACGGTCAAGATTGTGTCTCCAATTCCGATTGGGACGCACAAGGGTACAAAGTTAGAATTTTTTAGAATTAAGAAATAACGTTCGCGACGTTTATTTTGCGGCTAAAATATAGCACCAGAGAGCATGATTATAAGTTACACAAAGGTCAGAAAGGTAGGCGGGCACGTCTCGGACAAGGGTATAAAGTTTGTAGAAAGGCATGGGCTAGTATTGTGCTCCAATTATTGGAGGAACGGTAAGGCACCCTATTTGTCATATTTATTGCATAATTAAATAAATAAAATATTCTATTTCTATTTGGGTTCAAATCAGCCCTAATTTCACTATCTAAGCAAAGTAGGCCTAATTTTGGGTGAGGGGGTTTACAGGATGCCACCTAGGACTCGATCACAGCATGGAGGAGCCGCTTCTGAGGGATCTTCGACTTCCCAAGATCTTGCCCCAGTCACTTCTCTGGTGATTGTCATATCAGCTATGTTCGGGTTCCACCCCTAGTATAGAGGGTTATTCCAGCTGTGACTGAGGGACTTCTACCTCCACCTCCCGTGCCGACAGATGCGATCAAGATGTTCGCACTGTTTTACAAGATTTTGGAGGCTCGGAGGGCCCAGTCAGAGGTTCACCGGAGGAAGATCGACGTGTTACAGGAGGGTATTAAGAGTGCTCATCAGTTTTCCCGTGCTGCAGTAGATAGAGTTTCCAATCTAACATCAAGTTTCTCCGTAGTATGCCCCGCATTTGTCGAGTAGTATCCAGGACTCTCAAGAAGCTGGAATCTCGGGTCTTCAAGGGGGTCGAAGGTCTCATCTATGATGATGATTGGCTCAAGGATAACGAGTATCTCTTGAGGGTGTCCCATCTTGCTCAGGATATGAAGGTTGAGGCAGCAGGACTTCAGCTGTTCGATATCGTCCGTACTTGGTTCAAGAATGAGCTACTTCTTGCTGAAGCAGGGCGATCTTGGGAGGTGTTCAAGAACCTCTTCAAGAGGAAGTTCTTTGCTCGAGTGGACAGGTTGGACTTGGGAAGGCAATTTGAGAGCCTTACTCAGGGGGGCATGTCTATGGAGGAGTACGCCGCAGAGTTCGGGAGGTTGAGCCAATTTGCAGAGTATTTGGTGAGGGAGCCAGAGGTTCAGGCTATCTGCTTTCGCGAGGGTCTGAATTGGGTAGTAAATATCCTTATTCCATCTTTTTATCAAACGTATTCTGAGATACTTGCGGAGGCACACAAGATTGAGCGGGAGTTGAGCTTGAAGCCCAAGAGAGATCACGATTCTTTTTTGGGGGATAGTAGCAGCATAGGGCCTGCTAAGCGTCCTTCTCTCCGGTTTAGGCCTTTCCAGCAGCCACAGTAGTATTTGACTCCAGCTTTGGCGTAGGTTCACCAGGCACCACATCAGCAGAATAGACAATCACAGCACTCTTTCTACCACTGCTGCAAGAAGATCGGTCATATCTAGGAAGTTTACAGGAGAAGGTTGGGAGTTTGTCTGTATTGTGGCACAGAGGGGCACTAGATAATATACTGTCCTACCAACCCTCTTCGTGCAACTCAAGGAGCAGCTCCATCTCAGAGAGCACAGGCGAGGCCACATACAGTACAACCGAGGGGACCATCGCTTCCAACCCAGCAGCAGCGTTATGCCCAACACCAGCATAAGGGAGGTGCACCTCAGGGACGAGCATTTACTATGGTGGTCGAGGAGGCCGAGCCCACCGGAGAGAGTTGTACCTTGCCATTTATGTTATATGCAAGGCCATGAACTTGTATGTGTTCTTGTTGATATAAGAGTTAGGAGAAGTATAATCACTAGGCATGTGGACCTCGTTCGTGAGACATGCTTATTACTTAAGAATGTGTTATATATTTTTATAAATTTATGGAACGTGAAAACGTGATCAGGTAACCTTCTTAAGCACTCATAAGTACCTCCATGTGTTTAAAAGTTGTGCTTCTATATAGACTTGTGCACTTACAGTTCTAATTATGTTCAATCATGCTTACTTATTTTACTTCATTATATTTCTTGTTGTATTTCCTTCATGTATCTTGCCATGTTCCTTATTTCACTACTACATGATAGTACTTTCCATGCTTTATATCGTATGTAGTTTCATTTTTGGCTTTGGTTGTACTTGCTCCAATCATGACTGAAAATATTGACAATTTTAGGCGACGGTATTTGTATGTAGATCTACGGTGAGTACGTTGGCGATACAGATGTCACCAATGTACCAAATTATTCTTTGGATACGCACTAACATATTTTCTTTTTTATGATTATCGTATTATTCTTAGCTAGTAGGCTTAGTGGACTTTAGTTCTAGTTGTATCTATTTTATTCTACCAGGTTTATTTTCGAGACCATCTTCAGTTGTAGTGGATTATTTGGTAATTTCTTTAAGTAAATAATTTAGACTATTAGATTTAATTTCTTGTTATGACTTAGTTTGTGGATGATATGCATATCTTGTTACTTATTATGGAACATTGTTTATCATAGAAAGCGTACTATCGCCAATGTTGTAGCGTAGGCTGGACTTTGCCACGTACTTGTATCCCAAAAGTGGGAGTGGATCATGACAATAACAATGTAGGTAGATGCCTTTATACTAACAAGGATGGAAGTTGACTATGGCATATACGTCTCGGACACGCAAACATGTATGCAATTGTAAGACTATCCTCAAAGAAACTGGTAAGAGGTCTGTCGGATATCACTTTCAAGAAGGATATGGTCTATGTTGATTGTGAAAAGAAAAGAAAAGAAAAAGCAATCATATCCTCCTTCAAATCAAAAAAATATTGTAAGTACCTCTAGACCACTTCAACTTTTACATATGGATTTTTTTGGACCAAGCATAGTCATCAGACTTGGCTGTAAGCTTTATGGTTTTGTAATTGTTGATGAATTTTATAAATTTACTTGGGTTTATTTTCTTGTAAATAAAAATAAGACTTTTCAGAATTCGTTATATTTTGCAAAAAAGTTTAAAACAAAAAAGTGTTTATGATTACTCGAATCTGAAGTGATCATGGTGGCGAATTAGAAAATGCTTATTTCAAAAAATATTTATGATTCAAATAGTTTTTCACATGAATTTTATTGTCCAAGAACTCCTCAACAGAATGTGTTGTTGAGCGAAAGAATATAACTCTTGGTGATATTGTTAGAGTTATGTTGAATCAATTTAATCTTCCAAAATATTTTTGGGCTAAAGCTATAAATAAAGTATGCCATATTTTGAATAGGGTTCTAATTCGACCTATATCGAAGAAGACTCCCTATGAACTTTGGTTTGGTAGAACTCTAACTACTGTTACTTTAAAGTTTTTGGATGTAAATGTTTTATTTTAAATACCAAGGATAACTTGGGTAAATTTGATTCAAAAGCCGATGAAGGTATTTTTCTTGGTTATGCTGAAAAGAGTAAAGGTTTTAGAGTTTTCAATAAGTGATATTTAACTGTTGAAGAATCGATAACGTTACTTTTGATGATCTTAACAGTCAAGTAAATAGTGATAGCGATAATGAAGATGTCGGATTAATGTCCAACAAAGCACCTGAAGATACAACAACTAGTACATGTAATGCCCCGCTCCGTAAAAAGATATTACGTTAAAATTTTAGAGGGATCAACATATGGGATACAACTTGTGCTAAAAATTGAGATACTTGGATGGTGATGCAGACTTACTTAACTTGGACGGAGGGAATATCTATGAAGCATGGTTCGATGGTGTAGTTATACCAAGTTAGAAGATGGTGCATCACATCTAATCGTGGAATCGTAGGCGTATGTGGGATCGATGCATGTAGACTATATTTGTAGATGTGAGTAGATCTGTCCCTTCTCCTCTACTTCTTTATGCCCTAAGAAAATGAATAGTAGTAGTGCTTTACTATATTTTTTTTACTAAATGTTGCTCTAGTCCACATAAAAATAATGATACCTTATGTTCAATGATATAGTAATTAAAGAAACATATGAAGATAACTACTAGTAATATTTACACAAGAATGCTATAATTTATGTTTTATATGAGAAAAAGAAGTAACACTGTGCAAACCTCTTTACATACTGGTAACACTGATAACGGAATACTTAATACAATACATCTACGGACTGCATAAGTGCACAGGAAGAACAAAATAAAGTATAGACTCATAAATCACCCGAAAAGAAACAAAGATGAAAGTATGTTGGGACTTGCGGGTTACCAACCCATATGAGAAATGAGAATGTTGAATTCATGAGCATGATCGAGAGAAAGTCATTTATTTATATTTTTGTTACAGTGCATACATATTATGATAACTGTTCACACATCTGTATGGTCAAAAACAGGCTTTGCACAAGGCATAGATATATGGTTCCTCGAATGAGATGGTAACTGGGGCACTTGGATCATTCGGCCTAGGAGAAACAACCAAACCCATCGTATTTAAGTAGAAGAACACGAAATATTACAGGACCTATAGTCGGGCTTGCAAACTGGTCTGGAAGGGAGCATCATAATATGGCTAAGATGATACCTTTGCAGGGGCTCGCAATATGCATGTGAAGTGTTCATTACTTACCAGGGATATTCTATAATGGTGGCATGCATGTCATCAGTGACCTTCATATAGATATGCTGCATGTTAACAATTGTCTTTTGCAGGAAACATAAGTATGATATCTCATATTATATACAAGTATGGAACTATCATGCTATTGGTTCTCTCATCATTTATTTACGTTTTCGTTATCGTGCATATATATTATGATATTATTCACGCATCTATATGGTCACAGACAGGTTTTGCACAAGGCATAAGTATATAGTTCCTCGAACCAGATGCTAACCAGAGCAGTGGGATCGTTCAGCCTAGAAGAAACAACCAAAACTATGGTATTTAAGTAAAAGAACATAAAGTATTACGGGACCTATAGTTTGGCTTGCTACCCAGTCTGGAAAGGAGCGTCACAATATAACTAAGATGATACCTTCGGTGGGGCTCGCAACATGCACGTGAAGTGTTCATTACTTACCAGGGATAGTCTATAACGGTGGCATGCATGCCATCAGTGACCTTCATATAGATAGGCTTTATGTTGACAACTGTCTTGTGCAGGAAACATAATTATGATATCTCATATTATATACAAGTATGGAACCAACAGGCTATTGGTAAGATATCACCGATAAGTGATACATACTATCTTTCATGTCCTAAATTTTACTGCTCAATATATATAGACATGATGATACTATTCTACTCAATAAGATGAATGTTGTAATTTATTCTAGTCCCTCATAGAAAGGTCATATTTCTGATAACTACATAGCTCACATGATTCTTTAGGGTTGGTTTAGGTGAGTGGGATAGTTCTTCTCACCAGTACGCATTATGTACTGACCCACGTTTGTGGGAATCTCCAGTACTCAACTTTAGGGAGTGGCTGGAACTGTCTTGAGGCATGAAAGCATTGTTGGGTCGTGCAGAAGCTTTTCTTCCAAAGGATGTATCTTTTGTTATAAATGACATAATGTATGGAATATTGTATTTTAGTTGTATAAGTGAGATTGTAAGCCAAGACGACAAAGTTTAATGTAAGCCAAATGGCAAGTTTCAGTTGTAATCCAAAGAGTGTTGTAATATGTTGTAAGATATGTATTCAAATATCATTATCAATAAAGAAAAGTTTTTCAATCTATTCTATTGTGACTTCAATTTGTTTGCTTCTCTATGTTATTATATCGATATTTCTGAGAAAAAAAATCATGACTTGTCTATCTTCTTGCCTTGTAGAAGTATAATCTAGGCTTGTACGACATCACACCCATGGCTACTTTCGATTCTCAGAATCGGGACGTGACAAATTGGTTGCAGAGCCCGGTTATGTGTCCTTTGACTCGGCAAATTCTAAATCAAGGTTGTTTTCGCGATCACTCAAAGATGCTTCCACGAAAACTCAAAGTTGCGTCAGTGACTATTCAAAGTCTCTTTCGCGATTAGTTACAGTCACCTCAGTGTGTATCCAAAGTTGCCTTTTGCAAGTATTTAAAGTCGCTTATGTGATTATATAATTTGTATATATGATCGTTCTATGTTGCTTCCTCTATTGTTCTAAAGTGGTTCCACGATCGAGAATATTTAACCTCCTGGCTACACTCACAGGATGTTCCATATAATAAGCCTAAATATTGTGATGTCCTAGTTATGATTCTTGAATTGTAAATGATACCAAGAACCCAACGATGATTAGATGTCATAGAAGAATGACTTGTGATTAATAATTTGCATGTGGGAATAAAAATAAAATCAATATATGTATGTTGTAATCAATGAGAATAGTGCATGCGTAATTTTATTAGAGAAAATTAACAGAAATGTTGAGTTGATTCATCTACGATGGCAGAATAGTATTTTATATCTGAGTAATGAGTATTATGTTATAGCAGGCAATGCTACCATATGAAGGTAGTGTGGAAATGATGTTTGATCGGTGCAGAGTTAGTATAGTATCATGGGGGCCTTATTTCTGAGTGGTATATGCCTCTACTCTCTCAGTAATGCTTGGTGTATAGACCCTTCCATAAGTGATAGTGATAATAATGTCATGCCCCAGTCCCAAAATACGTAGGACTAGGAATACGCAACATGCCAGCCGTATGTATATGGCGGCTCCAATATGTGGAAACCATAACACATACGTATGCTATAGTATGAATATCCAATCCACAAGTGGTAATATACTGTCAACACAAGTCACACGCAATCTATATCTCATCCACAACACAAATAAAGAAATAGGAAATAAATAACTGAATCTCAAGAACGAAGTATCAAAGAATGATAGTCGGGTGGAAACAAATCCACTGCCAATCGACTATACTAAAAACTACTAAATGAGAGAAGAGATCAAATTCTAATATAAGATAATGACAATAAAGGAAATGGCAACTAGAACATCCATTAGCTGCGATGAATCAAAGGTACTCTGAAGGTAAGACCTCCTCAGTATGGTATGAAGCGTCAGGTTCGGGTCTGTACTCCTATGGATAATCCTGCTTTTCTATACCTAGAAAGGGACCGGGTCCTCAGAGGAACATAACACGATACATAGAAGCATGCTAATAAAGTACTAAAAATAAATATCAAATGGGTCGCCTAACCTTCTATGTGAATACAGTTTGAGAACAACTTTCCAACAAGTGGGCTATCTGGCCAAAATAGGATTGGCATAATTCTCTTAGAGATTCAGGGGCCTACAAAGCATGTCATCTTTTGAACGCCAGAGGCAGCCAGGTAATATATAGGGGTCATCATGACCACGCATCTCCGGCGGAGCGTACGAGTTACACAAGGAAAGTGCAAAGGAGTCCAAACGCCTTACTTGTTGTTCTTCCCATCCTATGCTCTAAGCATGTCATATCCATGACACGATAATACCTCTAAATAACTTCCAGGTCTTTTATCATGCAAATTTCTATCAGCAGTTATCCCTATCCGTCGCACGTCCTATACGTACCAGTGGCCAGCCGAATACGCAAGTCCGTATCCTACATGAGACTCACACTCTTGTAATAATAGTGTCATGGATAATGAAACATAAGAATGCCTCATGATAATGGGATGGTCTCATAAACTAGGTCAACATGCATATATATATAAATAAAAATAGAATACGACTCCACCGTCGTTGCACCTAAGTTATCCTTGGACATACAGTTTATATAGTAGTTAAAATATATGAACTAAATAGTCAGAAATAAAATACATGCATCATATGAAATATAAATCACAGTACAATGGCTATACTTGCCTAGCAAGCAATCTGTATAGTGTAAGCATCTAAACGTCAAGTACACAGGATCAGAAACTGTGGCCTCCGAATAAACGTCTCCAGATGCTGAAATAAACATCACCAATGTTCCCGGAATCAGCGAGATAAATAGAAAATACTACCCTTTCGTCCAATTTGGACACAGGGGCAAAACGGTAAATTTGGGTCAAAACAGGGTCCACATGTAGCCTACTTTGCACCGAAATGCGTGCCAGGGGTAAAGATCTCTAAATAGAATAAATATAGGTCAAAAAATTCTAAACGTTATTACAAACTCAACGGTATGTCCATTTTTTGGATTCCGGTGAGCAGAACACAAATTAACTCTTAAAGTCAACCGTGGGGGCCACAAATAGGTGGCTTGGTCAACTATCTCGAAATCGCGTGAAACTTGGATCACAGGACCAGCGTAATACCATGAATCCAATGTCGCAAGTTTTATCGTATTCTGACCAGCGTACACTAAATGGTGCGGTATTTTGTAAAAGTCGAGATATGGGGACTTTTTACGGATACAGGTTGATTCTGACTCGCACACACGTCCAAATCAGTTTTCGTGAAAGCCCACACGTCAGGACATACCATACGCACCTTTCGGTACAATTGGTATGTGATGGGGCGGTCCCGTTTGGCAGGGCGCACTCCGTATCACAATTACCAAAGTTTTAAAAATAAGTTTTTCATAAATTTTAACCCAATTTATCTCTGCATTTAACATAAAATAAAATAATCTAATTAACAGAGAATGATCTTGGTTATATAGAATTCTCATAGCAAAAAGTAGATTTGAGTTTGGATGTCTGTGGTGGGAGATAACAGCCTCTAAACATAGGTGGTTGAAATAGTTTTACTACAGTTTAAACATATGGTTTTTCTTCAACTTGGCCTCGATTTCTACCTAGTGTTAAGCGTTGTTCGATGGAAGCTAATTAATAGAGTTGAGAGAGGGATAGGTCATGATCATACCGGTGAAGACGGTTCAGAAATCGGTTGTGAGATTGGGCAGAAAATAATGCGTGAAGTAAAGCACATCGCTGCCAATTTCTGATGTGCTTACGCGGCATTTGTGAGGTCGTGCAGTGTACGGACGTTGACGGCCGACGGCACTCCGGTGGATGCACGGGGTGCTGCTGGAAGGCGGGTCAGATAAGAGGAGGATAGATATAGGTTTAGGTTTAGGGTTTATGACTAGGAGTATATATATATAAGGGGACGAAGATGAGAAGGGCTACGGGTTTCCTCTGCTGACTCGCGCCGGGGAAAAAAAGATTAGCAGTGGGTTAGGGTTTTAGACTTAAGGGTTAGTTTTGGGTAAAGGGTTTTGTTTAAGGTTTTATATTTCTTTTATTATTCTTTTCTTATTAATACTATTATTTATTTATTTATATATATATGGTATAAAATAAATTCCAGAAAATTTTTATTAGTAAATTCTAAAAATCTATTACCCTTCTACCAGACTTCCTAATAAAATAAAATACAATAATAGTTTTGTTCAATAAATTCTAGATGAGTATTTACCTAGGTAATTAATTCAATTAAATTATTTTTTCTAATTAACTAGGAAATAATACCATTAAATTAAATTATTAATTAAATCATTAATATATTTAAAATTAGGGGGTTTTATATTCTTCCCAACTTATAAAAGTTTCGTCCTCAAAATTAAAACTAAGTCACGATAGAAAAATCAAGGATGGTATAAGGTAGAAATGAACGAGGTAAATTCATACCATGGTCGACGAACAGATACGAAAAATATTTGCGCATGTCATCCTCGCACTCCCAAGTGGATTCTTCTGGCTCGCAATGCTTCCATGCCAAGCGAACCAAGGGAATAGACTGATTCCTCAACACATTCTCTCGACGATCAAGGATGCCCATGGGTTGCTCTTGGTATGACAAGCTCGGCCCAATGGTGATCTCAGAGTGGTCGAGAATATGACTGCTATCTGCCACATATCGTCTAAGTTATGACACGTGGAATACATCAAGTACTCCCTCGAGTGAAGGTTGTAGTGCCAGTCGATACGCCACTTCTCCCACTCTCTCTAGCACGTCAAATGGTCCAATATACCTTGGGCTCAACTTGCCACGCCCTCCGAATCGAATAGTGCCTCTAGTAGGTAATATCCTTAAAAAGACATGATCGCGCTATTTAAACTCCAAGGGACGACGATGAAGGTCTGCCCATTGCTTCTGTCTATCTTGCGCTACTCGCAAGTGCCCTTGTATCTTCTTCACCGTCTCTACGGTATTGACTACCAACTCTGGTCCCAGAATTTGACGTTCTCCCACGTCACTCCAACACACGGGAGACCTACACTTTCTTCCATACAATACTTCAAACGGAGCCATCTAGATGCTCGCTTGATAGCTATTATTGTAATAAAACTCCATAAGATGTAGGTGGTCCTCCCATGATCCTCCAAAGTCCAATATACAAGCCCACAACATATCCTCCAGTTTCTGAATAGTACGTTCGGACTGCCCATCTGTCTGCGAGTGTTAAGATGCACTAAACTTCAGACGAGTCCCAAGACTCTCTTGCATGCTTCTCCAAAAGTGAGATATAAAACATGAATCCCTGTCTGACACAATGCTGATCGGGATACCGTGCAACCTCACGATCTGCCTCATGTATAAGTCAGCCAAAGCTTCTGTAGACTGGCCAACTTTAAAAGGCAAGAAATGTGCGAACTTTGGTGAGTCGAGCTACTGTTACCCATACTGCATCTCTCCCACTTGGACTCTTGGAAAGACCCGTGACGAAGTCTATAGTGATGTGCTCCCACTTCCACTCAGGAATCGAAAGTGGTTACAGTAGCCCTATTGTTCTCTGATGCTCCGCCTTTACCAGCTGACATACTAGACATTTGGCTACAAAGCAAGCTATCTCTCTTTTTATCCCATGCCACCAAAAGTGCTGTCGCAAGTCACGGTACATCTTGGTGCCTCCAGGATGAATAGAATATATCGAACTATGAGCTTCTGCCATCAGCTCCTGTCGAATCCTTCCATTGGGAACATACAGACGATCACCATATCGTAATATCCTATCACCATGGATGTGCAATCCCGTCTTCTCTCCGGCCTCTGTCCTTTCTTTTAGTCTCCTGAATCTGGTGTCCGTAGGCAAAGCTGCCTTGATCCTCTCTACTAGTGATGACTGTACTTGTAAGTTGGCTAATATCCCATCTTCTCTGGGTAATACCACTTCTATGCCAAGTTCTTGCAAGTCCTCCAATAATTCCTTCTGTGTTGTCAAGAAGTAAGCTGCTGGTTTCCGGCTTAATACGTCTTCTACTACATTATCCTTGCTTGGGTAATAATGTAGCTCTATCTCAAAGTCCTTTATCAATTCAAGCCATCGACTTTGCCTCATATTTAGCTCCTTCTGTGTGAAGACATACTTGAGGCTTTTGTGGTTTGTATAGATCTCCACTCGTTCCCCATATAGGTAATGTCTCTATAGCTTCAGAGCAAAAATAACGGCTGCAAGCTCCAAGTCATGAGTTGGATGGTTCTTCTCATATACTCGTAACTGTCTAGATGCATATGCAATCACCTTGCCATGCTGCATCAATACGCATCCTAAGCCTTTTTTTGATGCGTTACTGTAAATCACATAACCTCCTGATCCTGATGGAATAGTCAATACTGGTACTGTGGTCAGTCGCTTTTTCAACTCCTCGAAAGTGGCTTAACACTCATCGGTCTATACGAACTCTTGATCCTTGCACGTCAACCGAGTCATAGGTGCTGCTATCCTTGAGAATTTCTCTATGAACCGTCGATAATATCCTGCAAGTCCAAGTAAACTCCTCACCTCCGATGTTGATTTAGGAACGGGCCATGTCTCAACTGCCGAGATTTTCTTCGGATTAATAGAAATACCATCTCCCATAACGACATACCCAAGAAACGAGACTCTGTCTAAGAAAAACTCATATTTACTGAGCTTCGCATATAACTGTTCTCTTCTCAAGGTCTCTAGGACAATCCGCAGGTGCTTCTCGTGCTTATCGTGGCTCTTTGAATAGGCAAGTATGTTATCTATAAAGATGACCACGAACTGGTCCAAATACTGATGGAATACTCGATTCATTAATTCCATAAAAATAGCTGGAGCATTGGTCAACCCAAATAGCATGACCAGAAACTCATTGTGTCCATATCTTGTCCTGAATATGGTCTTCGGGATATCCTACTTCCGTACCTTCACCTGGTGATATTCTGATCTCAAGTCTATCTTCGAGAATACCTTGGCTCTACTAAGCTGATCAAATAAGTCATCAATGCGTGGTAATAGATATTTATTCTTCACGGTCACTGCATTTAAGGCTCTATAGTCGATGCACATACGCACATACCCATCCTTATTTGGTACAAACAATACTGGTGCTCCCAAGGGTGATGCACTTGGTCGGATGAAACATTTCTTCTCTAATTCTGTCAACTGTGCCTTCCGCTCATCCATCTCCTTCTTCGTCAATTTATAAACATGCGACGATATGGGTGCTGCTCCCGGTGTCAATTCAATCGAGAACTCTATGTCTCTATCCTAGGGTAGTCTTGGCAATTCCTCTGGAAAGATATCTTAGAACTCTGAAATAATGGGGTGATAGATAATGTCGTCCATTATAAGCTGCACACCATGAAGGGCTTCTGTGGATCCTCGTGCAAACTCAAGTTTCGGCTGGCCTGGTACCTTAAAAAGAATGCTTCCTCCAAAACAGTCGAAGAAAGCGTGGTACTTGCTTAGCCAGTCCATCCCAAGCACAATATTAAAAGTTGGCATAAGGAGGACTAAAAGTTCGGCATTCATCTCTCTGCCACGAATCACTACATGACACGATCTACAAATCTGACTAACATGTACAACTCCTCCTTCGGTAAGAATTCTAACACAACTAGATAAAGGTGTAGTGGCAATATTATGTTTGGCAATAAAACTAGAAGATATGAACGAGTGGGTAGCTCCCGTATCAAATAATGTCACAGCAGGAAAAGTAAAAGCAAGAGTAATACCTGCTATAACATCAATCTCCTATTCCATGTCATCCACTTCTAGTACAAAAGCTTGTCCATTCCTCTGTGGTAGTCTAGGTCTGTCCCTCGTGAATTGATCATCTTGAGTAGGTAGCAGTTGTCCTCGCTGAAATCCTCCGGCTGCTGGAGGTCGAGGTGCTCCTGGTCTAGTCATCTACTGAACTGGCTTCGGTGCTGGAAGTGCTAGCCTCTGTATTGGCGGTAGAATTGTCAATGTCTGCTGTATTGGACAGTCTCTCACCATATGCTGTCCAGAACCATACCTCATACATTGTCCTAAGCGAGTTTGACAGTCTCTAAAAATATGTTCGTGTCTCCCATAATAATTGCAGTAGAGCTTCTCCAGAATATGGTATGGTCCTGCTCTATACTGCTGCTGCTGCTGCTGCTGTGCCAAAGGACGTCTGGTAGGCCCTCCTTGCTGTCCTTGTTGGTCCCTGTTGTGTCTTTAGTTGACCTCCTTTTCTCTTGCTGATGGTCTCTTGTAATCTAGCTTTTTTCAATAATTCGGCATAAGAGATCCGGGACTGTGAGCTAGTGTAGTATTGGAGCTCCTGAGTCAGTCCGTAGTGAAACCTCTTAGCCTTCTCTAAGTCATTCAGTATTAGGGCAGCGCCATATTTACTAAGGTGACTAAACTCTGCATCATACTCGTCAACTGTCTTGTTCCCCTATTTCAGATGGATGAACTGATCATACAACTCATCCCTAACAGTGTCCGGGAAGTACTTTCTCTCAAAGTACTACAAAAGACTGACACGTACCCAACTAGCACTCTATTGATTCCCACCAGTGATGAGCGTTACCATCTAGCTGCGTCCTTACGCCTGTCATCCATAGATCTGTAGGCAGTTGTGATTCTTCTAATTACTTCTTGGTGTGGGTAATCCAGTTTGTGGTCTTCTCTGGGCTCTCAGTGCCTTTATACAGCTTGGGACCCATCTGTACAAAGTCCTTGACTGAACCAACTCTAGCTCACGGTACTGGAACTAGTGTCTGAGCTGGTACAGAAGTCGGTGCAGTCATTCTCTCAAGTGCTGCCAGAAATTCTTGCCTTTGCTCTGTCGCTTGCTGCCTCTGCTCTATAGCCAGTGTGGCCGCCTGTTGTCTCTGTTCCTACATCATCATTCGGAAGAATTGGAACCGCTGTGTCTGACCATCCTATGGTGTCGATGAAGCCAAAAACTTCCCATTAGGTGAAGCGGGAAGATAAGATAGAACTGGATGGTGAGTCTGTCCATTCGGCCCCAGAAGCCTAGGGGTCGTCGAGACCTCCCTTCGAGTTTGGCCGTTGACTCCTGAAGGTGTGTCACCTCCGGTGGTAGTACATCCACTATGCAAATCCATCTATCTGTAAGAGGTGGACAAAATAATTATAAGGAGTACATGAATCAAATAGGATGCAAGCATTTTAAATAGGAAGGTTGAAAGAGAAGATGAGTTTTAGTCAAGCGTGGATGAGATCCTATACTTTATTCTGATACATAGGCTTGTTCGGTGTAGTAACATAACCGAGACAATATATTCGAAGACCTGCATGGACCACCACAAAAATACGTCATCCCTCAGTCCCAAAATACGTAGGACTAGAAATACGTAACATGCCAGCCGTATGTATATGGCGACTCCAATATATAGAAACCATAACACATACGTACGCTGTAGTATGAATATCCAATCCAAAAGTGGTAATATACTATCAACACAAGTCACACGCAATCTATATCTCATCCACAGCATAAATAAAGAAATAGAAAATAAATAACTGAATCTCAAGAACTAAGTATCAAAGAATGATAGTCAGGTGGAAACAAATCCACTGCCAATCGACTATACTAAAAACTACTAAATGAGAGGAGATTAAACTCTAATATAAGATAATGCCAATAAAGGAAATAGCAACTAGAACATCCATCAACTGCGATGAATCAAAGGTACTCTGAAGGTAAGACCTCCTCAGTCTGGTATGAAGCGTCAGGTCCGGGTCCATACTCCTCTGGATAATCCTGCACGTCTATACCTGGAAAGAGACCAGGTTCTCAGAGGGATATAACATGATACATAGAAGCATGCCAATAAAGTACTAAAAATAAACATCAAATGGGTTGCCTAACCATCTAAGTGAATGCAGTTTGAGAACAACTTTCCAACAAGTGGGTTATCTGGCCAAAATAGGATTGGCATGATTCTCTTGGAGATTCAAGGGCCTACAATACATATTGTCTTTTGAACGCCAGAGGCCGTCAGGTAATATATAGGGGTAATCATGACCGCGAGCGTACGGGTTACACAAAGAAAGTGCAAAGGAGCCCAAACGCCTTACTTGTTGTTCTCCCAACCCCATTCTCTAAGCATGTCATATCCATGATACGATAATACCTCTAAATAACTGCCAGGTCTTCTATCATGCAAATTTCTATTAGTAGTTATGCCTATCTGTCGCACATCATATACGTACCAGTGGCCAGCCGAGTACGCAAGTTCGTATCCTACATGAGACTCACACTCGTATAATAATAGTGTCATGGACAATGAAACATAAGAATGCCTCATGATAATGAGGTGGTCTCATAAACTAGGTCAACATGCATATATATAAATAAAAACAGAATACGACGCCACCGTCGTTGCACCCAAGTTATCCTTGGACGCGCAGTTTATATAGCAGTTAAAATATATGAACTAAATGAACAAAAATAAAATACATGCATCATATGAAATGTAAATCACAGTACAATGGTAAGGTATACTTACCTGACAAGCAATCTCTATAGTGTAAGCGTCAAGACGTCGAGTACACAGGATCAGAAACTATAGTCTCCAAATAAATGTCTCCGGATGCTGAAATAAACATCACCAACGTTCCCAAAATCAGCGACATAGCTAAAAAATACTACCCTTTTATCCAATTTGGACACAGGGGCAAAACAGTAATTTTGGATCAGAGCGGGGTCCACATGTGGCCTACTTTGCACCGAAATGCATGCCAGAGGTAAAAGTCTCTAAATGGGATAAATTATAGGTTAAACAAATTCTAAACATCAGTACGAACTCAACGGTATGTCCATTTTTTTGATTTTGGTGAGCCGAACACAAATTTGCTCTTAAAGTCAACCATGGCGCCCGTAAATAGGCGGCTTGGTCAACTGTCTCGAAATTGCATGAAACTTGGGTCACAGGACTAGCGTGATACCACGAATCCAATGGCGTTAGTTTTATCGTATTCTGACGAGCGTATACTAAATGGTGCGATATTTTACAAAAGTCGCGGTACGAAGACTTTTCACGGATACGGGTTGATTTCGACGCACACACACGTCCAAATCAGTTTTTGCGAAAGCCTATACGTCAGGACATATCATACACATCTTTCGGTGTAATTGGTATACGACGGAGTAGTCCCGTTTGGCAGAGCGCGCTCCGTATCACAATTACCAAAGTTTTAAAAATAAGTTTTTTATACTTTTTAACCCAATTAATCTCTGCATTTAACAAAAAATAAAATAATCTAATTAACAGGGAATGATCTCGGTTATAGTCTTCTCATAGCAAAAAGTAGATTTGAGTTTGTATGTCTGTTGTGGGAGATAACAGCCTCTAAACATAGGTGGTCAAAACAGTCTTACTGCAGTTTAAACATATAGTTTTTCTTCAACTTGGCCTCGATTTCTACTTAGTGTTAAGCGTTGTTTGATGGAATCTAATTAATAGAGTTGAGAGAGGGATAGGTCGTGATCATACCGGTGAAGACGGTTCAAAAATTGGTCGTGAGATGGGACGAAAAACAACGAGTGAAGTAGGGCACGTCGCTGCCAATTTTTGTTGTTGCTTACGTGGCGTTTGTGCGGTCGCGCGGTGTGCGAACGTTGACTGCCGGCGGCGCTCCGGTGGCTACGCAGGGTGCTGCTGGAAGTAAGGGTCGGATAAGAGGAGGATAAAGATAGGTTTAGGGTTAGGGTTTATGACTAGGAGTATATATATATATATATATATATATGAGGGGGCGGATATGAGAAGGGCCGCGGGTTTCCTCTGCTGACTCGCGCGGAGGGGGGAAAAGATTAGCAGTGGATTAGGGTTTTAGACTTAAGGGTTAGTTTTGGGTTAAGGGTTTTTTTTAAGGTTTTATTTTCTTTTCTTATTAATACTATTATTTATTTATATATATATATATATATATATATATATATATATATATATATATATATATGGTATAAAAATAATTCCAGAAATTTTTTATTAGTACATTCTAAAAATCTATTACCCTTCTACCAGACTTCCTAATAAAATAAAATACGATAATAGTTTTTTTAAATAAATTCTAGATGAGTACTAGGTATTTAATTCAATTAAATTCTATTTTCTAATTAACTAGGAAATAATACAATTAAATTAAATAATTAATTAAATAATTAATATATTTAAAATTAGGGAGTTTTACAAATAATGAGCCTACCAATAATAATAGGGTAGTGTTGAGACTTAGTCGGAAATGATGCATTGTTGTAATTTGGTGCAGGTATCTCCTAGGTATTTTGGATTGAGTATCAATATCAGACCCTCGATTGCTTAATTTTATATTGGGTAGCAAGAAAATGAGAAGTATATGATGGATGCCTTAGTTGAAAATAACGAGTTGGAATATACAGTTAGATGGTGAGTTGAATCAGCTGGGTATAAGTTTCATATTTTGCATCAATGGTTGAATGTTACCATCAATAAATAAGTAGGATCATATATTGAATTAGATTAGTTAAAAATGATTGGGACTCACAGATAGGATATGTCACGTTCCAGTCCCAAAATATCGAGGGACCTGATGCGTGATAATGGCCAGCAGCACACACCGATGGACAAACCCAATTTATTGGATCCATCGGGGCATGCTTAAGCTGTAATATAAGAATAAGTAGGTCCAATGATACAACTCACAGTCTATGCTAATCTCATCCACAACAGATAATCACAGATCAAATGCCAGAATAATGCAAATAGGAATAACTAACAAATCTCAATAAAAGTGTCTCGGAGAACAATCCGAGAATAAGTCTGGTACATAAATACAATAGACTAGAAAATAAAGGAACTGGAAATAGAAGTAAATGAGTATATAAGCCAATACTCAAGAGAAGTCCTTTGGTGTGATCTCGTCCTCGAAGGTCGGTACAGCTCCTGTATCAGCTCCTGTATCTGCTTCTGCTGTGGTCCCGTATACCTCGGGATAGATCTCGTCTGTAAAACCTGGAGACATAATCCGGATCTAGGTCCTCAAGGGACATAGCAAGGTACAAGAAAGCTCATGCCAAAATAAATGTAGTGCAGCAAATAATAAAATAAATAGGATAAGTATGTGACCATCTGTGTGAAATACAAGAGAGAACATCAATAGTACTCAGGTTGAAACAACTACAAGCTCTGTGTAGGGGAGCCGGTAGCAGTGATATCATGAGGTGGTCTAGCTCAGCGGGAGACTGAGTAGCCGGCATAACATAATTAACCTGTAGCCTGTGGGTCTCTCCGGCAATAGATGGAATAATAAGAGAATACTAAATAACCAGCTAAGTGATATGCAAGCTGAGAGCAGCACTAGAACTCAGGCTGACGCCGCTACAAGCTCTGTGTCGGGGAGCCGGTAGCAGCAGTAATAATGAGTAATGGGCCAAGCTCTGGCTTCAGAGTCTTGTGCCTCACAATAATAGGGGTGTATATATATGGTCAGCCTGTAGCCTGTGTGTCTCTCCCCACCCAATGTAATCACACATCTCATGTCCATGATACCTCATGTCCATGTCACGCACGATCGTATCTAATACAATAAGTCATATAGTATCTAAGAATATAGTATCTCTGTCAAGTCCTGTATCCTATACAGAATTACCACGAATATCTCGGGAAGATCCTGTCTCATGAACAGTGTCAAGTGTCCTGGGTCAAAGTGTACTTGATAAGACAAGTACGAGAATGTAAGGGGGTCACGAATGTCCATCTCTAGATGACATACACAACATCACGTATGGTGTTGGCACCCGACTAATAATCGGACACTGAGTAGGTCACACGGTCCTAGGTCAAGCATGCACAATGATATAAATCAAGCAAAAGAAAATATGCAACAAGAACTATAAAGTTGGCAAGGTATACTTGCCCACTGATGTATAACTAAGTCAAGAAAATAAGTAGCAAAAACTGCAGGATTTGGCAAGGTACACTTGCCTGGGGTCCTGACTCCAATTGTAGCTCTGGTCTCAGTGTGATCTGCAGGTACTACTCTGATTGCTGAAATAAACATCACCATTAGATTCAGAAAATATCAAATAGCTAGAAATGCCTGTCCTTGAGTCCAATTTGGACACAAGGGCAAAAATAACATTTTCGGGCCAAAACGGGATCCACATATGGGCCACTTTGTACCGAAAAGCGTGTCAGGGTCAAAGGTCTCCAAATTCGTCAAACTCAGTGTCAACAAGTCAGGAACGATGATACGAATCCAACGGAACTTCCAGAATTGGATTCTGATGAGCCGATCACAAAATTGCCCGTCAAGTGGAGCCTGTGGGGCCCACGATACGCAATTCTGCCAACGTTCTCAGAATCGAACCAAACTTGGTTCACAGGACCAGCGTATCGCTACGAGTCCGATGGCAAAAGTTTCATTTCGATCCGACGTGTGTACACAAAGTTACAGCGTGTTCCAAAACCGACGGATACGGGGCGGTGTCGGCGGATACACGTTGATTCCGGTGTGCACGCACATCCTAATCAACTTCTGCGAAATTCCACACGTCCGTATCAACGACGCGCACATTTCGGTAAAGATCGCGTACGACCAAGTCATCCCGTTTTGCGGGGCGCACTCAGTTCCGGGGTGAACCAGGGCATTGTTTTTCCTATTTTTGGATCGGGGTGTGCGATCTCCACAGGACGCGATATGCCGAGCGGGTTGCACGGGCACCGAGAGGGTTATACAGTCTGCACGTTGCAACTGACGGAATCCAAAACGGGGCATCGAGGAGAGAGAAAACGATACCTGAACAGGGCTCTGTGAAGACCGATTCTTCGTGTCCGAGTGTCTGTTTCGTGTCCTGCGTCCGGTCTACCGTGTCCAGGCTAGGGCTCAGGGTATTGTCGGAGAACCGTCGGAGTGTGGCTGTGCTCGGGGCGTCCGGGGAGTGGCTGCTCTGGTCGGCGGGGGCGGTTCATCGGGCTGAGCAGAGGCGGCTCGTCGGCTGAGCGGAGGTGGCTAGCCTGGGCGCTGCTGCGGAGGCGGCTCGGGTCGATCTGCTGTGCTCGAGGCGGAGGAGGCACAAGCTTCGGGCGGTGGCTACTGGGGAGTGGAACTGAGGCTCTGGCGGAGGAAAAAGGGGGGGAGAGGGCGGCCGGCCTAGGGCTGCGGAGGCGAAGGGGAGACCGTGGTCGGGGCTACGGGGGTATCCAGGCGGAGACGCGGGGCGAGGGAAGGAGAGAACAGGGAGGAGGAGGAGAGAAGGTCAGGTGGAGGCGATCGGCGAGGCGGTAGCGGCGTCGCGGGCGAGGAGTTGAGGCGAAGCTAGTGGCAGTGGGGGTTTCTGTGAGTCAGGGGAGGCCGACGACGGTGGAGGATGGCCGGAGGCGGAGGTCGGGAAGAGAAACTAGGGCCGGCTGCGGGTCTGGTCGAAGGTGGTGGAGCGGGGAGATAGTCGAGATGGGGGTGCTGCGGTTGTGGGGCACGGCGGAGGAGTGGGTTCGTCGTGGCGGAGAGGATACGGCGAGTCCGGGCGGAGCGAGGAGGAGGAAAGCGGCTAGGGTACTCGCCGGAGCTGAGAGAAAGAAAGGCGGCGACGGCGCATCAGGGTTTCGGGCGACTGGCACGATTTACGAGGGTATTTAAGGGGGGATGAACAGTAATCCCGATGCGAATTAGGATTAGGGTTCAGGCATGGGTTATGGGTCCGCGGGTCGGGTTCACATGAATCCGGCCCGACCCGCTTAGTATTTAAGTGCGGGTATGAGTTGTCGGGTTTCGGGTTCGGGTCTAGATTCGACCCGACCCGATACGGTTTGGGTTTGTTTCAGTAATCCGGTCCGGGTTGGTTTGAGTTGGTTTGGTTCAATTGAATCGGGTTTATTTAGGGGTTTAATTCGGTTTATTTATTTAATAGTTTTTAGGGCTTTAAACATGTTTTCGGAGTCCAATAAATTTTTGAAAAATTACCCTATGTCCGATTTTCCATTTTACACCATAAAATATTATTTTCATAATATTTTAATATTAATTAAAAGCAATTAAAAATTATTTAATTACCAAAAGCCTAGGTTTTAATTATAGAAAAATCCCTGAAAATTACGGAAAATTGTGAAAAATCCAAATTAATAATTACTGAAAATCAGGGGGCTTACAATCTACCCAACTTATAAAAATTTTGTCCTCGAAATTAAAATATGGTAGGGTTCATCTATCCAATCTCACTTGATTACAGTCTAAAGGATTCCTCTCAAGTGAGCATTGCGGTCTCTACCCAACTTAGAATTTACCCATCTATCATCTAAGGCTATACATCTAATAAAGCTATGCCCCAACTTATTTAATCATGGTATTGAATCCTCAAGTCTTTAACACCCAACATATCACCTATGATATTCCCTTAATCATATATAAAAGGGTCATCAATATTGCGACCGGCCTATGGGGTATATCTAGTACTGTCTATATGTCAAACTTATATCAAGCACGAGGTTTCATCTTTCCAAAATAAGGGAAGACGAGGATCAATAATAAAGAGTTCGAGGGTGAGGTAATAGAATAGAAGTATCAGGATCAAGGCGTTTAACGAATTCAAATGGGATTGTCAAGATAATTGTGGAATGAATCCTATTCAGGTAATCCTTTGTTCGCATGCTCGTATTAGTACAGTTATGTAGCTGATACGATATGCTCAGACATATCTAGAGGGCAAATACACTAGTCAACTATATATCTCAATCCACGTAAAGTAGTCGTGCGAAGGGCGAACCAAAATGCACTAAGGTTGATCAGACCGTAATACATTGATTCTGAATAGACAATTGTATTAGTGTACGCATCCACTAATACATATGTCATGAACAAGCTTGATGAAAGAATAAGCTTGCAAAACTAGGCTATAAAATAGCAGCATAAGTCAAGTTAGTACAACAAATATAAGTACGCTAGATGATGATAAAAGGAGGTACAACTTAATTCAAGTTCACAAACAACACAAAATAAGCACAATAACAAAAGACTCTATAATCTCTACAGCTCCCAATTATAAGCAAGTTCAAAATTACATAGGTTAAGGTTGAGGTTACGAACCAATAGGCACGAGATAAAACAAATCTATAAACAGATAACTATAAAAACTTATGCGCATTAGCTACTCCATGGGTCTGTGCGTCTTCTAAAGTCATCGCTGAAGCTTGTTCACGTTCTTGCAATTGATTCCTTTGCTGGAAGAGTGCTGCTTGTGGTATCAAAGGTGGCCTCGGCTGATATGTAAGCCCCTGATTTTTCAAAAATATTAAAATTGGATTTTTCGTAATTTTCTGGAATTTTCTGGGAATTTTCTGTAATTAAATTCAGGGTTTTGAATTATTACATAATTTTTAATTGATAATAAATAACATTAAAATATTATAAAAATAATATTTTTGGATGTAAAATGGAAAATTGGACTTAGGGTAATTTTTTTGGAATTTATTGGGCCCCGGACCTATTTTTAAATCACCTAAAACTATTTATTTATTTATTTATTTATTAATTAATTAATTAATTAATTATTAATAATATTATTATTATTATTATTATTTTTTTTTTTCTCGGCCCGTTTCTCTGGCCCAACCCGCGGCCCACTACCCCGGCCCAGCCCACGACTCGCCTAGCGGGTCGGGTCGGGTCCATCTGAACCCGACCCGCCCGGACCCGCTCCCCAGCCCCTCTCCCCCGCCTGACTCACTCCCCCTCCGCGTCCGGCGCCGCCGCCGTGCCATGATCCCGCGTCCACCACCTTTTCCGCCGCCCGCAGCGCCTGACCCCCGCGCTGGCCGCCGCCTCCCTCGGCCCACGCCACCGTCCCCTCCCCTTTATAAACTCCCCTTCTCCCTCTCCCCGGCCGTCGACCCTTTTTCCCTCCGCCCGTACCACCTCGCCGCCGCCACTGCCAACCGCCGTCGAGGACGCCTCGCCAGCCCCCTCCTCCTCCTTCCTCTCCTTCCTCCGCCCACCTCCCGTCGGCTCCGGCGCAACGCAGCAGCGGAAGCAGCGGGCAGCCCGCCTCCGCCTCGCCCCGCCGTGCGGCGACGCAGCCCCGGCCGGCCTCTCCCCGCCGCGAGCCGCCCCGGCCAGCCTGAGCTCCGGCCGTGTCCAGAACCAAACCCTAACCCTAATTTTCCCCAATTTTCGTGTCGGACACGACGCGGACACGGTTTTCTCGATTTTCTCGAGCCCTGTTCAGGTACTCATATCTTTCTCCTCGTGGCCCCATTTTTAATTTTGTAAATTGCGTTGCGAAGCCTGTATGACCCTCTCGGTGCCCGGATAAACCGCTCGGGGCATCGCGTCCTGTGGTGATCACACACCGCGATCCAAAAATAGGAAAAAACCAGACCCCAATTTACCCCAGAACTGGGTACGCCCCGCCAAACGGGACGACTTGGTCGCGCGCGGTCTTCACAGATACATGCGCAGCGTTGATACGGACGTGTGGGATTTCACGGAAATCGATTCGGGTGTACGTGCACACCGGGATCAACGCGTATCCGCGGACACCGCCCCGTATCCGCCTTTTCGACAATTTACCCTAACTTCGTGCACAAACGTCGGATCGAAACGAAACTTGCGCCATCGGACTCGTAGCGAAACGCTGGTCCTGTGACCCAAGTTTGGTTCGATTCTGAGAATATTGACGAAATCGCGTGTCGTGGGCCCCACAAGCCCCACTCGACGGGCGATTTTGTGATCGGCTCATCGGAATCCAATTCTGGAAGTTTCGTTGGGTTCGTATCATCGTTCCTGACTTGTTGACACTAAGTTTGGTGATTTTGGAGACCTTTGACCCTGACACATTTTTTGGTGCAAAGCGGGCCCACATGTGGACCCCGTTTTGACCCGAAATTGCCATTTTTGCCCTTGTCTCCAAATTGGACTCAAGGAGAGGCGTTTCTAGCTATTTGATATCTTCTGAGCATGATGGTAATGTCTATTTCAGCATCTGGATATATTTCTGGAAATTTTCCCGAGACACATAACTGTATTTGGATCCAAACATCAAGCAAGTACCTGTACTTCAAGTTTAATCTTTATATTATGAAAATTAATTTCCTTGCTTTACTAGTAACATTGATGTTTACACGTAGTATTAGAACACTGAATTTCATGTCTTGAATACTGGTTTTTCATGTATTGCTTTTCATGTCGGGTGGGAGAATACTAGGAGGCATGTAGTTTACCCTTCCCCCTTGTCGTGACTGCTAGCTGTGGGTACGCGACTGTACTCTCAGCCTTATACTTGTTATTCCTGACTGCTAGCCGCCTATGGCATGCCTTATTAGCCTTATAAACCCCTACATGTCAACTATGTATTCTAAATACACAAGTTCACGCACATAGTTCTTGTCGTATTGCAGTTCTTGTTGTCTAGTTACAGTTACATTTTCCTGTCACATTTTATTCCTGTTTACTCACATTTCTGGTTATAGCAATTAATCATATTTTACTTCTAGTCCTGATTTATAGCATTAGTTTTCAGTTAAATTCACTACTTACTTATGCATATTTCTCAACATGATGCTTAGTCTGTTATTTTCTACCTGTCACAAATATTTAGTTTAAATCTTATTGTGCATTGTGTACTTTGCTCCTTTCCTGACTGGATCCGTTGATTTAGGCGATGATGAGAACCTTGCCCCCACCTATTATGGCCCCTATGAGGCAGCAGGTGATACAGTTGTGGAGCCGGTTCCCACACAGTAGATATTTATTTTTCTTTCATCTTAGTAATCGGGTTTGTTCCCGATTTAATTTCCGAATTCTGTAATAAACTCTGGATCTGTTGTCACATTCAGTTTATGAAATCTTAGCATTCTTTTTCCTGTTATTTTTCCTTGCCTATTTAATTATTGTGAATGAGCTAGATTTTATATTACCTGTGATTATGCCCTAGACAGCGTACTACCGCCGACACTACGGCGTAGGCTGGACGTGCCTACGTACCCGTTCCCGAATATCCGGGTGCGGGTCGTGACATGATACCCTCCTGGAGTTCGTGGTACGACTCTCTCAACTCCTGTTTGCGGTGCTCCCATTGCTGGACAGGATGGCCTCGGCACTGGTAAAGCTTCTTGATGCATCATCAGTGTTTCTCCTTGATATGTTGTGCAATTTTTGGCTAAGTGGTGTCTGGATCCGCAAATTAAGCACGTTCCTAGCTTGCGTCTGCACTTTCTTTCAATGTGGCCTATCTTGCCACAGTAGTAACAAGTAGGAAGGAAGGAGACTCCTGGTGCTGCTCTTGGTGGTGGATTTACCTATTGACGCTTTGCAGACTCCTCTTGTGTTTCTCTGGTTGGTGCGGATGTGGAAGGCCGCTTCAGGTTGGTCTCTCTCCTGATGACGCGCTCCATGCGTCGGACTGCTGCAAGGACGTCCGAGTAAGAAGTAGGTGCAACGGATCCGATCAGTCTCTGTAGCTCAAAGTTTTGTCCGTCGAAGAACTTTTCAGCCTTCTCTTCTTCTGTCAGGATCAGGGTTGGGGCGAGGCGACTTAGACGAATGAATTCCGCGTTGTACTCTTCTATTGTCATACTGTCTTGGGTGAGGCGATTAAACTTGTCGCGAAGTTCTGATCGAGCGATGGCTGGTATGTATATTTCCTGAAAGATTCTGGAAAACTCTTCCCAAGTGACTCGGTCTGGTCCGAGCCGTGTCTCCTCAGATAGCCACCAGTGATGTACATTGTCCGTCAACTGCATTCTGACGGCAGTCATCCAACGTTCTCTTGGAAGCTCGGCTGCTTCTAGTTGATGTTGAGTGTTGGTGAGCCACTCATGAACTTCTGTGGGCTCCTCTTTGCCTGAGAAGGTACGGGGCTTCAGCTGGCAAAAATCAGAAATAGAGCCCGTCGTTGGTCGTCGTGCTGGTAGATTCGCCTGCTCTAGTGCGGTTACTAGGCTGTGACTCAAAGCCTCTTGTTGAGCTTGCATTATTGCATAAATCATTTGAAACATCTGCTGTCCGTCTATGGCCTGCCCTTGTGGAAATACAGGCATTTGTGGAGTAAACTACGACGGAGGTGTGAGATCATCTTGTTGAATTCTCGAGGCATGATTTGCTTGACTAAGTTGTTGAGCTGATTGACCTTCTTCTACTGGTGTTACTTTCTCTTCGTTGGTTACCACAGCATCTTGTGGTGATCTTGCAGGAGTCTCGTCGTTTGCTGGTTGTTCCATAACTCTGCATCCAAAATAAACAATAAGAAGCGCTCAGGAATCAAGGCAGGACGCAAGTCAAGAATTAATTCGAATCCGATATAGATATCAAGAACGTTTCAAGCAAGTGGATGAGATTCTAAAAAACTTATCCTATTCTTATTGCAGGCTTGCTCGGTCCCTAAGTTGAAACCAAACAATTTAGTCGTTGACCTGCATGGGCCACCACAAAAACCATGTCACGTCCCAGTCCCAAAATACCGAGGGACCAGACGCGTGATAATGGCCAGCAGCACACACCGATGGACAAACCCAATTTATTGGATCCATCGGGGCATGATTAAGCTGTAATATAAGAATAAGTAGGTCCAATGATACAAGTCACAGTCTATGCTAATCTCATCCACAACAGATAATCATAGATCAAATGCCAGAATAATGTAAATAAGAATAACTAACAAATCTCAATAAAAGTGTCTCGAAGAACAATCCGAGAATAAGTCTGGTACATAAATGCAATAGACTAGAAAATAAAGGAACTGGAAATAGAAGTAAATGAGTATATAAGCCAATACTCAGGAGAAGTCCTCTAGTGTGATCTCGTCCTCGAAGGTCGGTACAGCTCCTATATCAGCTCTTGTATCTGCTCCTGCTGTGGTCCCGTATACCTCATGATAGATCTCATCTATAAATCCTGGGGACATAATCCGGATCCAGGTCCTCAGGGGACATAGCAAGGTACAAGAAAGCTCATGCCAAAATAAATGCAGTACAGCAAATAATGAAATACATAGGGTAAGTATGTAACCATCTGTGTGAAATACAAGAGAGAACATCAATAGTACTCAGGTTGAAACAACTACAATCTCTGTGTAGGGGAGTCGGTAGCAGTGATATCATGAAGTGGTCTAGCTCAGCGGGAGACTGAGTAGCCGGCATAACATAATCAACCTGTAGCCTGTGGGTCTCTCCGGCAATAGATGGAACAATAAGGGAATACTAAATAACCAGCTAAGAGATATGCAAGCTGAGAGCAGCACTAGAACTCAGGCTGACGCCGCTACAAGCTCTGTGTCGGGGAGCCGGTAACGGCAGTAATAATGAGTAATGGGCCAACTTCAGAGTCTTGTGCCTCACAATAATAGGGGTGTATATATATGGTCAGCCTGTAGCCTGTGTGTCTCTCACCACCCAATGTAATTACACGTCTCATGTCCATGATGCCTCATGTCCATGTCACGCACGATCGTATCTAATGCAACAAGTCATATAGTATCTAAGAATATAGTATCTCTGTCAAGTCCTGTATCCTATACAGAATCACCACGAATATCTCGAGAAGATCCTGTCTCATGAACAGTGTCAAGTATCCTGGGTCAAAGTGTACTTGATAAGACAAGTACGAGAATGTAAGGGGGTCACGAATGTTCATCTCTAGATGACATACACAACATCGCGTACGGTGTTGGCACCCGACTAATAATCGGACGCTGAGTAGGTCACACGGTCCAATGTCAAGCATGCACAATGATATAAATCAAGCAAAAGAAAATATGCAACAAGAACTGTAAAGTTGGCAAGGTATACTTGCCCACTGATGTATAACTAAGTCAAGGAAATAAGTAGCAAAAACTGCAGGATTTGGCAAGGTACACTTGCCTGGGGTCCTGGCTCCAATTGTAGCTCTGGTCTCAGTGTGATCTGCAGGTACTACTCCGATTGCTGAAATAAACATCAACATTAGATTCAGAAAATATCAAATAGCTAGAAATGCCTGTCCTTGAGTCAAATTTGGACACAAGGGCAAAAATGACATTTCCGGGCCAAAGTGGGGTCCATATGTGGGCCACTTTGTACCGAAAAGCGTATCAGGTCAAAGGTCTCCAAATTTATCAAACTCAGTGTCAATAAGTCGGGAACGATGATACGAACCCAACAGAACTTTCAGAATTAGATTCTGATGAGCCGATCACAAAATCGCCCGTCAAGTGGAGCCTATGGGGCCCACGATACGCGATTCTGCCAACGTTCTCAGAATCGAACCAAACTTGGGTCACAGGACCAGCGTATCGCTACGAGTCCGATGGCACAAGTTTCGTTTTGATCCGACGTGTGTACACAAAGTTATAGCGTGTTCCAGAACCGACAGATACGGGACCGTGTCGGCGGATACGCGTTGATTTCGGTGTACACGCACATCTGAATCAACTTCTTCGAAATCCCATATGTCTGTATCGACGACGCGCACGTTTCGGTAAAGACCGCGTGCGACCAAGTCGTCCCGTTTGGCGGGGCGCACTCAGTTCCTGGGTAAACCAGGGTATTGTTTTTCCTATTTTTGGATCGGGGTGTGCGATCTCCACAGGACACGATGCGTCGAGCGGGTTGCACGAGTACCGAGAGGGTTATACAGTCTACACGTTGCAACTGACGAAATCAAAAATGGGGCATCGAGGAGAGAGAAAACGATACCTGAACAGGGCTCCGTGAAGACCGATTCTTCGTGTTCGAGTGTCTGTTTTGTGTCCTGCGTCCGTCTACCGTGTCCAGGCTAGGGCTCAGGGTGCTGTCGGAGAACCTTCGGAGCGTGGCTGTGCTTGGGGCATCCGGGGAGTGGTTGCTCTGGTCGGCTGGGGCGGTTCATCGGGTTGAGCAGAGGCGGCTCGTCGGCTGAGCGGAGGTAGCTAGCCTGGGCGCTGCTGCGAAGGTGGCTCGGGTCGATCTGCTGTGCTCGAGGAGGAGGAGGCACAGGCTTCGGGCGGTGGCCACTTGGGAGTGGAACTGAGGCTCTGGCGGAGGAGAAAGGGGAGAGGGCGGCCGGCCTAGGGCTGCGGAGGCGAATGGGAGACCGAGGTCGGGGCTACGGGGGTGTCCGGGCGGAGACGCGGGGCGAGGGAAGGAGAGAACAGGGAGAAGGAGAGAAGGCCAGGGGGAGGCGAGCGACGAGGCTGTGGCGGCATCGCTGGCGAGGAGTTGAGGCGAAGCTGGTGGCAGTGGGGGTTTCTGTGAGTCAGGGGAGGCCGGCGACGGTGGAGGATGGCCGGAGGCGGAGGTCGGGAAGAGAAACTAGGGCCGGCTGCGGGTCTGGTCGAAGGTGGTAGAGCGGGGAGATGGTCGAGATGGGGGTGCTGCGGGTGTCTGGGCACGGTGGAGGAGGGGGTTCATCGTGGCGGAGAGGATACGGCGAGTCCGGGCAGAGCGAGGAGGAGGAAAGTGGCTAAGGTACTCGCCGGAGCTGAGAGAAAGAAAGGCGGCGGCGGCGCGTTAGGGTTTCGGGCGGCTGGCACGATTTACGAGGGTATTTAAGGGGGATGAACAGTAATCCCGATGCGAATTGGGATTAGGGTTCAGGCATGGGTTATGGGTCCGCGGGTCGGGTTCACATGAATCCGGCCCGACCCGCTTAGTATTTAAGTGCGGGTACGAGTTGTCGGGTTTCGGGTTCGGGTCTAGATCCGACCCGACCCGATACGGTTTGGGTTTGTTTCAGTAATCCGGTCCGGGTTGGTTTGAGTTGGTTTGGTTCAATTGAACCGGGTTTATTTAGGGGTTTAATTCGGTTTATTTATTTAATAGTTTTTAGGGCTTTAAACGTGTTTCCGGAGTCCAATATATTCCCGGAAAATTACTCTATGTCCGATTTTCCATTTTACACCATAAAATATTATTTCCATAATATTTTAATATTAATTAACAGCAATTAAAAATCATTTAAATACCAAAAGCCTAGGTTTTAATTACAGAAAAATCTCAAAAAATTACGAAAAATTGTGAAAAATCCAAATTAATAATTACTAAAAATCAGGGGGCTTACAGGATATCATGTTGGTTGCACGAGTTTAAAAGTTCTCGAAAGTTAATTAGAGACAGACAGAGTGTATAAAAAACTATGCCCTTTTGACCTTAGGAGTGTAACATTTACTACATGCCTAACTTAAAAAGGGTAGCAGCCGTGAAATGAGAATACATAAAAATAAAAGTTGATGGATAATAATTAGTCAGCATATGAACTCCTCGGATTGAGAAGGATTTATTGATGATCTTATTGCATAGTATCATATGAAAGTTCTTCATGAGACTTGACAGATGTAATACAAATAAAGCTTGAGGTATAGCAGGCTTGGATAAAGATTATCGATGAAAAGAGTTATCCCATTAATAATAGTTGGTTGGAAGACATGAACGATCATTGAACATGGTCTAGCGAGATAAAAGTTTAATAGGCCTTGATAAGGCGATAAATTACATTGTGATGTAAATAAGTCGATGGTTAGTACGAATAAAGGTAGACCATTTTCGGAATGAATTTGGCTAAGGTAAGATTGATGGAATGAATCAGAAGAAAAATATCATCAACGTATTGGGTGGGTGATATTGTCAGCTAGAAATTATTTGGGTAAAACTGAACGTACATATATGCAGTATGAATGGAAAGGAATTGAGAGAAATGATCATTATGATATTAGAAGTTGAAACAACGTATGAGAGCATTTCGGATTTTTGAATTGTTGATAATTTACTTGATGTATATGAAATTTGAGCTTGTAGTTCTAGATTGTCCTTGTCGATTTTGAGGTAAGTCTAGAATAATTCTTTGGTTGAGGTGGACCCTTCAGAATTGATTGTGGGTAGATTGATCCAACCCAGACTATTGGATATTTTCTTGTTAGTGGGTTAGTCAGTGGTAGTGCATTCGTGGTTTGAGTTGGCATTAAGATTTGGGGGTAGAAGTCCCTTAAATTGGTCAGATTAAGGTTGGCCTAAGAATAGAGATGAGTACAGTCCCTAGCAGATGGCAACTATAAGATGAGTTGCCTTTGAATACTAGGTTTAGCTATCAGTATAGCTAGCCTTAGAGACTTGGACGAATTTTGGTTGTCGGAGACCCATAGGATGTGTCACTACTACATTTCTAGATGAGGGCATTCTTGTCATTTAGCATATTTATTATTTAATAATTAAATATTTATATTATGTATTACTAATTATTATATTGATTTGTGTTATTTAATTATTTTTCAGTGGACTAGCCTATTTTATTTGGACTTGTTACTAGTAGACCCATTAGTTTCTCATAACACATTGAGCTCAACATTGGGTTAGGCCCATTAGACAATTTTTCTTAATTAATTAAGGAGATAAGATTAGTTTCATGTAGAATTAGAAGCTCCCTAATATAGCCCTTCTTAATTAGACCTCATGACTAGCTAGTAGGGGTACCATGGGAATTGTACATTGCTTGGGAAGGGGTAAAGAGGGGGCTCGACCACTATAGAGGGTCTCATTCTCTCTCCTCTCATTAGTTTATTCCATTAGAGATCCCCAATTGTGTTCTTCACCAAATTGACTCACAACTTCACCAAATTTAATCTAATTCACTCTCACTCCCTCTTAATTTTATCACCTAAGAAGCATTGGAGCTTGGATTACAAGGAGCACTTGAAGGAGGAGAAATTGACAAGAAGATTATGTCCTAATTGTGTCCATTGAGTATTTTATTAGGAATCTATCTCCCAATAGGTAAATTATGAATCCACCCCTTAATTTAGACTCTAATTCAAGCATTTAACATTAGGAATCATCCCTTGGCTTAGATCTACTCATAGGACCAAGAACCAGGTACATATGACTTGTATTATGGAATCTACATATTGATTTATGTCTAATTAGAAGAAATTCCGAGATTGACACATCGAGTGTGTGTCATGAGACCAATTAGATCCAATTAGATCCAATTAGACTTAGTTGATGATATGGGACTAGATACGTGTCCACAATTGGACACGAGTAGAGCGTATCATGTTATTTTGTTATACGGTGTGATACGGGATTCATTTTGAATAATTTGTGTAATTACTCTTCAAATTCCTATTGTAACTAGTTGCATTAGTTATATATATGTGTATTTGATATGTGGGAATGATTATTATGGGGTATTAGGAGATTTGCCACTTTAGTTGAGTGTATATCATGAATACTCTATTTGACATTCTAAGTATTTTCTGAAATGCCTCTAGTATTATATATATATATATATATATATATATATATATATATATATATATATATATATATATATATATATATATATATATATATATATGTGGATGTATACATATATTAGTTCATATTAATGGTTATATAAATATGTGTGAGTGTATGAATGTATTTATATGTATGTATATGGATTATACCTAGGTATAATGGTTATAAGTGAAATAATGTTGAAGGTATGGTTATTTGGAAGCATGGGGTATCCTTGTGAATGTATCAAGGGGGGATCACAACTGTCAAGATTATTGAGAGATGAAGAGAAGCAAGTAACAACAACATGGGCAATAGTATCAGTTTTGTACACATATCTGAAAGTGTGTGGAATGTTTTATCTAGTTGAGATAGGGCTCGGGTACCTTGTTGTGCAGATGTGTATCCACTGCTAGTAGTAGTGTTGTGGTTAGAGCACAAGGCTCGGGTAAGGGGAGCTGCAATGCAGTTTACTGCACTAGTAGTTATGGAGATGATGCATGTGTTATATATAATTGTGTGTAGTTGGGTGTATGTTATAATTGTTTTAATTGAAGTTGATCATGTGTGTGTGATGTATAAGGAGATATGCAAGGAATGGAATTCAAAAAGAAATAGCAGAAGCAGAACCAAGTGGTAATAAGCCACTGTATTCAAATGCAGCAGTATCAAAAACAAGGGTATGGGGTTCTTGAAGGGTGCATTGCACATTGTGCAAAAGCAAGTTAGGATCAATAGGTTATTGTGGTGACAGTAAGGTAAAGGAGAGGGTATACACTGAGGTGTATCATAATGAATGGGGGAGCTTAGCCTATGTGTGCAGCAATGTTGGTGTTCACATAGGTATCAGTGTGTAAATGATCAGTTGTTTGTGTGTGTTAGGGGGAAACTCGATATCAGTATTAGGGGGAAAGGGTAAGGTCTAGATCTGAACTAATAACTGAGTGTATCTGTGACTTAGCTTGAGGATATATGTTAAGAATACCAGTTACCTAGTGTCTTTATGAGTGTCAAGTGGATTAGGGTTGATAGGTATCAATTGTTAGTTTGTAACAGTTAGCATTATAAGGAAGGTTAGTTTATTGGTTGAATGAGTACATGTGATAGTTAGTATCAGTACATCACCGTACCTGATACCAAGGTAATAGAGTATCAGTTATTAGTTAGTAATATAAGTTAAGTTAGAGTATCCGTTATTCGTTTGTATTAGTTACTATAGGTTTTAGTTGTAAGTTAGTATGTGTCACTACCATAATTTCTATGAAAGGATATTTTGGTCATTTTATAATTAATTAAATATTATACATGTTGAACATTTATTTATTGTATTATTTATTTATTGTTAGATGTTATATTTTATTTTAGACTTGTGTTAGTGGACTTAAAAGTTTGGATTAGATCCATGGACCAACATTTAATTCAAGTTAGAATTGAGCCCAATAATAAGCCCAATCATTAGGAGGAGGATTAATTAGTTAAACCAATTTGACTAGAACCTTCCCTCCTTAATTAATTTCTTTATGAAAAGCCCTAAAGGGTATTATAGATATTTTATAATGCCTTGGAGAGAGGGCATGTCCGGCCACTACATAAGGGGGTGGAGACTCTCTCTCCTTTTTTTATTCCAAATTTAGATCTAGAATTTCTTTTTTCCAAATTTCTTCATTCCTACACCAAATTCTAGCCAAATTTCTTCCTAATTCCTTCCCTAATCATAATTGGAGGCTATTAGAACAAGAAGAAAGTAAGGATCTACATGGAGGAGCAAGGATTTATAAGTTGAAGGCTCTTGACACTCAATTTGGGATTTTTATTGGAAATCTATCTCCTAATAGATACAATTCAGTTTTTCCCCTCTAATTAGACTCTAGATATGTAATTTAATCATTAGAAACCCTCCTATGTACTAAGGTTACCCATAGGAAGTGGAATTAGGTTCATATGAGGCATATGGAGAAAGTTATGTAGTATTTTGTTTCAATTTTGGGAGAATTTCGAGATTGGCATATCATATGTTTGTCAATAAGTCAATTAGACTAAATTGACATGTGTTTGGTTATGTGACTAGTGTCATGTCCACAATTGGATAGGTGTAGGACATATCCCGATAATTTGGCGATACAGGTTGATTTAGGAGTTTTCTTCCGACACGGGGGTTTGAGCATGTTACATTTTGACACGGGCACGCAGTTGAGTAGCTAACTCTTTGTATTGTTCATAATTATGATTTTAGACTTGTTCGTGTCCTTCGGGGTATATTTTATGGTATGGTAGACTCGTATCGCAAGCGTATCCTAGAATAAGTGTGATACGGGTGCAGTGCACTCCATGTGTTTAATACTTTGCATTTAATTCAATTCACCTTGGTTATAGCTGTTATAATATTGTAAATATAATTATTATGTGAGATATATGTATATATATATATATATTTATATGTATTTTCCATAATTCTTGTTGATGTATTGGTGATCATGGGAGAGTAAGAGTTCATGTGCATCTCTAGTATGTATGGTTATATATATATATATATATATATATATATATATATATATGTGTGTATGTGTGTGTGTGTGTGTGTGAGCTAGAGGGGAGAAGAAAGCAGTAAAAAACAATAAAGAAAGCAGTAAAAAACAGTGAAGAAAGCAGTGAAAAGTAGTCAATAAGCAGTGAAAAGCAGTCAATAAGCAGTAAAAAGAAGCAGCAAAAAGCAGCAAAAGCAGCAATAAAAACCGCAAAAGCAACAGCAAAAGCAGTAGAAGCAGTAGAAGCATCAGAATTAGCGATAAGCTGCATTAAGCTGCAGTAAGCTACAGTAAGCTGCAGTAAGCAGTGCTTAATGTTATATATATTGATAAGTTAGTGTATATATTGATAAATTAGTAAGTTATATATATATATATATATATATATAAGCACTAATTAATATTAGTTAGTATTTATTTCTAGATTACCTTGAGTTATACCAAGGTAAGGAGAGTTGAGGTATCTTGGGTATGGTATTGAATATCCAATGGGTATCCTAGTTATGTTAGTTTTAGGTATTGATTTTAGTATTAAATAGTATGTTAGTATTATATAAGTTAGTTAGTTAATTGGTATATATATATATATATATATATATATATATATATATATATATATATATATATATGTTAGTTGGTATAGTATAGTAATGAGTTTAAATGCATGTTAGTGTATATATAGTTATATCTAATGACATATATGACCAATGTATTGGGTATTACCTTGAGATTTTAGTCAAGATAAATGGGGTATCTGAAGGTAAAGGGTAAACATAGTATCTTAGTATAGTTAGTAGCTAGTATTGTTATAAGTTATGAGTTTAATTACATATTAGTGTATAGTAAGGTATGTATGGTTAGTTAATGTTAGATATTGGATTACCTTGTGATACCAAGGTAATGCCAAGGTATTGGTTTATGCTCAAGGTATTGGGTTTGAGTATCAAGATAGGTGTGTAGGTGGTGTGATACCGCTTTTGGTTCAAAGCCAAGGTATCCACTTAGCATTAGTTTAGCTAGGAGTATTATATATTGTTGTTTTGTATATATATTATAGTATTTTTATATCTAATAAATTATATATCTTATGATACGGTATTTTGTTGATTTTCTAGTATCCTACTATAGCTAGTATGGCCTAGTTACATAGTGTATGGACCCAATATCCTAAAGATGGACTCATATAACCTAAAAATATCTAGTTTGACCAAGTTTGACTAGTTTGACCTAGAATTGAACTAGTTTGACTGTTTTGACTTAGAAATAGATTTATGACTTAGAATTGAACTAGTTTAACTTATTTTCATTCCAAACCCTTGTATTAATGCAATATTCCATATATAGGTCTGTGTAATACTAGTTCGGACACCGATTTGCATTATTTGCTCTGGACCACATGCAAGTACACGCTCTGATTGTTTTTATTATTTGATTACTACTATAATTCAAGTATTTAGAAATATTACTTATGATTCTTGATACGATGGTACACGGATTGGTATTGCTATTGGATTGTTAGTCATGAGATATTACCTTGATTATCGAGATGGTATCGAATACTACTCCTTGTTGGTATTGGATAACATTGGATATTATAGGTTAAACATTGGATATATTGGCTAGTAACGTGTTATGATTTGATCCATCATATCAGTTGGGGCAGGAGAAATACTAATTAAATATGTGATGAAGAACTATCGGCTAATAGTGTAATCATTGGCTAGTAACTAATCATACACTTCACGTATGGTTGAGTTAGATCCTTAGTGTAATCATTAAATATCCCAAGTCGATCACATATTTAGTTCGTATCTCAAACACATGGTATATTATAGATTCCATATTCAGTTCATAGATTACCCTGTTCTATTTCTGACATTATAGTCCATCTCCTTCATTCTTGTACGCATTGATTTATATTTCTGTTGCTAGTTATGCATGTTCCATTATTGTTCTTAGATCATCAATTATATTCTCATCGTATATAGCATCCTCTATTTTACTGTTTTATAGTTTTTGTCAATTAATTGGAACTGCTATTGGGTTTTACTTTGCTCCATTCCTGACTAGATAATATTTTTCAGATGATCCGGGAGATTGGTGTCCGATGTACTACGGACCTATACCTATAGATGGCACAGACATGGACCCACTAGTTTTGGATTGACAACCGGGAGATCTAGCAGGAATCACTAGTTATCATAGTTAGTTTTCTTTAGCATTTTGGTACCCGATTTTGTTTTTGGCGTATATTGAGACTTGGATATTGTTTCTATTTATTGTTGTTATATTTAGACTGCATAGTTATGTTAGACTTCTTTGATATCTTATCGTGCTATAGATTTATGATTGAGTATTGTGTTGCATTAAGTTTATTGTCCTCCTTCTTCGAGTTAAGATATTATTGGCAGATTATATATTATTGTGAGATGATTAGATAGTATAGTCGACATAGACAACATTCTACCGTCGATGCTGCAACATAGGCTGGATATACCCACGTACTCGTGCTCCTTCACCAGTTGCGGGTCATGACAGATTTTTTCTCGTCCCATGCAGGTCAGGCTTTGCAAGTTGGGCGATATCAAGGTAGTATAACGACTTAGTAGTACTACTGCGAGCCTGCGATATGATATAGGACATCGGATACTAGGATGAGAGATAGATACTCAATCACAACTTGGAATTCCAATCTGATTTGAAATCGCTACTTTTAATTTCTTTTGAATACTTTGAATATTGTTGTCCTTCCTTGATAATATCTTATCTCATGTCAAATTAATCTCTTTTGTTTTTATTTGTCTTCAGGATGCTGCCGAAGACCAGATCCCATCGATCGAGAGCAGTTTTTGTGAGGTCTACCTGTCACGCCCCAGTCCCAAAATACGTAGGACTAGGAACACGTAAGCATGCCAGCCGTATGTATATGGCAACTCCAATATATGGATACCATAATACACATGTACGCTGTAATATGAATAAAACTCACATGTGGTATCTATATTATCACAAGTCACAGAAATACTAATCTTATCAACACAACAAGTCACATAAAAGAAAATAACTAATCTAAAATAAAGAGTCCGAATAATCCATAAATGATAGTCGGTGGAGACAAATCCACTACCAATGACTATAACAAAACTAAAATGAGAGAGAAGAGTAAAATCTCCTATATAAAATAAAGTGATGATAAAAGAGTGTCAGCTAAAGGATCCAGCGCTAGAGATAATCAATGATGCTCAGAGGGTAAGGTCTCCTCGGCAGAAAGTAATGTGTCAGGTCCGGGTCCGTACTCCTGCGGGTACTCAGGGTCGTCTATACCTGAGAAGGGACCAGCTCCGCAAAGGGACATAACAAGATACATAGAAGCAAGCCAATTGAATACAATAAACATGCATAATATTTGAAAATATATAAGTATGCTGTATAAGACAATCTATATGAATGCAAATGAGGACAACTTTTTGACGTATGGGCGAGGGTAGGCTACTCGATCTAATCCTCACAACTCACACAACCGTCTTGAACATCAAAAATTGACATACCGCGGGGGTAGCGACCAGCGCGACACACTCCCGTAGTACGAGCTAGATACTACGGTTTACCAGAGTGGTTAAAGCCTATACGCCTACTGATTGTCCTCTCATGATACTAGGTGTCAAGTGTGTGTCAACATATCTAATATATAGTAATGACTGAATAAAACTACACATGCAATGAATATACAAAAATTTAAATAGCATGCAATGTATTGTAAATAATTTGGTAAGGTATACTTGCCTGATCTGAAAAGAATGAAGTCCCAACTCAAGGCGTCGTCCGATCTACCCGTCACATAAATTAAACAAGTTAGGTTAAAAAAGTGGGTGAATAGGTTCCTCTATTTTAATCTATTTTAATTCTGAATAAAATAACCTAAAATAGTATTTTAATCTTATTATAATCTGATTTTATTGTTAAGCTCTAATTTTGGTCCAAAGAAAGTCAACTTTAAGGATTTGTGATCCGTGGCATGCAAATCGAGGCAATCCGTTGACCAAAAAGTTAACCGACTCAAATCCTAAATTTGTGTGTGGAATCCTATATATTTTAATGCTACATGAACACTGGAATTGGTGATTTCATAAATTCACAAGTCGGTAAAGAATTATGGCCACAAGGGCGCACATATGACAGTTTTCGGTGGTTTTCTATTTACGTCTACGTTGCACAAATTTTACAGTAGAATAAAATTGTATATTAAATTCTGTAAAAATAATTTTATGAAAGTTCATCATGTCAGATTTTTGAAACTTCAAACATCTCGTAATTCTGAGTTCGGGATCTCCCGAAATCTCAAAAATACGAAAATGCGTCTAATTTCGGACAACTGACACTTTTAAAATTTTCTGGAAAAATAGGTTCAAAAATTATTAAAATAATTTATATATTCAGGAAACTAACCTTGATATGGTTCTAACAAAAAAAATTGGAGCGTATTTGGAGTCCGGAGCTAGGAGATATCGTCTTTTTAAGTCGTCATAACATACTAGAAAATGAGGCTAAATTTATGACAAATTTTGATTCTTTTTGGACGAAAAAGAGGCGAATTTGTGGAAGAAAAATATGAAGGATGAGGTATTTATAATGGTGGAGACTACTTAATTGAATACGACTAGGATTGGCTAATTTGGATATGAATATGATCAGTTTAAATAAGGATAGGATATGCATGAAGTTATTTTCCTAGTAGGCTCAGGATTTGAATTAATTTAAAAAAAATAGAGTTTATGTTTATATCAATAATTTGTAATCTTAAATAGAATTAAAGATAATACAAATAATTTATATATAATCTTATTAATATCTATTAACACTAAATTAGCATCTATCTGATATTAAGACTATATATAACCAAATAAATCCTAAATAATTTCTTAAAATTCTAAATAAATTATAGAAAAATATAATTAAATATCTTAACCTAAAATAAATATTTGGTCGGAACAACATACAATTATGGTCTCATAGTAAATCATAGAAGTCCTAAAAATTTACGTTTCATATGTTTTAATTACCTAAAAATTCTAGAAAAATCTCCAAAAATCTAAAATAGCCTAAAAATGATTCTAAATAAATATTATATAAGTAAATATATCAAGAAATTTATTTTCTAATTAACTAAGAGAATACTCTAAAAAATTGAATATTTAAAATAATCTATAATAAATATAATAATATAAAATACACAAAAAATGCCTATTTTGGGTGAAGGGGTTTACAATCTACCCAACTTACAAAAATTTCGTCCACAAAATTAAAAATAAGGCATGATTTCTCTCCATCTAACTCACTTGATCACAATCTAAAAGAATTCACCTCAAGTTTAACAATGCGGTTTCTACCCAACTTAGAATTTATCCATTTATCACCTAAGGCTATACATCTAAGAAAATATTCCTCAAATTATTTAATCATGTTATTCAATCCTCAAAAGTCTTTAACACACAATTATATCATCTATGATATGCCCTTAATATTATAAAAGAGAGTCACCAAGTTATGTGATTAGCCTATGGGGTATATCTAGTACTGTCTGTATATCAAACTTATACCAAACACGAGGTTTCGTCTTTCCAAAATAAGGGAAGACAAAAAATAATAATAAAGAGTTCAAGAGGGAGGTAATAGAATAGAAGTATGGAAATCAAGGCGTTTAAAGAATTCAAATGGGAATTGTCAAGGTAGTTGTAGATTGAAATCCTATTTGGTAATTTCTTATTCGCATGCTCATATTAGTACTGTTATGTAACTGATACGATACGCTCAGACATGTCTAGAGTGCAAGTACATTTGTCTAAGAAGCTAAGTTAATTTTATCTCAATCCACACAAGTAGTTATGCGAGGGGCGAACCAAGCGCACTATGGTTGATCAAGCCATAATACACTGATTCTGAAATGTATTACTGTGTATACCCAATAATACATATATCATGATCAAGCTCGATAAAAGAGTGAGCTTGCAAAACTAGGCTATAATAGCGGCATAAGTCAAGGTAGTTTAGAAAGTATAAATACGTTGGATTATGATGAAAGAAGGTGCAAACTAATTCAAGTTCACAAGAAGGTAAGACTCTACAGTCTCTACAGTCGTCATACTAACTCCTTGTCTAAGTTGCTAGTCGACAAAATAGGGGTATGGGCATCTAAGTTCTACTGTCTGAATAAATACTATCTTCTTATGCAAGTTTATAGTTGGTGTCATTCGGTTATACTTCATCAATGGGTTAATGGGACTATGTGATACTATGTTGTGAGGTATACTACCCAACTTAAAAGAATTAACTAATATTGTACTGCCTTAAGGATATAGTAGACACTCTTGTTAGGGTATACGAGAAAAGATATATTGGTAATTATTAGGGTATCCTATTATAAAATTCCATAGGTAATGGTCATCTTAGGTCTTAATCATAGTGCTCATAGAACAAAAGGGTTAATATTAAGAATGGAAGGGTTAGGTGGCACGAGTTAAAAGAAAAGAAGAACAACATAATCAGTCGTCGCACAAATAGCGAGTGCTAAATTTTCAGAGGAAGAAGATTGAATTTAAATAGAAAGACTCTAGATAATATCATGGTTGTCTAAGGGGAAGGTGGTATGCTAATCTCTATGTTCGGGGTATGATCTAGAAAAATATTATTTTATTCCTCTTGGCTTCCTAGGGTACTGTCTGCTAATATCAAGATAAGAATCTAAATATATAGTTTTATAATACTATTTCACTATGAAAGTTAGGTTTAGTCCTAATGTTCAACCTTGGATTTCTATCGGTTCCTCAATGTTAGGGTCAAACAATATGGTCAAATTCCTAACTAACTCTAGTAGTGTCTACACTATTCTCAAGTCTATATAAATATATCAAGGGATAATGGTAAACCAATCTATAGATAAGGAATGCTAGGGCTCACTAGATATTCTAAACTTAGTGATATGTTAATACTCTAGTTTTATTCTCAATAGGTGTGTTACCCTAATTATCATCCTAATAACAGGGATTCCTATATTCTAGGGGAAGGCTATATACTCAAGGAACTATTAGGAAGTACATGAATCAAGCATGATATAATTATTCAGTTAGAATGGATTGGAAGGAAGATGAGTCATAGTCAATTATGGATGAGATCCTATACTCTAATCCTAGGTGCAGGCTTGCTCGATACAGTAACATAATCGAGACAATATGCTCTCGACCTGCATGGGCCACCATAAAAATACGTCACGCCCTAGTCCCAAAATACGTAGGACTAGGAACACGTAAGCATGCCAGCCGTATGTATATGGCAACTCCAATATATGGATACCATAATACACATGTACGCTGTAATATGAATAAAACTCATATGTGGTATCTATATTATCACAAGTCACATAAATACTAATCTCATCAACACAACAAGTCACAGAAAAGAAAATAACTAATCTAAAATAAAGAGTCCGAATAATCCATAAATAATAGTCGATGGAGACAAATCCACTACCAATGACTATAACAAAACTAAAATGAGAGAGAAGAGTAAAATCTCCTATATAAAATAAAGTGATGATAAAAGAGTGTCGGCTAAAGGATCCAGCGCTAGAGATAATCAATGATGCTCAGTGGGTAAGATCTCCTCGACAGAAAGTAATGCGTCAGGTCTGGGTTCGTACTCCTGCGGATACTCAGGGTCGTCTATACCTGGGAAGGGACCAGGTCCGCAAAGGGACATAACAAGATACATAGAATCAAGCCAATTGAATACAGTAAACATGCATAATGTTTGAAAATATATAAGTACGTTGTACAAGACAATCTATATGAATACAAATAAGGACAACTTTTTAACGTATGGGCCAGGGTAGGCTACTCGATCTAATCCTCACAACTCATACACCCGTCTAGAACATCAGAAATCGACATACCGCGGGGGTAGCGACCAGCGCGACACACTCCCGTAGTGCGAATAGATACTATGGTTTACCAGAGTGGTTAAAGCCCATACGCCTACTGATTGTCCTCTCATGATACTAGGTGTCAAGTGTGTGTCAACATATCTAATATATAGTAATAACTGAACGAAACTACATATGCAATGAATATACAGAAATATAAATAGCATGCAAAGTACTTTAAATAATTTTTTAAGGTATACTTGCCTGATCTGAAAAAGAATAAAGTCACAACTCAAGGCGTCGTCCGATCTACCCGTCACATAAATTAAACAAGTTAGGTTACAAAAGTGGGTGAATAGGTTCCTCCATTTTAATCTATTTTAATTCTAAATAAAATAACCTAAAATAGCATTTTAATCTTATTATAATCTGATTTTATTATTAAGCTCTAATTTTGGTCCAAAGAAAGTCAACTTTAAGGATTTGTGATCTGTGGCACGCAAATCGAGGCAATCCGTTGACCAAAAAGTCAACCGACTCAAATCCTGGATTTGTCTGTGGAATCCTATATATTTTAATGCTACATAAACACTGGAATCGGCGGTTTCATAAATTTATGAGTCGGTAAAGAATTATGGCCACAAGGGCGCACATATGACAGTTTTTGGTAGTTTCCTATTTACGTCTACGTTGCACAAATTTTACAGTAGATTAAACTTTCATATTAAATTCTGTAAAAATAATTTTATGAAAGTTCATCATGTCAGATTTTTGAAACTTCAAACAACTCATAATTCCGAGTTCGGGATCTCCCGAAATCTCAAAAATACGAAAACGCATCTAATTTCGGACAACTGACACTTTTAAAATTTTCTAGAAAAATAGGTTCATAAATTATTATAATAATTTATATATTCAGAAAACTAACCTTGATATGGTTCTAACAAAAAAAATGGAGCACGTTTGGAGTCCGAAGCTAGGAGATATCATCTTTTTAAGTCGTCATAACATACTAGAAAATGAGGCTGAATTTATGACGAATTTTGACTATTTTTGACGAAAAAGAGGCGAATTAGGGGAAGAAAAATATGAAGGATGAAGTATTTATAATGGTGGAGACTACTTAATTGAATACGACTAGGATTGGTTAATTTGGATAGGATTATGATGAATTTAAATAAGGATAGGATATGCATGAAGTTGATTTCCTAGTAGGTTCAGGATTTGAATTAATTTAAAATAGAGTTTGAATTTATCTCATTAATTTATAATCTTAAATAGAATTAATATAATACAAATAATTTATATATAATCTTATTAATATCTATTAACACTAAATTAGCATCTATCTAATATTAAGACTATATATAACAAAATAAATCCTAAATAATTTCTTCAAATTTTAAATAAATTATAGAAAAATATAATTAAATATTTTAACTTAAAATAAATATTTGGTAGGAACAACATGAAAGTATGGTCTCATAGTAAATCATAGAAGTCCTAGAAATTTACGTTCCATATGTTTTAATTACCTAAAAATTATAGAAAAATCTTCAAAAATCTAAAATAGCCTAAAAATAATTCTAAATAAATATTTATATAAGTAAACATATCAAGAAATTTATTTTCTAATTAACTAAGAGAATACTCTAAAGAAATTCAATATTTAAAATAATCTACAATAAATATAATAATATAAAATATACACAAAATATTTATTTTGGGTGAGGGGGTTTACACTACCACCTCTCAACCTCCCACTAAGACAGCAGGGGTTGTACCTCATATGACATCAGTTCACGTAGGTGTCTCGGCTGCCTTCAGGGGTTCTCCTCCACCTGTTTCAAGGATTACTCCGGTTGCTTCGGAGGGACTTCCACCACCTCTATTGTCAGGAGATGTCGCGCCGATGGTTGCATTGTTTAGAGAGATGATAGAGGTACAGAGGGCACCGATGGAGGCCCAATACAGGCAGTCAGATATGATGCGGGAAAGTATAAAAAATGCCCATCAGGTAGCTATTGCAGCAGTTCAGAGTGGGGCTTCTCCACAGCCACAGGATGTTCAGCTCGAGCTAGGCAATATTCAAAATTTTAAGAAATTAGAGCCTCGAGTTTTCAAGGGGACAGAGGGTATAGTCTATGCTGACGATTTCCTCGAGGATATCGAACATCTCATAAGGGTTTCCCGTCTTACGGTGGATCGGAAGGTTGAGGCAGAAGGACTTCAACTGTTCGACATTGCCCGCACTTGGTTCAGGAATGAGCCACTTCTTACTGATGCGGGATTGTCTTGGGAGGTATTCAAGGACCTCTTCAAAAAGAAGTTCTTTGCTCGGATGGACATATTGGACTTAGAAAGGCAGTTTGAGAGCCTTACACAGGGGAGCATATCCGTAGAGGAGTACGCCGCAAAGTTCGGGAGGTTGAGCCAATTTGTGGAGTACTTGGTGAGGAAGCCAGAAGTTTGGGCTATTTGTTTCCGCGAGGGTCTGAATTGGGAAGTGAAGATCCTCATTTTGTCTTTCTATGAGACATATTCTGAGATACTTGTGGAGGCACACAAGGTCGAACGGAGTGGAACTTGAGGCCGAAGAGGGACCTTGATATGTTTGGGGGTGCCAGTAGCAGTGCGGGACCGACAAAGAGACGGCGGTTCCAGCAACAATATCAGGGGGCTTATCAGCTCCAACAACAGCAATTTTCCGTATAGTTCGGAGCTTATCAGCAGCAATATCATATGCATGGGCCAATTGTTTTCCTAGTACCAGCTCCAGTACAGCAGATGCCATACCAGCCTCAGAGACGGATGCAACAGGCTCCTCAATGCACATATTATAAGAGGACTGGGCACACTTGGCAGATGTGCCGGAAGAGACTTGGAGCATGTTTATATTATGGATCAATGGAGCATATGGTAAAGAATTATCTCTGGACCCTTCATCGTCCAGGCCAGGGTACAGATCGAGGGCAGAGAGGTTGAGCTAGGCCACCTGTATCACCGAAGATTGCTCATCACCCGCAGAGGGAGCAACCTCGGTAGGCGAAGCATTTATGATGACGGTTGAGGAGACAGATACTACAGGTGATGGGTTAACGAGTTCTTTTCTTTCTTTCTGTTCCTTTCATCTATTTTGATTGATTTCTTCTTTAGTACCTTTTAATGCTTATGTTATATAGTTTGTATAGCTAATAGAATACCCTGACAGTGACAACAGTAATAAGACAGGCAAAGACCATGCATGTTGTAGTTTGCAAAGGACTGTTCTTTATGTGATTTTAGATAAGACCTTCTTGGACTATGATTTTTGGGGGTTGACCTAGACGGAGTACGATCATCCTTAAATTTTGAGGACAAATTTATTTTAAGGGGGTAGACTTGTTACTACCATATTTTCTAGGAAAGGTATTTTGGTTATTTCATAATTAATTAAATATTATGCATGTTGAATATTTATTTATTGTATTATTTCTTTATTGTTAGATATTAGATTTTATTTTGGACTTGTATTAGTGGACCTAACTAGTTTAAATTAGATCCATGGACCAATATTAATTCTAGTTAGAATTGAGCCCAATAGTAAGCACATTCATTAGGAGGATGATTAATTAGTTAAACCAATTGAACTAGAACATTTCCTCCTTAATTAATTTTTTTATGACAAGCCCCAAGGGGTATTGTGGATATTTTATAGTGCCTTCGAGAGGGGGCAAGGCCAGCCACTACATAAGGGGATAGAGACTCTCTCTCCTCTTTTTACTTCATTCCAAATTTAGATCTAGAATTTTTCTCTTCCAAATTTCTTCATACTTACACCAAATTCTACCCAATTTTTTTTCCCAATTCCATTCCTAATTGTCATTGGAGGCTATTAGAGCAAGAAAAAAGCAGGGATCTACAAGAAGGAGCAAGGATCTACAAGTTGAAGGCTCTTGACACTGAATTTAGAATTTTTATTAGAAATCTATCTTCCAATAGGTTACAATTCAGTTTTTCCCCTCTAATTAGACTCTAAATCTATAATTTAATCATTAGGAACCCTCCTTTGTACTAAAGCTACCCATAGAAAGTGGAATTAGGTTCATAGGAGGCCTATGGAGAAAGTTATGTGGTATTTTGTGTCAATTTTGGGATAATTTCGAGATTAGCACATCATGTGTTTGTCAATAGGTCAATTAGACCAAATTGACATGTGTTTGGTTTTCTGTGACTAGTGTCGTGTCCATAATTGGATACGTGTAGCAGTATTACGACAATTTAGCGATATGGGTTGATTTGGGGATTTTCTTCCGACACGGGGGTTTGAGCATGTCATATTTTGACACGGACACGTAGTTGAGTAGCTAACTCTTTGTGTTATTCATAATTATGATTTTAGACATGCTCATGTCCTTCGGGGTATGTTTGGTGGTGTGGTGGACTCGTGTCGCAAGCGTATCATAGAATAAGTATGATACGGGTGCAGTGCACTCCACGTGTTTGATACTTTACATTCAATTCAATTTACCTTGGTTATAGCTACTATAATATTATAAATATAATTATTATGTGAGATATATGTATATATATATTTATATGTATGTTCTATAATTCTTGTTGATGTGTTGGTGATCATGGGAGAGTAGGAGTTCATGTGCATATAGGTATATATATGTATAGTGATATTGTGGTTATATATATATATATATATATATATATATATATATACACATCTACACACACACACACACACACACACACACACACACACACACACATATGTGTGTGTGTGTGTGTGTGTGTGTGTGTGTGAGCTAGAGGGGAGAAGAAAGGTGTGAAAAACAGTGAATAAAGCAGTAAAAAATAGTCAATAAGCAGTGAAAAGGAGTCAATAAGTAGAAAAAAGCAGCAGCAGAAGCAGCAACAAAAGCAGCAAAAGCAACAGCAGAAGCAGTGATAAGTTGCAGCAAGCTGTAGTAAGCTATAGTAAGCTGCAGTAAGCAGTGCTTAATGTTATATATATTGATAAGTTAGTATATATATTAATAAGTTAGTTGTATATATTGATATGAATAAGTTAGTTAGATATATATTGATAAGTTAGTAAGTTATATATATATATATATATATATATATATATATATATATATATATATATAAGCAATAGTTAATATTAGTTAGTATTTATTTCTCGATTACCTTGAGTTACACCAAGGTAAGGAGAGTTGAGGTATCTTGGGTATGGATATTGAATGTCCAATGGGTATCCTAGTTATGTTAGTTGTAGGTATTGATTTTTGTATTAAATAGTATGTTAGTATTATATAAGTTAGTTAGTTAATTGGAATATATATATATATATATATATATATATATATATATATATATATGTTAGTTGGTATAGTATAGTTATGAGTTTAAATGCATGATAGTGTATATATAGTAATATCTAATGACTAGATATATAACCAATGTATTGGGTATTACCTTGAGATTTTAGTCAAGGTAAATGGGGTATCTCAAGGTAAAGGGTAAACATAGTATCTTAGTATAGTTAGTAGGTAGTATTGTTATAAGTTATGAGTTTAATTGCATATTAGTGTATAGTATGGTATGTATGGTTAGTTAGTTAATGTTAGATATTGGATTACCTTGTGATACCAAGGTAATATCAAGGTATTGGTTTATACTCAAGGTATTGGGTTTGAGTATCAAGATGGATGTGTAGGTGGTGAGATACCGCTTTTGGTTTAAAGCCAAGGTATCCACTTAGCATTAGTTTAGCAAGGAGTATTATATATTATTGTTTTGTATACATATTATAGTATTTTCATATCTAATAAATTACATATCTTATGATACGGTATTTTGTTGATTTTTTTAGTATCCTACTATAGCTAGTATGGCCTAGTTACATAGTGTATGGACCAAATATCCTAGAGATCGACTCATACAACCTAGAAATAACTAGTTTGACCAAGTTTGACCTAGAATTAACATAGTTTGACTATTTTGACTTAGAAATGGCTTTATGACCAAGAATTGAACTAGTTTAACTTATTTTTATTCCAAAACCTTGTATTAATGCAATATTTCATATATAGGTCTGTGTGATACCAGTTCGGACACCGATTTGTATTATTTGCTCTGAACCACTGGTGAGTACATTCTCTGATAGTTTTTATTATTTGATTACTACTATAATTCAAGTATTTAGAAATATTACTTATGATTCTTGACACGATGGTACACGGATTGGTATTGTTATTGGATCGTCAGTCATGAGATGTTATCTTGATTATCTAGATGGTATCGAATACTGCTCCTTGTTAGTATTAGATAACCTTGGATATTATAGGATAAACATTAGATACATTGGCTAGTAACGTGCCATGATTTGATCTATCGTATCAGTTGGGGGGGAGAAAATACTAATTAAATATGTGATCAAGAACTATCGGCTAGTCATACACTTCACATATGGTTGAGTTAGCTCCTTAGTGTAATCATTGAATATCCCAAGCCGATCACATATTCAGTTCGTATCTCAAACACATAGTATATTATAGATTCCATATTCAGTTCATAGATTAGCCTGTTCTATTTCTGACATTATAGTCCATCTCCTTCATTCTTGAACGTATTGATTTATATTTTTGTTGCTAGTTATGCATGTTCCTTCATTGTTCTTAGATCATCAGTTACATTCTCATCGTATATAGCATTATCTATTTTACTGTTTTATAGTTTTTGTCAATTAATTGGAACTGCTATTGGGTTGTACTTCACTCTATTCCTGACTGGATAATATTTTTTAGAGGATCCGAAAGATTGGTGTCCGACGTACTACGGACCTCGACCTATAGATGGTGCAAGTATGGACCCACTAGTTTTGGAGTGACAGCTAGGAGATCTCGCTGGAATCACTAGTTATCATAGTTAGTTTTCTTTGGCATTTGGTACCGATTTTGTTTCCAGCGTATATTGAGACTTGGATATTATTTCTATTTGTTGTTGTTATATTTTGACAGCATAGTTATATTAGACTTCTTTGATATCTTTTAGTACTATAGATTTGTGATTGAGTATTGTGTTGCATTCAGTTTATTGTCCTCCTTCTTCGAGTTAAGATATTATTGGCGGATTATACATTATTGTGAGATAATTAGATAGTATAGTCGACATAGACAGCTTTCTACCGTCGATGCTGCGGCGTAGGCTGGACGTACCCACGTACTCGTGCTCCTTCACTGGGTGCGGGTCGTGACAGTATGTGATATCAGTATATCCTAGTTAGTGTATATTAGATATAATTAGTGTATTATATTATCTAGTGTATATATATATATATATATATATATATATATATATATATATATATATATATATATATATTGATTGGTTAGATTAACTAATATCCTAAGTTATGAACTTAGAAACCTAAGTACAACCTAATATTCATTAGTTTAGACTTTAAATCAATCTAGAAGCTAGGTATGGACCTAATATCAAGGTATTGGTCTAGTTGGACCTAGCTTGACTAGTGTGGCCTAGTATGGACCTAGAAAATCATATTTGGAGATAAACCCTAGATTAGACATCTGGCAATACGAAGTACATGTCCTAGTCTGGGGTACCGCAACTCTTACAATGAGACTTCAATCACAAGCAGAAGCTCGAACATCCATTTGAAATTGAAAGTCTTGTTTCAAAGTATGTCTCCTTCCAAGATATTACCATTTTGCAAACATGGATGTTCACCCTCAAGTCTGCAACAGACTTCCTGAGATTAGGTCCTTGGTAATCACCTGTACATTGCTACACACACTCCTTTGACTGTAATTTCTTGAAGTTCTGAACTATTGTCCCAATCCCCAGATCCTCTGCTTGATCCTTGTTAGCCATCACGACCTTCACCACTGAAAGGTTCGACCTTGATCAATAGCTCTTCCTAAAGCACATGTGGCTAAATGCACCAGTTTCCATCCACTGGTCAACAACCACGCCATAGGACTTAACATGTGCAATCATTGCATACAAGTTAAGTAATCAAAAAAACCAAATTTAGTTATACCTTGCTATATTGGTTTGGATTGGTTCTACTTTCATGTTCCAATTTCATCCATGCGTCAAGTCCTGTATAGTGTAGTGACCTTCATGTGCATAGGCCAGCATGCGCCAATCCATGCGCATAAGCCACCGTACACTAATCCATGCGCATAAGCCAGCATGCGTCAATCTATGCACAAAATCCATCATGCGCCAGTCCATGTGCATAAGCCTTCATGCGCGTCCTGCATGCGCATAGACCATCATGCACATTGAGACACTATGCACCCGGCTCTGTGATGTGCCAAGACGCCAAGACTTTCAATGTGTTGCCATACGCGAAGTCTTGTAAAGCGCCAAGTCCTGTCATGCGCAATGGTCCGCCCCTTGTGCGCATACTCTACAATCATTGGTTATCTTGTAATCTTTCTTCCAACTGAAATGCGCGTCCTTTAGTCGCTATCTCCTCCATCCTCGAAAATTGTAGGTACCGATAACTCACTTCCAACATTTGAGAAAGGACTCATTCCCTCATCCAAATGTTCAAAGTGAATTCCTTCAAACTTCTCAAATTTGTGAAAACTTGTGTTCAGAAGACTTGAACGGATGTTCTCCATCTTTATTCGGATCTTGCTTTGAGATTGTTAGTCCCGAGGCTTAACCAAAGATGGAATAACGTATGGTCGAGATCAGAGGTTCACACAAAACTTTCCACTCTGACTATTCTCGATTTCCATGAAGAACAATATAAGGATTATGATTACAACTTGCTCTCAAGATTATAAAAAAATTAGAATTAACCAAACTTCTCGTTCTTCCTTGCAATCGTAATTGCAGACGGACAGAACAAAGTTACAATAAAACGAAAACTACTTTCGTTCTTCTTTTGCAAAACACAGTTGCAATCCGGCAGAACGAACCAAAAAGAAAAAAAAGGAAAAGACAGAATAAAAAATTATTCTTGCTGGGGCGGTGAAGACCACAGTTGTTCAAAGCAAGATTCGCTCTCTATCGACAATCTGCTCCTAAGAGCCAGCAAGTTCAGAAGAGAACTTCTACAACGTTCGTAGTTACCTCTTTGTGTGACTCGAGCGGACTCCTTTGTACTCCTCTTTCTCAACTTTTTGGTCTGTCTCAAATGAAGGCTAGATGACTCTTTATATAGGGAATGATGGAAGCTCATCATCCTCTTCTTTTCGATGTGGCACTAAAAAGCCAATATACAAAATTGATATTCCACAATTGCAGCCCAATGCATAATCCGCTCAGCGTCCGTTTAGCACCCGCTCAGCGCCCGCTCATGCAACACGCGCGTGCAACCCCGCCTTGCGACGATGCTGACGTGCTAAATGTGCCAATAAAGCGCAACTTCGCATCCGAGTCCGAGTCGGCTTAGCTCCTATGGAGATAATTCCAAGAGCATTGCAAAAAACATAAATGCTTTCATGAGTAGTTAATCTTTTTTTCTCCTAGAAAAATACCCCCACTTGGCACACATGTGTCCCATCACTTCCCATGTGCACACCTCAACTCATACAAAGTATTATATTCAGACACACACTTGGTGTTGTAGTCAATGTGGGACTATCTTTACTAGTCCAAAGACAAAAATACCAACAAAAAAAGGTCTGGTGAGGCTTGACGACGGTTGATGATGGTGGTGGGTGCTTTGATGGAACCGTGGTGGAACGTGAGTAGTGTTGAGGGAGGAGTTTGAGTAGAGGCGGCTGGGTCTTCTTTTTCTAGGATTAAGGAATGATATGATGTATATATAGAGAAAAGGACTAGGGTTAGCTAGGGGGTGATTTGATGGTAATGGTCGGTCGGATGTGGGTTGATGAAATGAAGGGATGGATAGGTCGGTTGTCTCCGCCGTACGGCGTGCTCTTGTGGCTGTATCATCCGCAGGCTGTAGTGTCCTCTTCCAATGAGGAAGGAACATCACACAGTAGGGAATCGTGTTTCTTTGGTTTCGGGTCTTAAGAACTGGGTTTAGGCTATTGGATCCACCCCGGGTGATGGCTGCTGTGGCCCATAAGTTTTTGCACCACACACATATATGGCAAGCATGGTACTGCTGCATTCTAAAGTCTGAGAAGGATACGAAGAAGAATGGGTTGTACTCGTGTAATTGCATAGGTATCCAGTCCTTTCCAAGCCATGTGCAAGCACTTGGCTTAGACTAACTTTCCAACAAGTGTCCATACGTGGGGAGGTTACAACACACGCATACAATTTTATGGAAAGATGGGTTAGTGGCTTCAGCCAAAAACATAAACCAGGAATGTGTTGGTTGCCAATGGTTTCATGTGTGCATACACATGCAAAAAGGATAAGAATTGATTTTTGGAATGGAGTGGATAGGTGTATAAAAAATGTATCAATGATGGCTAGCAAAGTCTTAACCTACGAAGCATAATAGATTGACAAGCCATATAATATCACTCCCACCTAGAATTTCCTTAGGCTCAAACCCTTATGTGTTAAATTATTCTCAATGCCACCAACTATTACTTATGAATATTATTACATACTTGTATATAATTATTTGATCTAGTAAGTATAATTACAACTAATCCAAATAAAATATTTAATTAGGGGTTTTTACACTCTGCTTCTTCCTCCTTTACGAGAATATGGACGGTTGTTGTTCCTCTCACCGAGGAGTTTGTTAGGGACATCGTTGACCCATGCCCCCCTGATGCTGGCGCTCTTTCTGGAGGCAGGGGAGCGCCACAAATCTCGTGTCATGATGTCTAGGAGACAGAGACACAAGTACATAGTCTCGCTACGTGGATGATAAATCATCTAGAACACGCACAGACTTTGCACGTGGCCCTGTCGCATGGATGAGAGATCATTGAGAACATGCACGGGCTTTTCACGTATGTCAGCCGCATGGATGAAGACTCATCCTGGACAAGCGTGACTATCATCGTGTCGCATGGGAGGGGAATCAGTCGATCATGCACCGATCTTATCTCTGTCGCATGGATGAGAGATCATTGAGAACATGCACGAGCATTACACGTAGGTTATTCGCATGGATGAGGGATCATCCTGAACATTCCTCGACCATCACCATGTCGCATGGTCAGGGAATCAGCCAAATCATGTGCCAATCTTTTGTTTGATGATGACATGCATTTTCTTTGTGTATGTTTTGTCCTCGCTCGTGTTGCGTGTGATGGAGAATGGAATGATATTATAAATCATGTTGTTCGTGGTAAAGACTAACCTTATGCAATGGTTCGCCTGAAACTGATATAAGAGACGAGGGTGAATACACAACTAAAAATTGTGGGATTAGCGACGTTTTTAGCGACGTCCAATTAAATTGTCGCTAATATTAAAGACATCAGCGACTCCAAAGAATAACGTCGAGATAAGTCGCTATTTGATGACATATAGTGACGTTTAGCAACGATAGTTCAGTTTTTTAAAAGAATAGTCGTTATAAGTTTATTTAAAGTCGATCGCTAAACGTCGCTTAGTTATATGATTAGCGACGTATTTAGCGACGTTAATATATTAAATATTTAGCGATGTATTTAGCGACGTCTATAACTTCGCTAAATATTTATATTAGCGATGTCATTATCTAGCGTCGCTAAACGTCGCTAATTAATTTTATTATTTAGGGTTGACGAATTCCTTTTCCCCTATTTCCTTCGATCTCTCTCTCTCTCCCAGATTTTTAACCCCCCTCCTTCGTTTCAGGCTCCCCTCCTCCCTCCGGCGTCCCCTCCTCCTTCCCGGCGCCCCACCTCGGAGACCCCCCTCCGGCTAGCGTCCCTTCCTCACTCCGGCGTCCCCTCCTCCCCTCCTCTCTCCGGCACCCCCTCCCTCTGGCGACTCCTCCTCCCTCCAGCGTTATCCTCTCTCCAGCTCCCCTCCTCCTCACTCGGTGAGATATTTCTGTCTCCTTTCTCTATCTCTCTATCTCTCTCTCTCTAACAAGACACAACTCTAATAGGACACGATACGACATGACATGACACACACTAACCCTAACCCTAACTCGAACACACACACACACGTACGCGGACACACTAACCCTAATACTGACACGGACACACTGACACACACAAACATAGACAAGCTGGATTGGGCCTGACCTATCTATCTATCTATCTATCTATCTATCTATTAGCCACGGGATAAAATATGTAAAGTGGATCGATCGATATCATAGTTATAATCCGTGATTCTCTGTGTGCGATGACTAATCTCTTAAATGATCCATCTTCTTCATTAATTAATTTCAGTCCATATCTATCTAGCTAGCTAGCTTAATTGCTTGCTTGCTACACACTGTGAGTGAGATTGGCTGATGATGACTAATGATAATCATCAGCTTTTTAGCAGCCTATCAGGAGCGAGCGAGCTCTCGCTCGCTCGCTACTAAGCCCATTTACTTTTATATTCATAATATTCATAGTATACCATTATTAGTAGTTGTATGTCGATTCTATTTCCAAAATCTATAATTTGGATTACAGACACGAGAATGACTCTTCAAAGCCGAGACAAGATATGGTATTGGCTTATTCTAGAACTCGTATCCAACTTGGGCTGATGCTTCTTGCTGCATGAGTTGTTGCATTGGTTACTGCAGACTGCTAAACCGGCTATTAAAGACTCTACAGTGTACTGGCTCTGCTGCTACTCGCTGAGTTTACTTGTTATTGTGCATCCTTTCTGCTGTGCACAACACAGTATTGCTGCACACTGATTCCTCACTGTTGTACTGTGCAGTACAGCTAGCGGCTAGCACAGAGCTGACACACTGCTCTTCCTTCACTGACAAATAATGCACACTAAAAACTTTGAAGTGCTCTCCCTAGTGACCCGAGCTAACTTAATCACTCAAATAACCATATGCACACACACATATATATAAGACATTATGTATCAAGTTAGAGCAGTTTTTACCTTTCTCCAGAGAATCACACTGTGTTTAACGATTTATAGGACACATACTGCCATTTTTGTAGAAGTATCTAGAAATGGATATGAATTACTATCTGTGTCATCGTTCGTGGATGTACAACCGTCATCCTGATGATATATACGGTATACGGGATGAATTCATTGAGGGTATACAGTAGTTCCTGCAGTTCGCCAAGGCGTTCCCTCAGTACATGGATGGTACCAAAATTAAGTATCCGTGTGTGAGATATCGCAACTTGAAATATCATCCAGAAGTGGAAGTTATATATTATTTTTACTCGAAGGGCTTCACGCCGAATTACAATCAGTGGACCACGCACGGAGAACTTGTGTCTCTAGCATCGGAGTCGGAGCCTTATGTGGAGCTGTATATGGATGTCCACAACCACGTTGCTTACGACGACGGGTGGGTAAATATGGTTTTTGATGCATTGGGGCCTAGTTTTAATCCGGACAATCATGATGCAACTGAGGGGGGCACCGAATGCCGATGCTGCAAAGTTTATAAAGTTACTGGAGAATGTAAGGACTCCATTATATCCTAGTCGTGAGGATCATTCGCCGTTGGAGGTGGTTACAAGATTGTTGAGCATCAAGTCTGATTTTAACATGTCGCAAGAATGCTATAATTGACTGATCGATTTGATTATAGAGATCTTGCCCGAGGGTGCAAAGTTGCGTAAAGACTTCTACCAATCTTAGAGGATGGTGAGATCGCTCTGGATGGGATACAAAAAAATTGATGCATGTCGCAACGGGTGCATGTTGTAATCATAGTTTAAAGTATCGACCGATACCGATCCGATACGGCCGATACCGATACAGTTTGGCATGTCCTGATCCGATACCGACCGATATCCGATACTGACCGATACCGACATTAGAGGTCTCTTTTCCGGTCAATTCGGCAAAAAATATTGAATTAAAAAACCAATTAGCAAGGGTGTAAAAGCATAGTAAGGTTGTAAAAACATATAAAAGAGAAAAATGTATTTATCGCATATAAATCAATCGACAAGGATGACTACTATTTCATTCAATATCAAAAATACTAAGAAATAATGCTGGAAATACTTTAAATTATACATAAATGTATAAAATATATTCTCTAAAATTTTAATACTTTACTAATAGTTGTTTGCTTTTCGATACCAAAAAATTTGATACTCCGATCTGAAACTGCCGATACTACCGATACTGCCGATCCCGATACTCATAGGAATGATCCGATACCGATTCCGATACCGATACTTAGAACCTTGGTTGTAATACAAAGATGACAAGGATGAAGATGCGTGCAAATTCTGTGGTGCTGATCACTACAAGTCCACTGGTAGAGGAAAGTCTGTCGGTGCAAAGAAGCCTACTGATTTTGGCACTGCGGTTACAGAGGTCGTTTATGGTTAAGGAGACTACAGAAAACATGAGTTGGCACAGGCAGAAATAGATCGAAGGAGTATTGGATCATCCATCCGATGGAGAAGCATAGAAGCACTTTGATCGAGAGTATCCAAATTTTGCTTCAGATCCGCGTAATATCAGCTTGGGGCTCTCCTCTGACAGTTTTACCCCATTCGGACTTTCGGGCTCCCAATATTCATGTTGGCCTGTGATCATCACTCCGTATAATCTACCAGCTTGGATGTGCATGAAGACTCCGTATATGTTCCTAACCGTTATTATCCCAGGTTTGAACAATCCGAAGAGGAATATCAATGTGTATTTACAGTCTTTGATAGATGAGTTGAATCAGCTATGGAAAGTAGGTGCTAACACATACGATATTTCTAGAAAGCAAATTTTTTTGATGAGGGCAGCACTTACATGGACCATCAACGACTTTTTGGCCTATGGAATATTATCGGGATGGAGCACTCATGGTCGTCTCTCATGTCCATATTGCATAGACCATACTAAGGCTTTCGTTTGAAACACGGAGGCAAACCGTGGTTCTTCGATTATCATCGACAATTTTTGTCGAAGGATCATCCGTACCGGAGGAACATGAATGCTTTTTCATACTATAATTGTGGAGAAGGCCAATCCACCGCCAAGGTGGCCCAAATATACGATATGGAAAGAGGTAATAGATTTACCAAGTGCTATCGAAGAGCCTGCTAAGGGGTACAAGTATGACAGATTTGGTCGCACCCATAACTGGATGAAGAGGAGTATATTATAGGATCTGCCATATTGGAGCACCAATATGATTAGATATAACCTTGATGTCATACATATCGAGAAGAATGTGTTTAATAACATAATTAATACTGTAATAGAGGTAAATGGGAAGACGAAAGACAATCTGAAGGCTAGGTTGGACTTAGAAAAAATATATAGACGTCCTGCGTTGCATTTGATAGAGAAGGGGAATAGAAAGTTAAAGCAGCCTAAGTCAGTTATCTCACTGGAGAAAGAGGATAAATGGAGACTTTGTAGGTGGATTCAGGGTCTAAAGTTTCCAGACGGGTATGTGTCAAACTTGAGAAGAAGCATCAACCTCAAGGAGAACAAACTGGCGGGTATGAAGAGCCACGATTGTCACGTATGGATGGAGAGGTTAATTTCGATTGCATTTTGGGAATTCTTACCGCAGGTCATTTGGGATCCATTGACAGAGCTCAGCATATTCTTCCAAGATCTTTGTTCTACTAAGTTGCTCGTCGATCGTCAAGAGAAGCAAGAGAAGGATATTGCGGTAATACTATGCAAGCTCGAGAAGGTGTTTTATCCTGGATTCTTTGACTCTGTAGAGCATTTGCCAATTTATCTTTCCTATGAGGCACGTGTTATGGTCATGTCGGTTATCGGTGGATGTGCCCCTTCGAGTGGCATCTGAATCTCCTAAAGAAAAAGGTAAAAAAATAAGGCATGGGTTGAGGGCTCTATTTATGAAGCTTATGTTCTCGAAAAGATTACAAACTTTTGCTCGATGTATTTTAAACCTTATGTTGCTACTAATAGAACGAGAGCTCCGAGAAACGACGATGGATATCAGGAATCTAATGATGCAATACTCAAAGTATTCAATGCGTCCGGAAAGCCTTTGGAGAAAATAAAGAAGAGATATTTGAATGACGACGAGCTAAGGGCTGCACAGTTGTATATATTACTCAATTGCGACGAGGATAAAGTGGAGAAGCTAGAGGGGTAGGTAATCGATACGTCCACATTTATATCATCTCAATATAATAGTATAAGCTACTATTATACTACTAATCAGCAGTTGCTTCATTGCTTTTAGCACATATAATGATGAGTTGAGGTCGGTTAGACCCTACATAACAGACGAAGAAGTAGAACAAGAAATGAGATGCCATTTTCCTTCTTGGTTGGGCGCATATGTAAGGAGCTTGGTAATTACTTTTTATTTTTGCATTTATAAAATAAATAACTTACTATCTCTACTTTGGTATTTAGGTCGATCGTCTAATAACACCCGAGACTGAATCTATTAGAACTCTAGCCAAGGGACCAATTACTACTGTTAAAATATGGCCAAGTTTATGTGTGAATGGGTTTAGGTTTAAGTCAACAAATGCTCCTATCAGAGACAGCTTTCTGGATCTTGATTCCATGAAAAACAGTTATTTGTGTATCAAATCTTCGAACTACAAAGACGTCGATCCAGGCAATGATTTCTTTGGAATCTTACGAGAGATTATGGAGTTGACATATAATTATGGCACAAAACCTGCTAATATCATGTTATTCAAGTGTGAATGGTTTGATTCGATTCAAGATCAAGGTTAAAAAATTGACAAGCATGACCTTGTGGATATAAACTACAAGCGTAGATATTAAGGCTATAAACCATTTGTCCTATCAAGTCAGGCTCAGCTCATGTACTTCACAACTTATCCTAGACGGGGGACAACGAGGTCAGATTGGTTGGCAGTATGAAAGACTAAAGATAAAAATATCTTTGACATTGACGAAATAGCTTATCAGGGGGACGAGCTACCCCTTATAACAAATATTGTAGATGTGGACTCAACGAAAGTTACTCATTACACGAATAATAATATAGAAGATGTAGAATTATTCGAAGAGGAAGACGAAGATGAAGATGAAGTAGATAAAAGTAAAGAAGAGGATGAGGAAGAGGAAGAGGAGGATGAGGAAGGCGAACAAGATAAATTTACTAAAGATGATTAAAAATAAAATATTTTGCATGTAGAATATACTATATTTTGCATGTAGAATATACTATATTTTGACTGTAGAATATATTATTTTGACAAATATATGTATTATATTTTGACTATAGAATATATTATCCATTCAGACTTGTGACACCACTAGTTATTTACTGTACAATTCTATGAATGCTGTGAGATATGCATAATATTTTGACTGTAGAATGTACTATATATTTGTGTATTTTTTTTATTCATCCTATGTTGTTATCAGGTCTAACAGGACGACGCGGAGGGTTCGGCAGGTCCCGAAGTAGACAAAGTGCTCCTCTGGTACTGCCTACTGTTGGTTCTGGATCCTCGTAGCCCAGTATTCCATTATATCGATCAGTTATATCTCCGACTGCGATGACGTTACATGGCATCACTCCTGGGACGAGTAGTTCCAGGCCTGATAGTACTCCCTCGTCTAGCGTTCCTCCTGCTGACGGCACCATAGAGACAGATGAGCATATGGAGGAGGTCGTGCCGACGTTGTCCCAACATCACCTAGATCCTCCACGCGCACCTCTGGAGGATACAAGGCAGAGATTTGGGCCGACGGTACAAAGTAAGTCAATTAGATGGTTTAGCATCATATATATCGTATATTTCTTTATTCATCATATATTGACTTTTTCGATAAAAATAATTATTTCTGTATAGATATCGTCCATCGTCGGTTCAGAGACAAGTGGGCCACTTTCTGAGGAACAACTATGGTGGCCCTTGGATTAACTACTCTGACACTCCGGGGGAGAGGAAGGCGTTGTGGTTTGCGCACTTCAAGGTAAAAGTATATTATATAAATCCTTTAATTTATGCATATTATATAACTTATCCCTGATGCTGACTTAATAAATTATTTATTGTAGCAAACGTATTTCTATCCTCCATACCGAGCCGAGTTGATCGAGTGAATGTTTCCCGTCATTGCCGCCAAGCTTATCTGTGATGCACTAGATGACCAGAAGGCTCGTGATCGTGCTGGAAAATCAATCCAAGGTTAGATCACGCCTGAGCAGTAGACTGCGATGAGGGCTAGATTCGACGATTCGAGGTACAAGGAAAGGTCTGAGAAGGCCAAGGCGGCTAGGCATAATGCTGCAAAGTGGTATGGTGGCTCGATTCCGATGATAAAATATTTTTGTCATTTGGTATGTTTTTATTTAAGATATATTATTTTAATGTAAGTACAATAAAATGGTAGTAGAAAAAATGTTTACTTTTAGTACTAAATAATATATTTTTAACAAGTACAGAGGGGTGAGGATGCTACCATGGTGACCGTCTTCCTGGTCACCCATCGAAAGGACAGAAATCTCATTGATGAGAGGGCCTCAGAGACCTATGTAAGTATTACTTTACTTTGTGTTAATTTCAATATAACTTAGGCAATTATCGAGTATCCAAACTTTTCTAGGCTGAGTATCTTAGGCTGCGTGAGCGAAAAACTGCTAGTGCACCTACAACTGGAGAGGCTGGTACTTCCTCGCAGCCCGCTCCAGCTCTGTCGGCGAACGAGTTGTGGATGACCGTCACTGGTGGTCTCCAGAGGGGTACGTACTATGGTATGGGATCCTATAGCGTCCTGGTTATGATACAGTCATCTAGGGTCTCCCCGACAAGTGTGCATTCCCCACAGCCCTCGCAGTTGTCGCCCCGAGTCCAGGAGGCCGTTGACCGTTATATTGTCTCTTCGTGATGAGTTGCTGCAAAGGATGGAGGAGCATCCCATGTCCCAGTAGCAGGGGGACGATGCGACGCTCATCGCACGATTTGATATGCTCGAGCGCAGCATCATGGAGCTCCGAGATTTGACAGCTGATCTTAGAGCCTCGACAGAGAGTAGCGTGACAGAGCTGCAGGCATAACAGCTATCTATGGACGAGAGGCTGACGATGATGTAGGATTCAATGGTTCATAGCAGTATAAGGCTGTTATCTACCATGGATTTTTATAACCAGTGACTCGCAGAGTTGGAGCGAATTCGTCCTCCTGGTGCGCCTACATTGACACAGACTCCACCGACGTCACTGCCTTCTCCATCGACATTGGTGTCAATTTTACGGAAGCTGTATGATCTGTTCTTATCCTTTATGCTCACCTTTGGTCATCCTCCTGCAGATCTGCAGTAGTCCTAGTTAGGACCATTTTATTATTGATTGTTTGTGTTTCAGATATTATTTTTTGTATTCTTTAGGACGAGGCTTTTAATTTGCTGTATTCTTTGTATTATTGAGGATGAGACTCAGTTGTATGGATATTTGCTATATTCTTTACGATGATATTTTCTCCTGATTCAATTTTTAGTTTTAATATTTTATTTTCTTCAAATTTTATTATTTTATTCATATTAAATATATGTTAATTTACCGGTGTTGATTGTTCAACGCAAGGGGGTCGGTGAACCCAGTAAATTCAACGAAGGGTTGTTCCGGGTCTATTTGTACATATTGTAAATTAACAAACTGTAGGAAGAATAGTTTCAAAATAATTCATTATTCTTTTTTTTTTACTGTATCAGTAGCGACATTTTTTGCAATGTTTAGCGACGTTCATACACATCACTAAATATGTCGCTAAGTTGTGACGTTACTAAACGTCGCCTAGGACATTGCTAAATACGTTGCTAAAAATGTCGATGTACGTCCCCTTAGATCCAGTCAACTTATTCCTATATCCCCCTGGATCTATATATTAGTACAACTATATAATCCATTGGGTATAAGCAATAAGTATGATTGCATAAAAGGATGTAAAAAAAATATTAAAGTCATCACATAAAACTCAAACTCATGCACCCTAACTCTTACTACTTACATATTTTGTTATTATTGCAACTCTTGCAGTTGTTGTTATTTGTCTTGCTATGATTGACATGTTTATATTAAAAATCCAGAGTTGTTCCTTACCAAATATTTTCCCCATTTGGAAAGTTACTTCCATTCATTAGTTAGATTCAAAGAAGTCAGGTTTCACTTATTGAGTATTATATTCTGGCATAATATAACGTAAGTGTTTATATATATATATATATATATATATATATATATATATATATATATATATATATATATATACACATGATAAAATAACAAAATCTGCTTATACTTGTTTAATCATCATGTAATCATATTTTTATCTGCCTATAAAATCCATAAGCATGAAAACAATAATTGGCTACAACACACACACACACACACACACACACACACACACACACACACACACACACACACACACACATATATATCAAGCCTCCATGTATGAGTCCAAAATATAAATTAGAACTCAAAGTGTGTACTTTATCCTATGTATTGTGTCAAGATACATGTGTCCATAAGTTGTGAAATGAATATTTTTCCTAAATGATTTTAACCAAAGTAACAAGAGAAATTTTTTTAAGAGAAATTTGAGTGAGGACTTGCATTGCTTAAGCAAAACCTAGGGTTCTTCCAAAATTCCCAAATTGATTCTTGATTTTTTCTTATACTCCTATTCCAAAGAGTTTTTGAGATTAAACTATACTCTAAACTTGAATTTAAAAGAAATTTGAGAAAGAAATGAAGATATACCTAGGTTTTGAGGAAGAGGGAGGAGGAGGAGATGATGGAGGTCGCCGAAGGAGGGAGGCTGGCATCCAGCCGCTGGCGGCGCGGCGGCATCCGACGGCACTGTCATGCCCCAGTCCCAAAATACGTAGGACCAGGAATACGTGACACGCCAGCTACGCATTCGACCAGACTCTGGTCTGACTCGAATACGTATAAGTTGTATAATATAAAGGGCACTAACTAGATATCCCATAAATGTAAACCTCTATGTCTCAATCCACAATGTACAGAAGTATACAAGAAAGAGCTATATGTGCTAGAGTCGGCCGCCCACTAACACACTAACTCGAATAGACTCGAGAAGAAGTATGAGTCTATAAAAACTAGGCTACAACAGCAGATGAATAATCAATGTACAATAACCATAATGCCGGTAGATAAGATGTAAGTACCTGGTACCATACTCGCAAGACATGTGACTCTAACAGCAACTCCAAATGCTCCATAATCATCTATGCTGTAAAACTGGCAGGGAACCAGGTCCTCAGAGGGACGTAACAAGGTACAAAAATACAGCATGCCAAGTAACAGAAAGTATAAGTGCAATGATAAGGTACTCTATCATAACCAAACAAGTGTGACACAATTTAAAGACAATGTTCGACGTGTGGGCTTTCTAAAATAAAACCGTAGCTCCGAACACGGAAACACACGGCACGTACCGCAGCTCCGGGCAAAGAGTCACACGGGTGATACCACTACATTAGATACAGGGTCACAATATAAATACTATATAAATATATAAGCGCATGTAGAGGAGCCCAAACGTCTAGTAACTGTCTTTCCCTTGCCAAGCGGTCAATGATTGTGCGCTGAACCTGAACCTCTAACTACAGTCTCGACACACAGAAATAACTCAACAGATGCGACCCTAAGGTCATTCCAGTCTCTGGTCATGATGCCGGTATCAAGATACAGGAATCTGGCACGATCACAGTGTATGAGTGTGTCCTGGGGTGTCGATGTACTCAAGTACGTGCATCGAGGTGCTACAAAACATCTATCAATTATTCTAAGACGTTACGTCGAATGTCAGCACCCGGTTGTGATCCGGACACGAAGTATCAAACGTCCACATAAATACGCGCACAATGTACATAAAGAACAACAAATAACTGTAATATGAAATACAGGATGGCAAGGTACACTTGCCTGCGTCCGGCTGCTGATGACGGAGATCTGGTACCGCGTCCAAGTCCTCAGGTCCCGCAGTACCTAGAGATGAGATACAAACCAGAATCAATAATCTATTATACGTCAAGCGGGGATGCGACACACATCTACACCTAACTCAGTCTCAGCTACGACTCACAGGGACAAGACACAAGGGGGTTGACCACCGTTGACTATCGGTACGATAGTCAAATCAACTAGTCATCAGTACTATATCATCAAGCCATCCTCAAAACACAGTTTATGATTTTAACCCTTTGTTTCATTCACGAAGTACTACTTTAATTTAACCCATCATTAATTTGTAGTCTCCACATTACCGATCAATGGTTTTATACTACACATAGTTCACAATCCAACACTCTCTTCAGTGTTCCTAAATGTTCAAATTGTCATAAATCTTAATTCTTGCTAATTTAATCCCCCAATAATTTATTTAGCATTCTTTCCACCCTGTATAGTATTCATAACATCAAATTCCAAACCTTCAGGCAAACCATTTAAATTTATTTTAATTTGTAAATAAAACCCTAACCTACATTAAACCCTTTTCTCAAGTCCCTATAATCGACATTCACCTTAATCATCATTTGCCTTAGTCAACATTAACCTTAATCACATTCACCTTATTCAACATGAACATTAACCATCACTAGGAACACATGATTATTTATACTTTACCACACTTCACAACATTAATAAATACAACCCTAGCTAATGTATACAAGACATATATACCAACAACCCTAACTAATGTACACACGACATATATACCAACAACCCTAACTAACACAACATAATGTATAACAATATAGGGAGAGGGGGAAATATACCTCGACGTAGGGCTGTTGGCCGGAGAAGGTGGCCGTGGGGTGGTGTAATGGTGGTGGTGAAGAGAGATAATGGTGGTGGTGATAGTGAAAGTGTAATGGTTGTGGTGATAATGGTGGTAGGGAAGATGATGAAGGTGTAATGGTGGTGGTGAAGAAGCTGGACAGGGAGGTTGGCCGGACGGGAAAGTCGCACGGCCAGGCCGGAGTCGATGCGGGGTGGTCCGGAGCCGTTGCGGGTCAGGCGCGGGGTCGACCACAGGGGAACTCGAGCGATGGGGGAGTGCACAGCGTGGTCGGGGAGCTACACAGGCCGGTCGACGGGGCACTGCACCACCTGTCGGGGGGACAGCCGCGGGGGGCAGCTGCACAGTCGGTGGTCGGGGGAAACGCACCGCCGGTAGGAGGGCTGCACAGGCCGTTCGGGGGGCACACACAACCGGTCGGCAGAGAGTCAGGCCGGAGCGGGGTTCTCCGCCGGAGTCGGGCCGGAGGGAAGTCGGTCGACCTGCCGGGTCTCTCAGTGAGAAGAAAGGGAGAAGTAGAATAAAGGAAGAAGAAGAAGAAGAAAGCTTTGCATGAAGAATAAATGGAGGAGGGAGGAGAGAGAGAGAGAGGGGGGTTTTTTAGGCTTCTTAGGATTAGGGCCTGCTTGGGAGTTGTGTGAGGGTGATGTGATGGTTTTGTAGGAGGGTGTGTAAAGGATGTGTGGTGGGGATTAGCCCATTCAAAATGGAGGGTTTAGATTTCACATGAGAGAAATTATTTCTTCATGAGAAGTGGGGTGGGGGAGATGTGTAATTCGGTCCAAAATTTGTAACCTCTCCATTTGGTCTTGGCCAATGGGGTGAGGACACATAAAATTAATAAATTACAACTTAGCCCCTTAAATTCGGGAAATTGCACGAACACATAAAATGATACAAAAATTGTGGAGAAAATTGCGTTTGATGATTTGCATGGTGTGGGAGTATTGTGCGTGAGGCACGAGTTTAATTAAAATAGGCATTGGGATTAATTGGGGATTAAAATAGGATTAGGCAAAATTGGTATTCCCGATTTAAATGGAATTAAAGTGTCCCGCGCTTTTAAATTAAATAGGGGTACTTGGGGTCAAAATTTGGAAATGACACAAAGGTCAAAAATGGTGGGGGCTTGGAGTCAGTCTTGGACCCTTTAGTTGGTCCGGCTCGGCGGGTTAAGTTGGTATCTCAAAATTGAGGGTAACAACACAGGTGTCCGACACAAAATTAAATATGGATTACGGTTATGGAAAATTGTGCAATTAATTTAGAGCACAAGGAGATATAATTTTGAGTGACGGAAAAGTCCAGTGCCTAAATTAGCGAGTCAAGTCAGAAGTACAATAGTCCGATAAAATTTATGGGTTGATATTGGGCTCCGAATAATTAAATAATGATAGGGCATGCCAAGGATTTAATTTAAATAAAATAAAATAACAGTCAGACTCAACTCTACTCTAAACCTCAACATCTGCTGCTAAATCCAAAATTTTCCCAGTCAAAACCTGACTATCTATAGAATTAATCGAGGGGGTTTACAGGCACAATGTGTCGGGCAGCGGCAGCAGCCGCAGTAGCCGCAGCAGCAACAACAATAGCAATTAGGTAGGGAGAGGAGGTGAAGATGGAGAGGAATAAGAAGAAGATGAAGAAGAGGGGTTGAGGAAGAGGAGAGATGGTGCTGGTGATGGAAATAAAAGGGAGGGGTTAGGTTCATTGGAAAGGGAAGAAGGGTTAAGGAGAAGACATATGGCTTATGGAAAATAAAGAAGAAGAGAAATAAATACATGTATAAAGGATGGTGATGAGTCAAGGGGAAGGTTACGGTGGGTTGATGGTTTCTCCCCCCTTGTTTGGTTTTATTCATTAAAGCCCCCCTCACAATCCAAGTATTTATAATAAAGTCAAATTAAAAATTGACATTTGCATAAACCTATATATATATATATATATATATATAATGAAATAGAAATAATAGTAAATAAATAAAAATAAAAAGTAGCAGCTATGACACGTTCATAAGCTTCCAATCTTTTTCTCTAAATATTCTGTGATAGCCATCATTTGTTAACTTTCACCGATACCAAGTTGTAGTACAAACTCGGTACATGACGAACTCCCTTGAGAATGAGCTTCTCGTCAAGTTTTGTTGTCAAGTGCACATTATCGATGCCCGCAACTGCAGCTGTCCTCTTGTCGCCTATCTTCACACGTCTAAACCTACTGCCTCGATATGACGTAAAGATCTTCCTCTATAGAGTGACATGATATGACATCCCGTATCCAAGACCTAATTGTTGTCTTGACGCATGACACAAGTTCCTTGGTATCAGTTGTTTTGATGATGAGATATCACATAGCCGTGAAATATACCCGATTATCCTTGCCTTAAGCCTTTTCATCTTTGGACTTCATGCAACCCAATTTAAAAATGATAACTTTTGCCATAGTAATAACAGCCTTTCTTGTTGTCCAACCTTGCAAGATTCCAAGAAATTTTTTATGTTCTCGCTTGTGACCTGAGTCTTTCCTTCCCCTAAGAAAAAATCAGAGCGGACTCCTGTGACAGTTTTATCTGCTTACGCTCTCCTAGTTCAACAAACTGTTTTGACAGCCCCCGTCGTGACAACTCCATCAGACGTGACGTTACTCAAAGACACTACTAAAGTCTCCTAACTTTATGCCAGAGAACTTAAAAGCATCAAGGCTTGAAGCTCATTGTCAATAACTATCTTTATTGTCGACAGTTGATTGATGATACTTTGAACCTTGTTCAGATGTTGTGCCACTGAGACACCCTTTGTGTACTTCGAGTTGACGAGTTGGCGAATAAGAAACACCTTGTTGTCAACCATCTTATATTCGTTCATCGAATGCAGCTTCTCCCATAATACTTTTGTCGAACTCTCCATGGATACGTGATGAAAAACCAAATCGTCCAACCATTGGTGGATGGATCTAACAGCCTTTCGATCCAACCTTTTCTAGTCATTAGCAGATTTGTTCGATGGTTTGGTTTTGTCGTTCTCTAAGAGACCATGCAAATCTTTACACCAGAGTAGATTCTCTATCCTTGGTTTCCAAATCGTCCAGTTCCCCGGTGAGGGTAATTATACGTGTATCTACTCCGTAGGCATGGTTGCACCTCCCTCTTTAAAATCTCAGAGCTCTGATATCAAATGTTGGTCACAAAATGCCGCAAAAACAATCAATGCCAACCCATATTAAGATAACAAATCCTATCTTACTCGGGCACAAAGACACATCAAACTCAATATATATGGACAAATTTTAATCTATATAACTTAAAAAGATACAATATTGATAACAATATGTCAAACCCTTTGCCCCCTAGTTTAACCCCTCACCAAACTCAAGAAAAAAGAAAAAGATTACAATGAAATTACTCACGCAACCTGTGATGATCTTCTTGAACGAAAAAGATGACTCTCCGAGCATATCTTCTCTTCCAACTGTCTCGATTGGCGAGCCCCTAAGAGCAAAACACGAACTTTCTTCTAGATTTCTATGGACTTGTACCCTTCAGTCTCCCGTATGAGGTTCTTATTGGAAATCTCCCTCAACCTCTATTATATAGATTGAGAAACCTAATTTAGGGTTTAGGAAAACCCAAAAAAAGCCTAGGACTAATCCTGGCCGTCCAGATTTAATCACATGATCTTTATTAGATGCTAACTCGAACCACGTCTGAACCTAACTCCGACAGACGGTATACCACGATATATCACCTGCGATATACTGTGGTGTACCGCCAAAATCACAAATGTAGGTTTTGGAACGAACTGCCCTAAGTTCGGTATAACATCGATATGTTGCTACTGCTATTTTGGCTCTGTTTGTGTCCGGTTTAGCCACCGATCTTTTATCGTCTTCGTCGCAACTCCCATCGATGCTTCACGACGTCCGGACTATCCTTCCACACACGTTGAATCGAGACTGGATCCCAACAGTCTGATGCTACGAAAAGCTATAGGCACTACCTCTACTTCTTCCCCAATAATGCATTTCAATAATGCATTTCAACATGTGACGGTAGGGCAGTTCTAGAAGCTCAAAGATTAGCAAATACATAACCCAGGAAGCATGCTCCCGTGAGTAGCATCCCTTGATAATTACATCCGGAAGCTTTGGGAAAACGTCCTTCGGTTGTACCTGTCCATATGATTTCCTTGAGAACAATGTGTTCAACGAGGTACAATCTCTCGATACCCGTACGACATCTTGCTTGGACCAATAGATGTCCAAGGTGGGAAACCTTGTCGAAACCTGAGGCTGTAGGCCCATGAATCCCAATAGCTTTTAGGGGACAACTCGTGTACTCGAATCGATGAATGATTTCAGACTGGCAAGTAAGTTCGTAGTTTTCTGATATATCGAACACCAATAGCCTTCTCAAATTTGTCAGCTTTCCATAAATTATAAACGAGTTCCAAGTTCCCTGCTATTGTTGTTGACGAGGAAGATGAGGTATTTGTGAGTTGCATCAACATTCCCAAAAAAAAAAAAAAAAAACGGATGTTATGGTGTACTTTGATGGCCAACGGCAAATACTATATATGGCCCTCCAAAATGTCAAATTGATTCCAAAATGCTATGCTTACAGTCTTTAATTCCACAATAGTTGTTATAGCTACGGAAACAGCTAAGTTGTAGTCATTATGGATGGACATCATTTAATAGTCTCCTATGTGCTCTCCTGCGCACTCTTTCCTCTATCAAAATATATGTTCTCTTGCTTGCAATCCCCCTACAATTTCCTCCCTCCTCTCCAGCCCATGCTCCCACTCCCTGCTTGGAGGAGCCTTGTCGGCTTCATTCCCTGAGATGGGAAAAAAGTCTCTTAGACACATCATCTTGATTCAAGGGACTACTGCTTGAAGAAACAAGCTTAGTTAGGTTGTCTCTAATTGCAACGTCATTGTTATTATTCAAGATGAAGTAGGTTTAGTTAGGCTATCTCTACTCAAGTTATCTCCTCCATCTTGGACAACAATTCTTTTCCTCCTGTAGACTAGGAGCTCCTCTAGAACATTCCTCTCTCTCTCTCTCTCTCTCTCTCTCTCTCTCCTGTAGACTAGGAGATACCTCGGCCGGTTCAGATGCTGAGGATGGAGATTGTCATGTACTCAGAATTGCAGTCTCCAATTCAATCAGGCCGAGCTCGCATTCTAGTCATGTTTCCTCTTGCAATAAGTTTCATGCGTGAACTTTATTTATTTTCCTTCTCGCCCAAGCTAGGTACATTCTGATCACTGTAATTTTCTTTATCATGTCAGCCACATAGGTGGCTAAAATCTTAGATTATGTATCAGTCCATGCTGGGGAAAAAGAGAGCTGATTTCTAATTTCTCTAAGCTGGGTTAGTCGTTAACTAGTGACAGACCGATACCGAAACCACAATTGTGCCAAGACACTTTTGCGACATTATCTTTTCATGGTTGGACATCTAGAGCACAAAAATGGAACCCTCTTGATAGATTGTTTAATAGCATAAGTTATATATTATGTTAGTGTAACTGAATTATATCATGTCCTAATTGAGAAGATCGATTGTATCTTTCCAATAATATGTTAGTGTATCTGCGTGCCTTTTGAAGTAATTATCGATACCTAGTACCCTTATCGCGTAGTGAAATGTACCAAGAATTTGGTAACCTTGCTCCACATTCACCCATTTATAGGTTTCGAAAAAACAAGTAGACTATTTTAATACTTGGATCAATCTGCATGTTAATTTTTTCTGTTCAACCGCTGGAAAGTTTTGGATTTCCTAATTTTGTAGTGTTCCAAGTATATTTTGAAGTGTCCATTAACATAGTAAATGACTTGTTTGTTGGCAGTTATGATAGTATAAATAGACTCCAAATATGAACTCCAAACAGGTGCTTAAATTATTCGGTAACCTAACTGTATATTGCTAGAGTGCAACTGACCAATGTTTTAAAAACCCGACCGATGATTGAACCGAAAATCTTTGGTACGGGTTGGATCGGGATTCAACCGGGGTTCAAATAGGCCCTTTACGAGAACCAAATCATGTAAGATATCCACATTTACTTCTTGATTTGGTTCTTATATATGTATGGTTTGATTTTACAACTTTAAGGTCTCTCAAAACCAAACCAAGTACCAAATGATCCAAATCTCACATGATAAACTTTTTTGAGTTTAAATAAAAAAAAAAAACCAGCCGGTTTGGCCGGTTCTCTGGTTAAAAACCGATTTTGAAAAAGATTTGTCGGTTCTTTAAAACCCACGATTCAAGTCAGATCGGACCGATTTTTTGGTCATATCCGGTCCGACCCGGTTCAACTGTCAGTCCAGTCCAGTCCAGTCCAGTCCAGTCCAGTCCGGTTTTGACAACAATGCAACTGACCAAGGAAAAACAAGAAAAATGATTTGAATTCCCATGTTTGTTGGAGTTAACCATATGTTGAATTCAAATGTATGTGCTTGAAGCTAATTTATACTAGACATATCACTTTACAATTCATTCATTCTTATGAAGCCTAATTAATATAAACCAGTAACTTTGACTTATTTTTTATTACATGTGATTCCCCATGGTGTATGGAACTCGGAAATTCTCAGATATATTGTTACAAACATATTCTGCTGCATGAATTAATTGAATACAAATATGTTTAAACTTTTAGGACACTTCAAAGTAGCGTATCCATCGGCATCGGCAACGTTAGTAGATCAATTATTCTATAAATAGTAGTTGAGAAGAATCGAGGTTGTAGGAACATTTTAAGGTTGTCCTGCAATTCCAGACTATCCCACCATTCTGGCTGACCGGTTATCTTTTGCAGTTTACCACAAGAGGCAGGATCCGAGGAAAATGGAAGCTTCTTCAGCGCTGGACAATTGTCAACAAATAAACTTTCAAGAGATGGAAGGCTGATTCCTGCTTGCAAATGCTCCTCAATTTAGGCACCTCGGTAAATTTCATGTATCTGATGCTACGCAAAGCTAAGGGCTCTGCCGCCACTTCTTCTCCAACAATGCATTCTAACGTGTGACAGCGTGACAGTGTTAGATGCTCGAGGCTTGGCAACTGCAGAACCCAGGAAGCATGCTCCAGTACATAGCATCCATTAATAGTTACCTCCCGAAGCTTTAGGAGAACGTCCTGGGGTTGCACATCTCTCCATATGATTTCTTTGAGTACAGTGAGTTCCGAGAGGACCAGGCTCTCGGTACCCATGCGACATCTTGCTTCGACCACTATAAACTCAAGGCTTCTGCAACTTTCAATGGTTAGGTTCTTGAGGTCTGAATGCATGTGCGGCCTCCCGAGAAAGTCGTCGGACAAGAGAGAGATGGTAGACAAGTTTTCCATATATTTAATGAGAAGGGACGTCATGCTTGTACCGGAGAGGCGAGAGAGCTTGTCAATACCTGAGGATGTACTCACGCTGATCCCAAGAGCTTTTAGAGGACAACTTTTGTACTCCAGTCGATCAATGATTTCGGACTGATCCGTCCACCCTTCGATTTCTGATACATCGAGTAGCCTTTTCAAATTTGTCAGAATTCCGTTAGGTATAGACGAGATCGAAGTTCCACGGAGGATCAAAAACTTCAGATTTAAAAGATTTTTTGCGTCGTCTGGAATTGAGTTGATCCGTGTATGTGAGATATTTAGATACTCAAGTTTCTCCATCCTGCATATCTCCACTGGGAAGGACTCTAGGGTAGAATAAGACACATCCAAATATGTGAGCAAAGGACAGCACTTGAATGATGCAAAATCACTCTCCTTAGAGAAGAATGTTCGGAGAATGAGTGTGGTCAGGTGTGGCCAGTTACCAATGCTAGGATTTAACTTCCATTCTACAAAGGCACCCATGATTGAAATCTTGTGAGTTGCCTCCGATGCCTCCTCCTTCATGTTGCCAGCGAGCACCTGCCACTTCTTATTACTGGCACCGCAGTCACGTGCTACCCACAACGCCATGTCCCGTGTCAGATCGTGCATCTTCACCTGAGAGTTCTTGAAGTTGAAGCTATAGTTAGAATATAATCCCTCGACATTCTCTAATAAGCATGCTTTCAGAAGGCGGTCGATGGTGACCTTCCCTTCTCTATAAACCTCGCCAATGTTGTTGAACTCGTCATCGAGCAATAGCAGACCATGACCCATCCAACACTCTATAAGCTCATGCCTGTTGATAGGATGGTCTTCCGGCCACAGTGCGCAATGGAGGAAGCATTCTTTCAGTCTGGGAGTATTCAGGTAGTCATAGCTGACCTTGAGAAGCGAAATGGGGTTTTTGTTTCTTCTGCTCCCCGTGCCGCCGCCTTGGCCAATGTCCGTGATCTCGTACATCCTAGACGTGCGCAGTTTCTCCAGTGCGTCCTCCCACACCTCGATTATGTCATTCTGGGCCATGGCTCGGCCGACGGTGATGAGGGCCAACGGATGTCCATCACACTCGTCTACGATCTCCTCCGCGAGCCCCGCTATAAGGGGGTTGGAGTTGAGGAGGCCTTCGCCAGCGTTCTTCCGGAACAGGGCCAAGGACTCGTCCCACTCCAGAGGCTTCACGTTGATGACATTGTCGCCTGAGCCCATGTCACCGCAAACACGGAGTGATCGTGTCGTCAGGATCACCTTGCGGTTGCGCCCTTCATGAATGCCGAGAGGATGAGGAATGCCGACCTCCTCCAGGTTGAGAGGCTCCCAGAGATCGTCCAGTAGTAGCACAAAGTCTTTATCTACCAGGAACTCGAAGATCTTCTTGGCGACATTGTCAACAGCCTTGGGGATCCCCTGGTTGTCCGCTATGAGCCCCTGGAGCTTCTCTTCCGTGCATCCGCTAGAAGCCACTACAAATATGACAAAGAATTTGTCGGTCCTGAGTGAGTTGTTGATGTGTTGGAGGAGGGTTGTCTTTCCCACGCCGCCCATACCCCAAATGCCGAGAGTCCCTTCAGCCCCCTCCTTGCGGCGGATAAATGTGAGTGCCTTCTCCCGCATCACCTCCAGCTGCCCACCTGTACTCGCCACCGCTGTGCTCATCTCCTGAACTGGACGTGGTGCCATCTCGGCAACAAGATGGTCTTTAACTTCTCCTATGAACTTGAGCGCTTCCTCCACGCTCTGGTGCATCTCAATGGCCCTCTCGCTGATTGAGTAGTTGGAGCACAAGTTCAGGGAGCAGCAGGCCCCGAGCATGCACTTTCTCTTCTCGTACTCTACTTGAATCTCTTGCGAGCTGCTTAGAATTCCTTCAGCCCTCTTGAGCCAGCCCTGCACTTCGGCCGTGCACTTCTTGGACGTGCCTCTCTCCTGCGCTTCCACTTCATTCTCGACGGATTGGCATTTGTCCTTGAGGATGCCGGAGACATGCTGCAGGACCTTAACATTTTTCCCGACGTAAATGGTGTTTGCGGCTTTCTTCAGCAGAAAGTCGCGAAACAAATCTGAGACAGGGCTGACAACATTGCTTACAAAGAAATCCATGATAATTTTAGCCTGCAGATTGAAACAAGGGTTAAGAGGAAGGATTTGCAGTGTAGGTAGTGTATATAATATGGCTATAGCGTAGGAACAAGTTCAGTGGCAAACATGGATAGTGAAGAAAGGCAATGTGCATGAATCATTCATGGACCCCCAACCCAACCAAATGAGAAGAATTTCTCTTTGCGTATAGAGATGATGGGGCCCGATAATTTCCTCCCAGGCTGGATTTTGTACATTCCAAATTAAGATATACACTCAACTAAAGATGCACTGAAAGTTGTTATACCAAACGTCGACAATTGGATTTCAAATACTCTTAAAGAGTCCAAATTTCTTACATGAATCATCGTTGACATAAAAAAATTTCAAGTATTAAATGAAGAGAGAATTAAGTTGTAATATCCTGTACATTTCAGAAAATGTTGTTATGATGGAGGTCTATACGAAAGAAAGCAATGAGCCAGGAAAGAGTTTCAGCACATGGAGGGGAAAACAAAACAAAAAGTGCGGCCAGGGGTTCATTTTTACTAGCTGTCAGGAATCTCAGTTTCAGAGAGGAGCTCTCCTCTTGCCGTAGTAAGAGGTAAAGTTATTCCTCTGCACATTGTACTCTAAAATCGAAAGTTTATGTTGGCTAACTTTGTTCTTAAAAGTGAACAACCATCTATGCTATTTTGTTTCCACGAAACATTAACCTCTATGCTTTATGTACATGATCATCTTCCTTATTCATTCCTTTCCAAGTATACTCTCTTTCTGTTGTAGTCCAATTTGCTAGACTTAAAAAAAAAAAAAGAGAGATGGATAGGTAAATTCTATGTTCATTCTATGTAAACCCCATATCCCGCATTTTAAAATTATTTATATTTACATACATCTTTTCAAGTATTATGTATATAGACGAGGGAATTAGGAAAATAGTTAATAAATATTAACTTCCTAATAACTATAGAAAATAGAGTAAAATACAAATACAAATAAGTAAAAAATAAATGAGTTATTTGTATTATACAGGGGGGAGGGTGTGTAAATACAAATAACTCAAAATAAATTAATAGGATAAATAATTATTTGGAACCCATTTATTAAGTAGTAAATAAGTATATAGGTAATAAGTAGCTATAAAATTAAGTAATTACTATGTACAATAAAATTTATTAGAATAATGCTAATACTTATTGAATCTCTTTCCATTAAATCCTAAGTAACTAGAGATGCCCTTTATTAGCCCAATGCATATCATCAGCTAGCCAAATCCCATCTCCCAATTCTGTATACACATATATGCATATTAAGATTTAATCAGAAGAAAACTTTCCTGCAGCTCCCTCTCTTGAACATAAGTCCATTACTGGATTTTATCTAAACATAATTATAAAGGAATATACTAAATCACATCTCCATCCTAATCTAATCAACCGACCCATGACCCCTTTCCTCATCAATATATATATATATATATATATATATATATATATATATATATATATATAGCGGCCGCAATGGCTATAGTAAAGATGGAAAAAATATCTCCTTTTAATTGTCGACTATCGAATACATCAGAAAATGTTACGAGATTTATATTAACCGAATTTAGTATAAGCTCAAGACACATAAGCGCCCTAACCATATTTCGACTTGTGATCAGTCCATAGATACCGATAGAGAATAAATAGACACTCAAAAAAAGTACATGTTCGAACATCATTGACTAATTCCTCATCAATCTAGATTCATTTCAACATGAACAACAAGCCAATCTATTTGATTGACTAGAATAGAGCAATTACAGAAAAAAATAGGGTATTGACATTAGATTTAACTAAAATCAAACCCTTAGCCTTTTTCATTTTAGAATATATAATTCTAATAATTTTGCGAATTCCGAATTCTAAGTATTTATTATTGACGGGCCATAGTAATTGCACCTATCAAAGAAACTAAAATAATTATAGAAATAAATTCGAACGGAAGATAAAAATCTGTTGATAAATGAATTCCAATTTGTTGAACGTTACTTACAAGGTCCTGTTCGATAATCTGGTTTGATTTTGTAGTCCAAATAATTTCGTACCATGACGTATCTGAGATAGTAATAATTAGTGGAAAAAAAATACTTGTACAAACCAGTGAAGTAACCCCATCCCCAACGGTCCAAAGATAGGAATTATTGGAATATTCTGAACCATTCATGAACATAACAGCAAATATAATTAAGACATTTATGGCTCCCACATAAATAAGGAGCTGCGCGGCAGCTACAAAATAGGAGTTCGATAGAATATAGAATAAGGATATACAAACAAGAACCAATCCTAATGAAAAGGCAGAATAAATTGGATTGGTAAGTAATACTAACCCCAGACCTCCTAATATAAGAAATGATCCCAGAAATACTACATGTATATCATGTATTGGTCCAGGTAAATCCATTATGTATAAAATAAGAGATAAATAAGTCAAAATATTTCATGATCCTACTAAATGATCCAGGAAAGACAAAGGGCTTTGCCTTTTTTTATCTGAAAGAAAAAAGATAAAACTAGTTAGAATTTTATATTTCTAAAAAATAACGAAAAATAGAATCTATTCTGAAGTTTAAATCTAAAGAATGATTCTCAACAAACAATCAATAGTTATGTAGTTTCTGACCAACCAAAAGAAGTCGGAATCTTCTATATACAAAAAAAAATTTAGTAATCGGTAATCGTTGTTGAATCAAGGGGTTTACTTTTGTATATTTTGATTTGAGTTGAATTCATAACTATTGAATTGAGTAATCCCCAATTACTGATATCGGTAACCGACCTAAAGCAATTTGATTATAATTCAATTCGTGACGATCATAAGTGGAAAGTTCCTATGCTTCAATCATTGGACAATATATATATATATATATATATATATATATATATATATATATATATATATATATGATCCGGATCAAGAGTTTCGCTTATAAAGCTCCCAAAAAGTTCTGTCATTTTTAGCCGTTGGATCGTCTTTAAGTCATATAATTTTGACCGTTGTTTTGATCAACGATCAAGATTAAATGATTTAAAGCACCATCCAATGAACCACAGACACGAAGCTTTTTGGGAACTTTATATATATATATATATATATATATATATATATATATATATATATATATATATATATATATATATATATATAAATGCCAATGAGGTCATAGACTAACAGTTAAGACCAAGGCATACCTCCCTGGAGGTTGCGGCATGGAGCCACCTGGGTGTCATTTAATTCTCCTTTGGGAGAATTAAGTGGTGGAATGGTGGTTGGTGCAATGCACGTGCGGTGCTGGTGCGGTTGCGATAGACCTTCGGGTCGAATGGGGCCTTCGGGCGTAAACGGTGCCTTCGGACTGGGATTGTGTTGTATATATAGGCCTTTGGGCTAGAATTGGTTGTAAGCTTTCAGACTGAATTTGTAGCCTCTCGTAGG